>CM035114.1:31211426-31661106 GCA_020205505.1 Panax japonicus
ATTATGGACTTTTATTCTAGTTTGGTTCACTAGAGCCACCAAGTGAACCAAAAGGTCAAACCCTAGGGGTGCAAGAATTAAATTTAAATATAACTATTACATTTAAAACCTGGGCTCCATTACAAACGGGTCTTCAAGCGCTCATTGCTCCTTGATCTCCAATTCTTCAAAATTAATTCTAACTATTCCTATTACAAAACTATTTAAAATAAATAGAAACCTTGATCAGCAGTCAAGGGGAAGTACATAGGAGGGAGATAGAATTTACATTAAGAAAAATTTAGAGAAGACGAGGTACGCAGACCCCATTTAATAAAACTCATACATTCATGCATCCAACTAAAATAAAATCCAATCATATTGGTCAATAGTCCATAATCTATCCCATTTATTATCATACACATCACCATATGTATCAATAAATAACATTCATCTCATGAATAATAAACATTTAATATATATATATTGATATCATTTAATGGGCAAATTTAGTTAGTATAAAATCTATTTTTGAATCAAAATAAACTCCTTTATTTTAATCCAAATTTAAATCAAAATAAAACTATTTTATTTTAATTTATCCAATTTTGAATAAAATAAACTATTTTATTTTAATCAAAATCATTAATCAAAATAAACTCCTTTATTTTAATTAATTATGGAATCCAATTCCAAGTCAAAATAAACTCCTTTATTTTGGGTAATATGAAATCTTATTTCATATCTTAAATAAACTCTTTTATTTAGGAAAACACGGATTTTCTTTCCTATTCATAAATAAACTCCTTTATTTTGAATAATATAAAATCTTATTTTATATCTAAATAAACTCCTTTATTTAAGGAAATTAGGATTCTCTTTCCTATTCACAAATAAACTCTTTTATTTTGAATAATATGAAATCTTATTTCATATCTAAATAAACTCCTTTATTTAAGGAAATATGAATCTAATTTCAACTCCAATTAGTTTTCATGGAATCCAATTCCAACTCTAATTAGTTAGCATGAAATTCTAATTTTAAAATTAAAATAAATCTTTTATTTTAAAATTAAAATAAACCTTTTATTTTAAGATTAAAATAAAATTTTATTTTAATAATAAAATAATAACAATATTATATATAACGTTATATTATATATATATAATATAACTATTATATATAATATATATATATAACCGAATTTATATATAATCTTAATTCCTTGATTTCCGTGCATAGGCAGAATCCTGTTAACTTCATGCTTTGTCCATGCATTCAGGAGATCCCACTTGTTAACAATTATATGTCTATATATATATATAATAATATATATATATATATATATAAACCTTGGTAATCAACCTGCTGGCAACATGTAAGCATTAAGCCTCACGTGAATAACGGATTTCCTTGAAGATTCATTAACATTAGTCATCCGCGTGGGAAAGAAAAAAAAAACACAGCGTAGCCGCAAAAAAAAAAAACACAGTTCGCGAATATCACCTGGGCCACGGTTTAATTTAATTTAATTTTTTTTTTTTTACCCTTGATATCATATACCAGGATATTGACTGCTTAAACGTAATATTAACTGAGCCCAAGATAAAACACGGAAACAACTTTCAGCGTTTTTTTTTTTTTTTTTTTTTTTTTATAATAAATTTTATACAATAAAATTATGCCCAATTAAATTGTTCTAAACACATATCAATATACATATCAAATTAAAATAATTAATAATTCGCATAAAGGTTTGGCTCTGATACCACTGTTAGGTTTGTAATATTCATGAACGCAATCAAATTGCAAAAATAAGCGAAAACGTGTAAAATCAGAGTTTAAAAAATTTTACAAACCATAAACCCGGATCACCCTTTATGCACAATTATTAATTAGACGAAAAAGAAAGAACAAGAACCATACCCTTGAAGATCGAGCTTCCTCAGGTACAAGTTCACCTCCAATCCTTTTCGCGTTCAACTTGAATCCACCGGGTTGGGTTCCTTCCTTTGATCAACGTTAGCCACCCAAATGTTTAGCCTCTAGAGGTGATCCACCAAGTAAGAAGAAGGATTGAAGAAGATGGGTATTTGGCTCAAACCCTAGTTTTCTATCTCTATAGAAAAAGGGGCGTACTCTCCAACCATTGGAATAACGTATATTTGATATCTGATATAAGACTCCTCTTATAAAGATATCAAGTAACCCTATTTAAAATAAGGTATTATTTATTTAATTAAACTCTTTTAATTAAATGGGCTCCCTAATCTTATTAGGGATAATTAATTAAACTCCTTTAACTAATTTTCCCTCCTAATCCTATTAGGAATAAATGAGAGTACTTATATTAAATTAATTCCTAAACTCTTTTAGAAATTAAAATAATAATAATTGTAATAATATTAATAAGACTCCTCTTATTAATTTATATTTAATATTTCTAAAATATTAAATAATAAATATTAAGCTATTTAATTTATTCTATCACCATAGATTAAATTAAATATACTTAACATATTATTACGATTATGCCATTAACTTCTTAAATAATTATTCTTCCTTTTATGGTGTGACCCTTTAGGTTCTCCATATTAAACCGGTTGTGAATAAATCAATTAGAACAATTCTAATCTTATTTAAATAAATAAATTAAACTAATAATTTATTTAAATAAATAATATTTATTCTACAATAGGGATAAGCCTCCCTAGCGATCAACGACTTTCCAGATAATATAGATTTCAACATTAATCATAAAAGAACCTTTGAGTAAATAGTTACCGTACAATTCAATCCTTCCACCATACAATGTCCCAATTAAATATAAGACATGGAATTACTGTCAAGTCTTATTTTATTTAATTATTTGTATTTCGACTCTTAAATGCACAACCCCAAATAATGCAAATTAGAAACTCCTTTCTAATTTCATTCTGCCTTGGCCAAGGACTACTGGGTTGTCATTTATCGAATCACATAGGACATTTCTCTTCTTTTACTAGAAGTGGTAGATTCTTTATTGATCATACATTATCTCCATGTACAACTTATTATACCCAAGCATACCCTTTGATATACCCTAAGGGTCTTAAGGAATAAGTCAAAGTATAACTCATCATACACAAGATACTATAATGATCTCAAGTCCAAGGATCACTTGTACTACTATCACTACAGGAATTCTTATTGACATGCAAGTAAAACTCCATTAGGTATTCCTTAGCGAGTCACGTTCAGTGAACTTATTCTCTAATAAGCACCTACATACTTGCTTTAGTGTCTCCACACAAATGATCATGAGATCAATCATCCTCATCAAATGAGCAAGCAACGTATGTACCAATCTATCCGGATTCACTAATCCCCAATTTAGTAATCCAACGATTGGGAACTATTTTAGTTTTAAGCTTTCTAAGAATTTAGATCTCATTAGAATGATCATCATCATTATTCTAAAAGCATTTCTTAAAACTATGGGTTTATCACATATTATAAAACAGCATCATGTAGATAATTTAAAAGCCTTTAATAAATAAATACTTTTTATTAATAAATGAATAAGATTGTTACAAAGTATATGCTTTATCATCAAACATGATTGGCTTGTGTGCATATTACTTTCAATCAACAAGTCATGTTCATCTAAACACCTGTTCATCTTTGCACTACGGGCCAAAGATATTCATCAACAAGTCATCTTTGCACTACGGGCCAAAGATATTCCTCAACAATTCATCTTTGCACTACATGCCAAAGATATTCCTCAACAATTCATCTTTGCACTACAGGCCAAAGATATTCCTCAACAGTTCATATTTATATTCAAGACCAATAAAACTTTCATCACTTATTTTCACCTGAACCACCAAAGTTGTTAGTTAAGTTCACAATTCATATTTATAATAACATGAATGAACAATTCCTTCTTGCCACAAGGCTTAATAGATCGTTTACTCAATATCCTTACCCCAAAGGCTGAAGATATTCAAGTGTAATGACAATGATCATAACAATCAGTTGTCTACCTTTGCACTACGTGCCAAAGATATTCAACTATAAAACCAATCGCTGAGACTCAGCTAAATAAACCATCCCCGCACTACGGCCAAGGATATTCATTAGTATCACCAATGGTCATGATCATGTAATACATCTGTCCATCTTCGCACTACGGGTCAAGGCTATCAAACAACATATCAATAATACTTCATAACAACTGATTTTGAAGCAGGACTCAAAAATAATGATCAAAACATGGATACAATCAAAGATAGTAGCCAAAATAGACATCTTGGACAAAAAGAAGAAATTTCATTTTTCGATGAATAGTACCGTATTCGTGAATAGTGTCGTATACGTGAATAGTAACTCCGACACCAAAAGATAGAAATTTCACAAAAACATCATCACGCTTCATGAATAGTACTCGTGAATAGTAACTCATGAATAGTAACCCCGATATGAAAAAGTTCCAAATTTGATTAAAAAGTTCACCAATATTTCGGCATAATGATATTGAAGAAAAAATATCATTTAAGAAGAAACAATATCCCTTACTATCCCTTACTTCCCTTACCTCAAAAGAGCAGTACTTCTGACCGGAATAACGCTGAACGAACTTGCACCGTATATCAACACTTAAAGTATACTCACAAGAACACACTTGATATATAGAGAGAGAAGTAGAGAGAAAGCTTATGTTTCTGGTGTGATTTTCAATTCTAACTTAGCCCTCTATTTATAGGAAAATGTTAGCACGCCGAAGCAGACTTAACCTGCAACCTGATGGCTTTACTTGCTACTATTCCCAATCACCACATTTGAAAATTCAATTGAGCACATTTCTCACCAACCAAAAGTGGGGCCCACCAATTCTAGAATTTTCCACCAAAATCATTTATAACCTAATTTCCGAATCAGTCACCTCTTAAAATTCATAACAAATTATACGCTCATTTTTAACGGTTCAAAATTTGTGGACATATACTCAACTTATATATGTATAACATATCCAAAAATTACAACGATCCAACGGTCAGATTAAAAATTATAAGTCATGCAATAGAGCTTTAAGAACACCAAAGTAGAAAATTTAATAAAATAATATTATTTTTTTTAAATTTTCAAGCCCACCAACAAGGAATCAGATTTTAGCATTTCCCACATGCTCATCTTCTAGAAAAAAAAATAAGAACACGTTTTTGTTAAAAAAAATAATTAAAACTTCAAAAATTAATTATTTCAGAACTCCGAAACTTCAATAATTCACAATAAATAGCCCTTTTGTCAGAAAATTCGAATCTCACGAGTTTTTATAGGAAATTCAATTCTCTACAACTTTGCAGAAGGAAGTTTTCCAAATTCCAAACAAAAATTGACCGAAATCCACAAACGGACGATTTTACAGTTTATAATAAATTTTCGGTCTAGAATTGTGTCCACCGACACACAAAACATGTGTTAAACATTTAATGCCACAAAAATACTCTTCATCCTCATATACTCATATATCCCACATTCATTACAAAAATATCACCATTAATATATTATTAAAATAATATATTTAAATAAATTATTTTATCAGAAAAAGATAAAATATTAATTTTCAACAATTGTCACGTTAAAATTTTCCTCCATCTATATCCACATAAAATAAATATTTTCTTTATCATAATAATCAATAATTAATTATTCAAAAATAATATTACATAATCACAGTACTGACAACCAGGCCGTTCCCAGGATAAAGGGTGCTTTCCAATAAGAATTTCTCCTTACTGGCGCGCAATTAGGTGACCAAACCTCTCCTTGACAGAACTTTCTAGACATTGCCAATAATGCTATCTAATAATATTATTCAAATAATACGAATTATTGATCTGATAATGAGAAATATTGTGCAGTGATAATTATTGAAACAACAATAATATAAAATATCAACGCAACAATTATTGAATCAATAAAATATTGAACAGTAATTACTGTAACAATTATTGAGTAGTGCCTTCTTACGTAAGAATCAATAATTCAAAAATATTGTGTAATACCGTGTGCTACTGTGCAACAACGCGTATTACTTTATTTTAACCACCAGGTAACCCAACAATGTTAACGGTAACGATTACGCCGTTATTTATAAAAACTTAATTTTGTCGTTTTCTTCATCCGACAGTTATTCTGTTATGGGGCCCACAAATGGTTTCGCCGTCGTACGAATATTCCCCGACAAAAAGAATATTCCACGACCAAACAAATATTTCCCGACAACAATGAATATTTTATAGCCACTTGCGTATTTTGTAAAATTATTTCATATACCACCCTTAACTTTAACTTTTATCAATTTAACCATTTATTGAATAGAAAAATTGAATACTTTTATTTCATAAAATTCGGGGTCTTACATGGTGGGCAAGGATTGCTCAAGCAATAAAAGGTATTTTCCAAAACCTTAATATTATATATATGTACGTATATTTGTTTTACGACATGATTCCAAAGTTTTTGTGTTCTTAAGTTTCACTGTAGTATAAAGTCTTTATAAAGTTTTCTGTAATCCAAATGTTTATAATTGGTTATTAAGTTATGTGCATATGTAGTTGTAATGTTATAATTAACATATATATAATGATTATAGTGGATTTGTATTGTAAATTACGTTCAAAAGAAAGGAAATGGTTTTACAATGAATAAATGTATTATATTTGGTTGTGAGCTAATTATGAAATTAAACCTTTAATATGTTAATTTGGTAAGAAATAAAGATATTGTAATCCGAATGAATTAATTTGGTGTATAATCGGGATTACGGTGTTAGTTTTGTCAAACAATGTCAAAAATAGAGTTTTTTGGGTTTAAATCATGGCATTCAAGGATTTAATCTTTCTAAAGTTGTTGTTTAGATGTTTTAATCAGTATGTATATGATGGGTAACATTTATGTGTAGTTTATGTAAATTATACGTGTTAATTTAGGTGCTAGAAGTGTTGAACAGTTAAAAATTAGCTTTTTGTTCTGTTCTTCATGCTCGGTTCTGTAATTCGGCGCCTCTGCGCCAAAATCAGAGTTGCAACCTTAACCTTCGCGCTGCAACGCCAGATGCAGTGTCGCAGTGCCAACTTCTCGCCAAAACGCCAACCCATGGTTTATGAGCCAGCGCTGCGCCGCAGCGCCAACCTCAGTTCAATCCGTGGCGCCGCAGCGCCGGTCAGCAGAATGGCCAGAAATGTTTTTTCTTTTACACAGAGTCTGTAATTATTGATAAAATGCAATACTACGACTGTTAAAAAAATGTAATTTTTGTATTGTGGTATTATAGTGCTAAGAATGAGCATATTATTAATACTTAACGAGTTTTATTATTATTTTATTGATGTAACTTGATTATATGATTAAAAATCAAGTCATACATGAAATAAAAATTTATTTGTATACAGATTATCTGTAGTGACTAATTGTGTCATAATGACATGTGCTTAGGGTATTGTGAATCAAACTGTTACGGTTTAGCTTACACGCAAGGCAAGTTTTCTAAACCTAAACTTCTTTATGCAAGTTTCATAACTCTATTTATATTGTGCAAGTTCCTAAATCATACCTTTTGATTTTGAGCCAGACTTTCTAATATCTAACTTGTTGTTTAGTATGCGAGTCTCTAAATTCTGATACACTGATATTGAACAAGCTTTGTCGTTCAATTTACTATTTGTTATGCATGCTCAATATTCAATTCTAAATAACCTTAACTTAATATTGTTTAAGGAAGGTATGTTACGTTATTCAATGTTTATGCTCTTAGATTATTCCTAAAGCATGACCTTAGTATACAATGTTGATTCACTTATGATTTATTCTATAGCATAATGTTATTACATTTTTATTCAACTAATCCTTAGTTGATATTCGTAAACTGTAAATTACCTTGAAACCTATCCAAAACAAACTTACGTTGGTGCGGACTCATATTCTAAATGTTGAGATAAATAACCCTATTATAGGGGATAATTTACGCATAGCGTTGAAATGTTTGTGCACAACACATTGTACGAAGGGATGATGCCCCTAAGTACGAGGAGTCCTTATAGTCTTATGACTGTTAAAGTTTAAGTTGAAAGAATACTTATAACTATGGACACAGTTCGTGGTCTTTTGACCCCCAGTTATATATTTAAATTTTGTTCATGAATATTATTGATGAAGTACCTTATTCATTTTCTATTGAGCCTATTCATTTGGCAATTGTTATGATGTTTATTTATTATCATTTTAAGTGAGCTTTGTTTGCTCACTCTTGTTTATATAAACATTACAGCTAAAGTTGAGAAAGTCGATGAACCTACGACCAGTAAAGGGAAAGGGAAGATAACCAAGTTTTGAAGACTTGTAAAACTGTTGACTATTATATTGTCAGACTTTATTTTAAATCTTGTGATGTAATTATTTAATTTTCCGTATATGATGTTTGTATTTAAAGGTTACATAACCTGGGAGATTTTTATTGGACTTATTGATGTAATCCTTTAATGGGAAGGTTTATTATTAAACTTTATTATGTTTGGGTAGTTAGATATGAATGTTTTTATCAAGTGAACACCAAATCTGGTGGAAATAAAGTACCCGGATTTGGGGGTGTCACAAGTTGGTATCAAAGCTTTAGGTTATGAACCTTAGGTGGGGAAAAGCCATAGGAAGTAACCTTTGAAAAGATAATGGTGATAAACTCTTATCGAGTTTTAAGGGAGAGGTAATAAAACACTTATGTGCTTATGTGATTACAACTTATGTGCTCGTGAATGTTCAGTAGTAATAATTAATAATCAAAACTTAAAATTTTGGTTGTCAGGTTGGTTAATGTAGGAAAATCTAGTCAGGATAGAGATGAAGGACCCTAGATGCCTAGAGAGGAGGAGCCTCGAGATATTCAGGTGGTTTGGGAACACCTACTGCCACAGGAATCATCTCCGTTGGTCACAGTAGTTGAGCAGAAGGGGTTACCTGATGAAGATAATGAGATAGAGACGGACGAGGAAGACCCTGAGGAGCTGCCACAGTCGAATGAGGATGAGGAGGACAAGGAGGAAGAGATTACACTTAACTCGATTGCTGCCCATATGTACAACAAAGTATACGACCAAAATGTAGAACTTCAGGATAGCGTCGAGGAGTTGAGAGAGATAGTAGCTAAAAAACAGACCTCAATGGCGTAGAAGGACGATGAGATCCATGATCTAGAGGAATGTCTGAACAATGTTGAAGGGAAACTGGTCCACACTGAAGGTGGAAACGAGCAACTAACAGAGGAGATCGCAGGCTTGAAGAACAAGATGAATGAAGAATCTACTAAGAGAGAAAGAGCCGAAGCCACGTGCGAAGAAACTTTTAAACAAGCCGGAGTAGCAAAGAGAGATGTACAAGTGAAGAAAATCAAGATGGAAGAGATGAATAGTGTTTTCAACACCATGATCAATCGAGCTCAGGATCGGGTCATGGGTTATCCGATTCAGTTCGAGACGCTGCCATCATATATATTAGATCGCCGAACAATGTTCCGTATTATGGAAGAAGAACGTCGTGAAGCTATGCAATATTTTAGTAGGTCGTCATAAATGTACTTGATATGTGATTAATGATATGATAAATAAAATGTAAATCCCGGGTGTTATGTAACCTATGGGATATGATGATGATGTTATCCTGGAACTTTAGTAGTTCAGGAAAGTAATTTAAATATCAATGATGCTATTGTTTTTATGTTTTCTAAAAGATTATGAATGAATAAAAAGTTATTATTTTATTCAAAGTGTTATGTGTTATGTTGTTGGGTAAAATCTAATTACTCACAACACGCAAGTATACGTGATCAACAAGTAATAAAGTGATAAGTTGAGTATCGTTCCCACAAAGATTAATTAGCAATAGCCTTAACTTACAATTACCAATCTTCTATTAACCCTAATTTTATTAAACAAATCAAACTCAATAATTTAAATTAACGAAACAAAAATTTAAATATAATTAAATTAACACAAAATAACTACGAATATCAAAATCTGAATTTTTAAACAATTAATGGAGAATTAGACTTATGATTTCACCCTAAGCTTCACTTTGATTTTAACACCTTTATCCCAATTTAATGTACTATCCCAGTTTATTAATCAAGAACACGAACATAGTATTAACAACCTCTCGATGCACTAATACCCTATTAACTTCAATCCACAATTAAGATAGAAATTTGTTAAACACCTTAATCAACTAACCCACTATATCTCTATAATTACAATTGAAGAAGGTTGAAGAATAAGTTCTCTATCCGATTACATGTGGTGTCAAACATATCTCTACCTTAACACTCATCAAGTTTAAGCTACTAACAAAATCCTGAATACATGCTATATTAACTAGGTCTAGATTTGAATATCTTCTCTCGATTCCATCTAACTCCACAAAGAATTGTTGATCTGGAGATAGCTTTCTAAATTAGAAATCAAAGTTTACAAAACCATTGAATCACTTAATGATCCATCACAAGCCTAAAAAGTGAATTAGTTCATAATAAACAAAATAAACACTGAATAAATCATAGAAATCATTCTTCAAATTACAATAAATAATCTAACATGAAAAATATTGAACAACACCCTTCACGTAGACTAAAATTGCAATCGTCTTGAAAAACTCCTCGAAATACTCCTCCACGCTTGCTATCAAAAACTCCGCTTAGATCTTCGTAATTCTCCTCTCTCTTCTCTTCTTGTTATTTTTAATAGAGTAATAGATATCTAGCATAAAACTCTAGCCGAATTTCCTATCCAATAGAGTTATACTACCATGCAAATAGTTAAAATTTGTACCCAAGATGAATTATAACCGAAACAGGACAATCAAAATTTTCCACCCCCCGCCCCGGCGGGCTTGCTTTCTATCTTGCTCGTATGAGGGCCCCCGCCCCGGAGGGGGTGTATAGCCTAATAATGCCCGCCCCGGCGGGCTATGTTCCTGCTAACTTGATTGTAAGATCCCCCGCCCCGGCGGGGGTGTGTTCTGTTAATTGACTATGCTGCTATGCTGAATTGCTTCCAAATATGCTCCATTTGATTCCAATCACACAAAATATCACAATTTATATGTTAAATGCCACAACCACCAATCTACACATGAAATAACATAAAACAAGTGAAAATGAACATGATCACAAGAAATTAGCAACAAATAATCATGAATTGGATATTAAATCGCGTATATAAAATACATTTATCAAAATCCCTCAAACTTAAATCGTGCTAGTCCTCGAGCACAAATCAACTACATGCAATGCAATGATATGAATACGAATTCACTTATATGCTATCAAATCCAACAATATCGCGAAATCAAAATTATCTGAACAGCCTCAGCGAAAATAAGCAACTATACAATATCAACCATCAAAAACCAATCTACAAATACGCCTTAATTCTCAAATCTCAAGCCATCATCACTGGTATAGTGTGTGTGTGTGTGTAACATCCATGATAATCGATACTAACTCAAATTCAATATATAACCAGTCTCTTAGAAGGAATCATGCAACACAAACTTAAAAATTTCAAAAATAGATAGTTCCAACTAAAATCAATCAATCACAAATCTCAAGGGTTCACGCGGGGTACTTATGCTTTATTTTCATCAAAAGAGGCTTTTTGCTCTTATTTCCCGTTTTATTCACTTTTTTTATACACATAGCTACGCAATGTCTTATTCCCTTAAGATTTTCAATGCTACCTTAACGAGCTTTCGACCAACGACTCCCAGACCATTAAGACCTTAGGGCGCTAGGTGTAAAGACAATCACCTCGGACTTACTTGCTCAAGTAACAAAGGCCACAAAACTAGACAAGCATGCTACGGTGGTTGGTTCAATTTTTTTGTTTAGATAAACTGAGCTTATATACCCCACATAACATCCTCCAAACTTAGGTTCTTGCCTAACTTTAGCTTTTACTGTCCATCCTTGTCATTTTATCATTCACTCTAGCATTATCCTTTAGAGACTATTTAGGTACCAGTTTGAACTTAACCAATTAACATATATGTTTGTTACTCGTGCTATCCTTTTATACCAGTTTCAAACAAACTCAAGATTCGATTCATAAACGATCATTGTGTCATAGTTCTAACACTCAACCCTGTATTTGCTACTTATTTGAAAATCACATCATAGGCCCACAACAACATGAAATACAACATTGATGGACTTAAACAACACAATAATTACTAAATAACATATTTTTTTAGATGTGAATAACAAAATGCGGATAACAAAATGCATTACACTATTATCTAATATGCAAAACCTAAGCTATCATGCAATACTAAAAATAAAATGCAATACAGATATTTAATTGACCAAAATTAAAAATGAATCCTAAAAGCTAGAATACATGCAAACATGAATTTAAATCCCCCAAACTTAAACAATACAATCTCCTCATTGTATAATTGATCAAAATAAGAACGTGAGGACTTCCATATCAATGCTTAAGCTTGAGGAGGTGGTTGTTGTTCTTCTTTATCGGAATCACTCGGTGGAAACCTTGGCATTTGACCGGGCTGTTGATATGGAAATTGTGATGCCGGGTTAAAACTATGAAGAGTTGTGTTCAACGAGGCAAAAGATGTGTGTATAGCATCGAATATGTGCTCTTGCCTCATTGCCAATCGACATATCTCCCGACGAGTTGCCTTGGTGTGTGCATTCAGTTGATTTTGGAAATCAAGGAATTGAGATCTAGATATAGCCTCAGCCCGCGGTACCTGCTCATCCCCTTGATCGGCCAGTTCTTCATCATCGTCCCCCGATGTCTCTGTAGCATCCACGTTGTATTTCGACGACGATGGGAAAATGAAGCCCACTCCACGCGGGTGTGACTCGCTTCCTGCCCATACAGAGTACCGCGTTATCATTCTTGAATCAAACTGCGCGAGCGGCATTTGAGTGGGCTCGTCATCAGACCGTCTAACTCCTGCTTGATGGCACAACCCGCATATGAGTGATGGGTGTGGCAAGCCTCCAAAAAAATTACCTCGTAGGCACCAGCGGATGGAGAAGCAAATGATAACCCCGACATCAATTATAAAATCTTGCACAATGGCGTACAATAGCAATGCCTTCTCTTTGGTGACGTCTGAAGTATGTTGGGACGACAACAATTTCGTATAGAGGAAGGCATACCAAATTTTTCCATACTGGCTAAGGTCCTTGCTATGGAACACGGTGCCTCCCTTTCGATCTTTCATCATGACGTTCCCGACTTTGTCATCTCCATGATAATAACATCAAAATTTGGATCAAAATTATGGAGATGCTCATACTGGCAGTGGCGAGGCACCCACAATTGGTAGTATATGTTGATGGCGTCGACACTGAATGGAACCAGACGTCCACACATAAATGCTTGGAATGGTTCTTTGTCCATAACATCCGCGTAAAACTCCTTGATAATATTTACAACGGTTGGTTCTGGCTCCTCGGTAAATTTTGTCCATCCCTTTTGGTAAATTTGCGGCATCAGCTCCCCATCATTAGGATCTGGTGCCAATCCCCTCTCCGGTGTAAGGGCTTTGGTAAGCATGTAGTCATACCAGTCGGCGGCGGCGACAGTTGTAAATTTCCGGCGATCGAAGGTGCGGGTTGGTTGGGATGGACGTGAACTCTCCCCCCTTTGGCGTTTAGACGATGATTGTGAAACCATTTCTCATCCTAGTGCTGGCCTTACCCTAAATCTCTCAAGGCTCACAAATATACACTCATTTTGCTTTATCTTTATATGAAGTGTGGTGGGAGAGTTTGTATGATATTTGGTGGTATTTATAGATGGAGATGATAGCCTAGCATTGGTGGAGTAAGGAGGTGGAGAGGTGGAGAAGAGTAATGAAGTCTTGGGAATGTGGGGAAAGTGGGTGGTGGTTATGGAGTAATGGGGAAGTGTGAAAGTGGGAGGTTATTGGGAAGGAGAGAAGACCAAACAACTGCCCATGTCTGTCAAAATTCCAGGACCCCCGCCCCGGCGGGGGGTATTGAACTAGAAAGGTCCGCCCCGACGGGCTTGGCCACTGATTTCTGAAGTTGAGGACCCCCGCCTCGGCGGTGGTGGTAGTGCTTTTAGAGCCCGCTCTGGCGGGCTTAGTTACTATCAATATATTTGGAGACCCCCCGCCCCAGCGGGGGTTAGAGTGTAAAAAGGGCCTGCCCCGGCGGGCTTAGTTACTGCTAGGCTTTCTTGTTTTACTTAAATTTAGCTTATTTTTGCTGCACTATACTCGCTTGATGATCCTTTTCCCAACCTGCATGACATGAAACATTAAAATTAGTGAGTCTTGGATGTCATCTTATGTTGTGGAGAGATTAACGAGAATTTTATTTTATTCTTCTACGTAGGAATTTACTAAAACTATGATTAAGCAAATATGATTGAAACTAACTATAAAGAACTAAAAATTGGGTTGCCTCCCAATGAGCGCTTGATTTTAAGTTGTTTAGCCTGACTACTTCCTGCTTAAGTTGTATCGGCCAATGTGATGGCGAACACGTTAGTATTAGCTTCTCCACCCCAGTAATGCTTTAGACGGTGTCCATTGACTTTGAATGTTTTGAGTGGATTGCGACTGTAAATTTCAACCGCACCGTGAGGGAATACCTGCTTGACCGTAAATGGTCCCGACCATCTTGATTTAAGCTTTTCGGGGAACAAATGCAGCCTTGAGTTTAATAATAGTACTGATTGGCCTGGCTCGAATGTTCGACGCAAAATTTTTTGGCCGTGCCATCTTTTGACTTTTTCTTTATATAGTTTGGCATTCTCAAAGGCATAAAGGCAGAACTCGTCGAGTTCATTCAATTGAAGTAATCTCTTCTCTCCTACAGCTTTTTGATCAAAATTGAGTTTTTTCACCACCCAATATGCCTTATGTTGTAGTTCTACTGGTAAATGACACGCCTTCCCGTACAACAGTTGATATGGTGACATACCGATTGGCATTTTGTATGCAGTCTGGTAGGCCCATAAAGCATCGTCCAATCTAAGTGACCAATCTTTTTGACTCGGATTCACCACTTTCTCCAATATCTTTTTGACTTCTTCGTTCGATACCTCAGCTTATCCACTGGTTTGAGGGTGATATGCTGTAGTTATCTTGTGGTTTACCCCATACTTGGCCAAAAGAGCAATAAATGGTTTATTGCAAAAGTGACTACCTTCATCACTTATAATTGCTTTTGGTGTGCCAAACCTCGTGAAGATGTTCTTTTAAAGGAATTTGAGGGCCACCTTGGCATAGTTTGTTGGTAAAGTTGCAGCTTCAACCCACTTTGACATGTAGTCCACTACGAGTAGAATGTATTAATTGTTTAAGGATGAGGGAAATGGTCCCATGAAATCGATACCCTATACGTCAAAAATTTCCACTTCCAGAATCATTTGTAAGGGCATCTCATTACATTTCGAAATGTTGCCCACCCTTTGACTCCTATCGCATTGTTTGACAAACTGGTGGGCGTCTTTGAATAATGTGGGCCAATAAAAACCACATTGCAGCACCTTCGCTGTTGTCCTCTTGCTCCCATAATACCCGCCATACGCCGATGAGTGACACTCATGCAGAATGTTCTTCACTTCGCTATATGGGACGCACCGTCGAATCACTTTGTTGGCGCACTACTTGAACAAATATGGATCATCCCACGTGTACCATTTCACGTCGTGAAGAAATTTCTTTTTCTGTTGCCTTGTGAGGTCAGGTGGTAGAATGTTTCTCACAACAAAATTTGCATAGTCGCCGTACCACGGAATCTCCGCTGACATTTCAAATAGTTGCTCATCTGGGAATGATTCATTGATTTCACATTTGTCGTCTTTTTTCTTGTGGTTTTCCAACCTAGACAAGTGGTCGGCTACTTG
Organism: Panax japonicus; assembly: GCA_020205505.1. Taxonomy (NCBI): domain Eukaryota; kingdom Viridiplantae; phylum Streptophyta; class Magnoliopsida; order Apiales; family Araliaceae; genus Panax; species Panax japonicus. Next base: position 31,227,351 of record CM035114.1, read on the forward strand.
ATTCTCCGTCCCCTTCCTATCTTTTATTTTTAAATCGAACTCTTAAAGTAGGAGAATCTACCGGATAAGGCGTGGTTTAGCAGCCTTTTTCGCTATCAAGTACCGAATCGTTGCATGGTCTGTATAGACTATTACCTTAGTCCCGATCAAGTAAGCCCAAAATTTATTGAACGCATATACCACTGTAAGCAATTCCTTTTCTGTGGTTGTGTAGTTCATTTGAGTTTCTGTAAGTGTTTTGCTTGCGTAGTATATAGCGTGAAACACCTTGTCTCTCCGCTGACCTAAAACAGCCCCAATCGTGAAGCCGCTTGCATCATACATAAGCTCGAATGACATGCTCCAATCCGGTGCAACAATAACGGGGGCTGTAGTTAATTTCCTCTTTAATAAATCAAAAGCCGTCTTGCATTCTTTATCGAAGTTGAATGTCGCATCCTTCTCTAAAAGACTGTATAGGGGTTTCGCAATTTTAGAGAAGTCTTTTATAAACCTCTTGTAGAACCCAGCGTGTCCCAAGAAACTCCTACTAACCTTCACTGAGGTTGGCAGAGGCAATTTTTCATTAGTTTCCAGCTTCACTTTATCAACTTCCAGCCCTTGAGCCGTGTGGCCCAAAATTATGCCCTCTTCAACCATTAAGTGGCATTTCTCCCAATTTAGTACAAGATTCGTGTCCTTACATCTTTGTAAAACCATGACCAGATTCTTCAAGCAATTATCAAAGCTGTCCCCATAAACTAAAAAGTCATCCATGAAGACCTCAACGTTTTTCTCCACCATATCTGAAAAAATTGCCATCATACATCACTGGAAAGTTGCCGGTGCGTTGCATAACCCGAATGACATCCTCCTGAATGCAAATGTGCCGTAAGGGCATATGAATGTGGTCTTCTCTTGATCCTTTGGAGCGATGACTATTTTGTTGTAGCCCGAATACCCATCCAACAAATAGTAAAATTGGTGTCCCGCCAATCTATCTAACATTTGGTCAATAAAGGGCAGTGGAAAATGATCTATTCGGGTTGCCTTGTTCAATTTTTTGTAATCCATGCAAACCCGTTAACCTGTAACTGTTCTAGTTGGGATTAACTCATTGTCGTCATTCTGCAACACCGTTATTCCTCCTTTTTTTTGTACGCACTGGACTGGACTAACCCATTTACTGTCGAAAATCGGGTAGATGATGCCAGCGTCTAACCATTTCAAAATTTCCTTCTTTACCACTTCCTTCATAATTGGATTGAGCCGCCACTGTTGTTCCACCATTGGTTTTACTTCATCTTCCATTAGGATCTTGTGCATGCAAAATGAAGGGTTGATTTCATTTATGTCAGCAATTGTCCATCTAATAGCTGATTTGTGTTCCCGAAGCACCCTCATCAACTTTTCTTCCTGTAATTTGTTAAGTGTAGCTGAAATAATAATAGGTAAAGAATTTAAATTGCCTAAATACACATACCTGAGGTGCTTAGGAAGTGGCTTAAGTTCCAGCTTTGGTGGCTCTTCCAATGATGGTTTCAGTTTTTCTGCGGTTACCTCCTTTGTGTGCACTGGTTTAAACGGTGTTCTAAATCTTGGTACTCATGGCAATGAGTCTAGCAATTGAAGGTAATCCACCAAATCCGGATCATCGATCTCTTCATCTTCTAATAACGTTGTTTCTAACGGATTGTTCACCAAACTTTTACTCTTGTCATCACTAATGATTTGCTCAATTAGATCCATTCGAAAACATTCTTCCTCATCCGTAGGAAATTTCATGGCCTTAAACACATTGAATTTCACTTCTTGATCTTGGACCCTCATAGTGAGTTCTCCCTTTTGTACATCTATGAGTGTTCTCCCTGTAGCCAAAAATGGTCTCCCTAGGATAATTGGGATGTTCTTGTCCTCCTCAAAATCCAGAATGATAAAGTCCGCGGGGAATATAAACTTATCCACTTTCACTAAAATGTCCTCTACTATGCCTCTCGGATACGTGACTGACCTATCCGCTAACTGTAAGGAGATGTTCGTAGGCCTTGGCTTGGGCAAACCCAATTCTAAATATACTAACAATAGCATAAGGTTTACACTCACCCCTAAATCACATAAACACTTGCTGAAATGCATCTCCCCAATCGTGGATGGAATAGTAAAGCTCCCCGGGTCCTTGAGTTTTGGTGGTAATTTCTGCTGTAATACTTCATTAAACTCATCTGTTAATGCCACAGTCTCAAAATCTTCCCATTTCTTTTTCCTTGATAGAATCCCTTTCATAAATTTTGCGTAACTAGGCATTTGTTCTTGGGCTTCTGCAAATGGTATGTTAATTTGAAGTTTCTTGAACACTTCCAAAAATTTTGAGAATTACTTGTCCAATTTCTGTTTTTGAACTCTTTGCTGGAATGGTGGGGGAGGATAAACAACTGGTTCATTGACTGGTTTGTTACTTTCCATTTGTTTTTCGTTCCCTTGCTTTACTTCACCCACTGTATTTTCTGTCTCTGGATCAATCTCCTTTGTCACCGAAATTTCTGGCTCTTTACCAACAAGCTGTTTTCCACTTCTCAACATAATAGCTTGACACTGTTCATGATTACCCTTAGGATTTTTCTCGGTGTCACTTGGTAATTGATGAGTGTGTTTTATATACACAAATTAGGTACTTTTGAGTTTGATAATTTGTAAATCCTAAACTAGTTTGTTTGGTTTTTATGTTTTTTCATTTTATTGTTGTGTAATATAGTTTTATATTGCTTTTATGTATATTTGTATTAGTTTTATGTGTTTTTACTTTGTTTTGTAGGAATTGGATGGAATGTCATTTGGGTCGATGGTTGGAATCGCCAAATTCGCATTTTCGGTTTGCCATTGACGTAGCAGTCCCGCAAAGCCCAATTTTAGCCATGATCCGATCATTATCTGTCCAAACTTCAAGAATGGAAGTTGTAGATCAACGTCTCCTCTTTCCGGATCATCTTAAATCGCCTCAATCGGAGTTCGGATACTTGAGTTATGTCCATTTTCCCAACGGGTGTCAAATCTGGAAACTACCAACTGCTATTTGCATAACAGTCACTTCAAGGCCAATTTTAGCATTGATCTAGCCATTATTAAAAAGAACTCAAAGAATGAAAGTTGTAGATCTACTTCTCTTTCCGGATCATCTTGAATCGCCTCAATCGGAGTTCGTATGAAGAAGTTATGGCCATTTTCCCAACAGATGTCCGAGCAGAAAATGGCCCGGCACCGCAGCGCGAGTTGCTAGTGTATTTGCGGCGCCGCAGCGCCACTTAGCAGTACCCAGCCCCTTCTTCCGCGCCGCAGCGCCCCGTTCAAGCCAAATCATGGCGCCGCAGCGCCAGACACGAATTTTGGATAGATTTTAGCTATTAAATGCTCAACCTAATGACCCAAAAACACTATCCTTCACTTCTACTTGCAACCTAGAGGAGAAATAGAGAGAGGTGGCGGCTTGGAGAAGAGGGAGGCCATGGCTCTTGGCCATGGTTCTTTAAGAGCTTCAAGGAGCATCAATGGTGGGAGCTTCAACAACATCAATGGAGGAGTTTTAACCAACAACTAAGGGAAGCCATCATTTCTTTCTTCCTTTTTCCTCTAGTGGCTAGAACTCATTCTTGGGGATCTAGTGCAAACATTTGTAACACCTATGGAGGCAAGGAATTGAATTAAACTTCTAGCTTTTCTTTGATACTTGTATGATCCATTGGATGATTACCTAATATTTGGAATAGTTTGATTTATTTGTTATGAATTAAACTTCTAATTTGCTTTCTTTATGATTGGTGTCATGCGAATTGGTTCTTTATGTGATTATGTATATGCATAATTTATGTATTGCCAATTCATAGTGGCCGCTATGATCATAAAGAGAGTTAAGAGATTTGAACAAAGTGATGCACGCCAAGTGTTTGACAAAATGCTTGTGTGTGGATATTGTGTTCTTAGCTCTTTATCTATCTATCTATGTTATGTTTTTCTGCTATTTTGATTAATTGTAATCATAATTTATCGTTTTAATTAACTGTTTAAATAAGACTGAGGTGATATAAAGTCAGTACTTGATAGATATTAGTGATAATTCCTCGTGGGTTCGATAACTCTCTTATCATTATATTACTTGTTGACCGCGTATACTTGCGCGTGTTTATTGGTTGCGAAATCGACCAAAAAGTTTTTGGCGCCGTTGCCGGGGAATTACTATTCTAATATTGTCCAATATTGATTTCAATCAATGTAGTCTTAATTTAAACGTATATTTATCTGTTATTTATTTGATCTTTATTTTCACGTGTTTTCCGATTGCGATAAATAGGCTGACAAGACTGTATATAAATGCAGCTCTTGTGCAAGACTTGGCGTAAGCTGGGGCCTTACAGTTCTGTTTATTGTTATCATTTGTGAGATTGGATTTGACATGACTGTATGTAAATACAGCTCTTGTGCAAGACTTGGCGTAAGTTGGGGCCTTACAGTCCGATTTTGCATGAAACATTTTTATTAAACTTATTTTTTCTATTTAAATAAAGTCGGACCGAAGACTATAAACCAAGCGCTTGTTGGGAGGCAACCCAAAGTGTAAAGTTTTGTGTTTCTTTCAGGTACCGAGTATCGCGCAACAAGTTTGGCACTCCCGACTTGGAGGACTTGGAGGAAGATGTCGATGACGATTAACATATATTCTCAGGGAAGTCCTCTAGTTTTAATTTTATCTATCTTTACATTGAGGACAATGTTCTTCTTAAGTTTGGGGGTACTGTGATATTCTTGGTACTTGAGTTGGTATTATATTATTATGTCAGTTATTTGGATGTTTTTATGTTTAGTAGTGCATATTAGTTAAAATTTTGAAAATTTTCCATTTTATGTTATATCTTAGCAAATAGTAGACGTCGGTTGCGGAAGGCGACAACTGATAAATGATCACGGAAGTTCTTTGCATTGAATTCTTTTATTGTGTTTAGTAAGGACATTGTCAGTTTCAAGTTTGGGGGTCTTCTACGTTTTGTTTTGATATGTTTTATTTTATTTTATTTTGTGGGCTTAATTGCATTTCTAGTATAGGTTATCTCTTGAGCATTGATTTAATTTGAATTGAGCTATAATATATGATCAGGCAAATGATTGTTAAGGTTATAACTCATGAAAAATGGATAAATGTTGCTTAGTTTGGGTGATTGACTTACTGTTGGTTATTGCTTTGCTTATGACTCCTACTTTTGAGCACTCATCCATTTGTAATGAACTAGTTGTATACTTAGAGAAGGCTTATATGACCGAATACTTATGAGAGATATCAATAAACTCTAGAACTCGTTTAAACATCACTCGAAGCAATATACTTAGGTTTGATTAATTGGTCATGTGGTGGGTTGAGATGGAGCGTAAAACGCACTCACTCATAAACACATACTTAAGGGAGATAGAGCGTAAAACGCACTCACCTATGAAAAAAAAAAGAAATAAAAATATATCGAGAATCTTACGGTGGGTTGAGATGGAGCGTAAAACGCACTCGCCCATAAAAGCAGACTTAGGGTGAGATGGAGCGTAAAACGCACTCGCCCATAAAAGCAGACTAAGGGTGATATGGAGCGTAAAACGCACTCTCCCATAAAAGCGGACTTAGGGTAAGATGGAGCATAAAATGCACTCACCTAAGAGTCCTTTGATATCAAATTTTTGGAATGTTTGATTTGTCTACAATTGCGATGAGTGATGTGTTAAGCATGTAGTTTTTGAAGTTTATTTCTTTCATAAGGTAATATGGTTGCATAAGCTAATCTGAGCTATAATTGGTTTAGTGTAAATGGATACACACACACACACAGAAAGGATCTAAAGCAAGGTATGAATAACAAGCAAGTTGAAATCCTAGACATTGTGACATTTTGAAAGTTTTCTAGAGTTATCATGTTTTGATATCTTTAAAGCCATTGTTCAAACTTATTGATTCATTGCTCAAGTAGTTGATTGTTAGAATTTATTTTTATAGTTTTTGTTCTTAGTGTTTTGCTTGAGGACAAGCAAAGATTCAAGTTTGGGGGTATTTGATGAGTGTGTTTTATATACACAAATTAGGTACTTTTGAGTTTGATAATTTGTAAATCCTAAACTAGTTTGTTTGGTTTTTATGTGTTTTCATTTTATTGTTGTGTAATATAGTTTTATATTGTTTTTATGTATATTTGTATTAGTTTTATGTGTTTTTACTTTGTTTTGTAGGAATTGGATGGAATGTCATTTGGGTCGATGGTTGGAATCGCCAAATTCGCATTTTCGGTTTGCCATTGACGTAGCAGTCCCGTAAAGCCCAATTTTAACCATGATCCGGTCATTATCTGTCCAAACTTCAAGAATGGAAGTTGTAGATCAACGTCTCCTCTTTCCGGATCATCTTGAATCGCCTCAATCGGAGTTTGGATACGAGAGTTATGTCCATTTTCCCAACGGGTGTCAAATCTGGAAACTACCAACTGCTATTTGCATAACAGTCACTTCAAGGCCAATTTGAGCATTGATCTAGCCATTATTTCGAAGAACTCAAAGAATAAAAGTTGTAGATCTACTTCTCCTCTTTCTGGATCATCTTGAATCGCCTCAATCGGAGTTCGTATGAAGAGGTTATGGCCATTTTTCCAACAGATGTCCGAGCAGAAAATGGCCCGGCGCCGCAGCGCGAGTTGCTAGTGTATTTGCGGCGCCGCAGCGCCACTTAGCAGTACCCAGCCCCTTCTTCCGCGCCGCAGCGCCCCGTTCAAGCCAAATCATGGCGCCGCAGCGCCAGACACGAATTTTGGACAGATTTTAGCTATTAAATGCTCAACCTAATGACCCAAAAACACTATCCTTCACTTCTACTTGCAACCTAGAGGAGAAATAGAGAGAGGTGGCGGCTTGGAGAAGAGGGAGGCCATGGCTCTTGGCCATGGTTCTTTAAGAGTTTCAAGGAGCATCAATGGTGGGAGCTTCAACAACATCAATGGAGGAGTTTTAACCAACAACTAAGGGAAGCCATCATTTCTTTCTTCCTTTTTCCTCTAGTGGCTAGAACTCATTCTTGGGGATCTAGTGCAAACATTTGTAACACCTATGGAGGCAAGGAATTGAATTAAACTTCTAGCTTTTCTTTGATACTTGTATGATCCATTGGATGATTACCTAATATTTGGAATAGTTTGATTTATTTGTTATGAATTAAACTTCTAATTTGCTTTCTTTATGATTGGTGTCATGCGAATTGGTTCTTTATGTGATTATGTATATGTATAATTTATGTATTGCCAATTCATAGTGGCCGCTATGATCATAAAGAGAGTTAAGAGATTTGAACAAAGTGATGCACGCCAAGTGTTTGACAAAATGCTTGTGTGTGGATATTGTGTTCTTAGCTCTTTATCTATCTATCTATGTTATATTTTTCTGCTATTTTGATTAATTGTAATCATAATTTATCGTTTTAATTAACTGTTTAAATAAGACTGAGGCGATATAAAGTCAGTACTTGATAGATATTAGTGATAATTCATCGTGGGTTCGACAACTCTCTTATCATTATATTACTTGTTAACCGCGTATACTTGCACGTGTTTATTGGTTGCGAAATCGACCAACAGTAATGTCCCTTGTGGTCTATTATTCAATGCCAACACAATTTGACCCACCCGATTCTCTAAATTCTTGATCGACATCTCTTGTGCTTTCATAGTCATGGTGTGATTTTTTATAGCCAGCTCGGTGGTAGTAATGAATTTTGCCAACACTTCCTCCAAATCAGGTTTCCTTTCTTGATATTGAACTGATTATTGTTGGTTCTAAAAACATGGAGGATTTGATTGTCGTGAAGCTTGATTTTGCTGGTTGTTGCTCCATGAGAAATTCCGATGATTCCTATTTCCTTAATTGTATGTGTTCTGATATGTGTTTTGAGGAATTCTGTTGTAATTGCCGATGAATTGCACAACTGCTGGATTAATTGCACATTGCTCTGATGGGTGCTCTCTTACGCACAACTCGCATATTATTGCCACTTGCTGTACTTGTGTGTTTGCTGAGCTTGTGCTGCTGACACCGACTCCAACATCTTTAAAAGTGAAGATATATGTGCCTGCATCGCTGTCATACTATCTACTTCTAATACCCCAGCTGCCTTCGCCTGTGACGTTCTTGCTGTTTGCCACTGGTAGTTATTAGCTGACATGGTTTCAATCAACTCGTAGGCTTCCTCGTAACTCTTAGCCATGAACAGTCCGCCCGATGTTGCATCGATACTTGTCCTGATATTCCCATGTAGTCCATTATAAAAGGTGTTCATTTGTAGCCACTGGGGCAATCCATGATTTGGGCATTTTCTGAGCAGTTCTTTGTATCTTTGCCAGGCCTCATATAACGACTCCCCATGTTGTTGTTCAAACATTGTAATCTCATTTCTCATCTTCGTAGTTTTTGCCGGTGGGAAGAATTTTGTGAGGAATTTCTGAGCTAAATCCTTCCATGTAGTTATCGAAACCAGACGGTAATGAATGTAACCAACTCTTCACCTTGTCCCGTAAAGAGAATGGGAACAATTAAAGTCTCACCGCCTCATCCGAAACCCCATTAAACCTAAATGTGTCGCACATTTCTAGAAAGCTGACTAAATGCTCGTTCGGATCGTCATTTGAAAATCCCCCAAACTGAACTGAATTTTGAATCATTTGTATCATCCCAAGCTTAATTTTGAACGTATTTCCTGATATTGCTGGCCTGGTGATGCTTGACTGCAGTTCAGTCACCTTGGGTGTTGCGAAGTCCCTCAATGCTTTCCGATTTTCGGCTGCCATTACTATTTCCTCTTCCTTTTCAGGTATTTCAAATTCTTGCCTCGTTTCCTTGATCCACTTACTCAACCTCTGAAAACTTTTCTCAATGTCGTCCTCAAAAGGCAGCAAGACTGGATTTTGGGACCGAGTTCGCATAAACTACGTCCAACACCTGAAATAAGAAGCACAATAAAAAAATGTCTAAGTAAAACTGGATTAATTAAACTAATATTGTAAAACACTTAAGATTTATGAAAAAAATATCACAGAGATTAATAGCAATAACCTTAACTTACAATTACCAATCATCTATTAACCCTAATTTTATTAAACAAATCAAACTAAATAATTTAAATTAACGAAACAAAAATTTAAATATAATTAAATTAACACAAAATAACCACGAATATCAAAATCTGAATTTTCAAACAATTAATGGAGAATTAGACTTATGATTTCACCCTAAGATTCACTTTGATTTTAACACCTTTATCCCAATTTAATGTACTATCCCAGTTTATTTATCAAGAACACGAACGTAGTATTAACCACCTCTCGATGCACTAATACCCTATTAACTTCAATCCACAATTAAGATAGAAATTTGTTAAACACCTTAATCAACAAACCCACTATATCTCTATGTTAATTACAATTGAAGAAGGTTGAAGAATAAGTTCTCTATCCAATTACATGCGGTGTTAAGCATATCTCTACCTTAACACTCATCAAGTTTAAGCTACTAACAAAATCCTGAACACATACTATATTAACTAGGTCTAGATTTGAATATCCTCTCTCGATTCCATCCAACTCCACAAAGAATTGTTGATCAGACAATTCATAGATTCAAGCATAAATTAATATAGATAAACTGGAGATAGCTTACTAAATTAGAAATCAAAGTTTACAAAACCATTGGTTCACTTAAGGATCCATCACAAGCCTAAAAAGTGAATTAGTTCATAATAAAAAAATAAATACTAAATAAATCATAGAAATCATTCTTCCAATTACAATAAATAATCTAACATGAAAAATATTGAAAAACAATCTTCACGTAGACTAAAATTGCAATTGTCTTGAAAAACTCCTCGAAATACTCCTCCACGCTTGCTATCAAAAACTCCGCTTAGATCTTCGTAATTCTCCTGTCTCTTCTCTTCTTTTTGTTTTTAATAGAGTAATAGATATCTAGCATAAAACTTTAGCCGAATTTCCTATCCAATAGAGTTATACTGCCATGCAAATAGCTAAAATTCGTACCCAAGAGGATAACTGAAACAGGACACTCATAATTTTCCACCCCCCGCCCTGGCGGGGGTTTATATACTATAGGTTCCCGCCCCGAAGAGCTTGCCTTATCTCTTGCTCGTATGAGGACCCCTACCCCGATGGGGGTGTATAGCCTAATAATGCCCGCCCCGGTGGGCTATGTTCCTGCTAACTTGATTGTAAGATCCCCCGCCCCGGCGGGGGTTTATAAGCTGTGTATGCCCGCCCCGGCAAGGGTGTGTTCTGTTAACTAACTATGCTGCTATGGTGGATTGCTTCCAAATATGATCCATTTGATTTCAATCACACTGGATATCACAAATTGTATGTTGAATGCCACAACCACAAATCTACACATAAAATAACATAAAACAAGTGAAATTGAACATGATCACAAGAAATTAGCAACAAATAAGCATGAATTGGATATTAAATCACGTATATAAAATACACTTATCATATGTGATGATATTTTATGAGGTGCAAGTTAAGTAGAAAATACTTAAAGAAATTGAGTAATAGTCTAATGGGTGTATTTTAACAGAAAATGCCTCCAAGAAGATGTCAGCCACGATAAAGAACCCCTGAGGGATTTACCAATAATAACAACGCTGAAGCTAACCCCGTTCAATAGTTAGTGACATTACTGATGGGTGCGTTACAAAATCAACCGCAGAATCAAGCCGTGACATTTAAGGATTTCAAGGCGGTTGGACCACCAGAATTCTGTAGGGTCCAGGAATCCAGTTGAGACACAGACCTGGATCATGGAGATGGAGAAGGTGTTTGATGTAACTAGAGTCGGTGAGAATCAGAAGACTACTTTTGCAACATTCAAGTTAAAAGTAGAGGCTGGTTATTGGTGGCAAGCCAATAAAACTCGAGGGGACAAGGGGTGATGACTTGGGATAGGTTTAAGGAGATATTCTTCGAGACCTATTTCCCAGAGAGTTCGAAGAATCAGATGGAGGTGCAGTTTCTGCAACTGAAGTAGGGATCAATGATGGTATTGTAGTATGCCACAAAATTTAACGAATTGGAAAGGTTTGCGCCATATCAAGTTAACACAGATGAGCACAAGGCTAGGAGGTTTGAGAAGGGACTGAAACCTTGGTTGTCTAGTAGGGTCTCCCTGTTCCAGCTGAAGACATTCACATCAGTGCTTGAGAAGGCAATTCTCGCTGACAGTGGAGGCGAGGCTGTGATAAAGTACAATCAAGAACAGAGAAAAAAGAAGAATTAGGGTGAAGGTAATAATGGTGGTGGGAGTAGTGGAAATGGTAACAATAACCTGAAGAGAAAATGGAATGGGAATGTGGGTGCTGGAAACCAGCTAGGTAAATAACAGAAGAAAAAGTTCTAAGCATGTGCTACATGCGGGAAGTTTCATGTGGGTGTGTGCTTAACGGGGAAGCGTGTATGTTTTAACTATGGCCAAGAGGGTCACATTGCCCCAAATTACAGCCAACCCAAGAAGAATGTTTGTTACACGTGCGGGTCAAAGAATCATTTTGCTCGTGAGTGCCCTAAGAAGAAACCTGAAGAGATAATGGGAAACAAGGGAGGTAGCAATGGAGGCACATTGACCATTGCGGGACCAATGTCATCAAACAGACTCACAATCAGAACCTTCAACATGACGGTGCAGGATGCAATGCAATCAAAAGATGTTGTGTCAGGTATTATCCCAATCAATGATATTGAAGCTTATGTGTGATGCCCCCAAATTTGGGTATCTTCCAACCCGACATATGGTGCTACATGGTACTCATAACTATACAATCATTCCATTGAAAATACAACATAATGAATATATTCAATATCTTCTTATTACAAATATAATAAAATCCTTTCCCAGGTTCATAAACCGATTACATTCACTGTTCGTAATGTATAATACATAAAACCATACTAATCTATTACATGATGGTTAACTATCCATCTTAGCCTTGCCCTTATCTCTCTTAGTATTCTCAATACGCTCAGCCTTAACTGCAATCATATAATTCACACAAGAAGTGAGAATAACAAGCTCAGCAAGTTTAACAAGGAATAATATCAATACCATATTTGTGAATTATATGACAATCTTCCATAACTGAACAAATAGTCATGAAATAATATGAAACATTAATACTTAACAATTCTTAACATCAATTCCCAAAGTACATAATAGTTTAGGAATTCTGAACCGGTTGAAAGACCATGAACAATAGCTTTCTGTTTTCATACTTAAAAAGGACATCACAACACTAAGGTTGTACATCCGACATTTCTTATGAGCAATTCTAGGTGATCAGCCTATAGCAGTCTATGTTGATCAACATTCATTCGTTAATCATATTTACATTTAAGTTTTGGCAAACTCGCGTGCCCATCAAATAATCGATGAAAAATACTTTTGCTTATTCATAAACAAACCTTACCTTTGAATCTGTACCAAATACTTGGCATAGGATAGCGTTATCATTTATATATAGAAATATATGCATACAAATCAATCTATCTCTTACTAATAGTTTAGCCGAGTTAAAACTTGCATTGACCCTTTCTTTAAAATCATTCATGCAACTCAGTACAATAAATCATAGAAAACTCGACTAACACGAAGGTTAGACAAGCGTTAAGGAAACTTACCTTCAAGCGTCTTCAAATAATTTAATCGACTGTTCTCAGCCTTTACGGAATCTACATGATATATTCACATAGCACACAATAATTATCTACCAAACAATCAATCACATGGATTCTACCAACTTCTTTCTCTTCTACGTCATATTTGACTTCATTTCATTAATAAAGTCAATTCGACTTATTACCCTTCATCCCGACTTGTTAACGTTCTTACGTTACTAACCGAACTCAATCATCATTGGTGGAGTACCAATGTCGATTACCGTTCACGGTTTATTATTAACTCTTTGTGTTCTTCGTTATCATATTAACAACTCACGTTCAATTCTTAAGTTTATCACCATATACACTAGTATATGAAACATAGGAATATCTTTAGTATGCTTATTAAGTATATAAAATCATCTTATATTGATCTTGAAACAATTGAAGTTCAAAACTTAACTTATCTAACAAATGCCCTGCCTCGGCACCGTGGCGTGCCCCTTATACTTTACACTGGCGCTGCGGCGCCAGTTCACAGTAGCTAAATCCCGGTTTCAACGCTGCGGCACAAAACTCCTTTGTATGAGTGATACTATGGTGCCACTCTTCAGTAGGTTATTACACTGTTCTGGAGCTGCGACGCGGTACATTAAGCCTTATCTGGTGCCGCGCCGCCAGACCTCAGCCCCAGAAAAATTTTACAGATAAAATTTTTAGTGAATTCCCGAATTCATAACTTCTTCGTTATAAGTCCGATTTGGTCCATTGAAAAGCCTACTACTCCTATTTTTCATACTCTTCGCATTCATATAAGAATTTCATAATTTCAAATCCGTTAACTCGAAATTCACTTCTAAGTTCATTTTCGAGCGTTCGTTAAACGCTTTCGAGCGTTCAATACTCATTTTCTTCGTTTTAAGTCGAAATTTGACGATTATTGAGTCCACGACTCATAATTAACCTATCTCATGTGTTGAAATTAAAACTCAACATTTTCAAGTCCCACGACAACTTTTGACTACTAATCCGAAATTTCTATGTTTTCGACGTTTAACGTCTAATTCCGTAAAATTTGCCATAACTTCGTTAGTAGTGTTCTATAAGCCAAATCAAATGGAACACTCCATTGATTTCATATCTACATCCTAACCAAGCAAGATTCACATATAATAAGAGTGATGAGGTTCAATTGTTCATCAACAACTAAACCTATCAAATGGTATTTCCTACGGTTTTAACTTACGCAAACCCTTACGATTTTCATTTCCACGTGACTTATAATGGTTTTATATATTACAAACCATCCTTATTCCTCCATAAGAGGAATGCTCCCCCAATATATGATTCTTTATAACAAAGAAATCAAAAGGGATGGAAAACTATTATTAAGGAAATATTACCTTTACAATCTTGGTGTTCTTGCTAATATCTCTAATGAAAAGCTTTAAAGTGAGATGTTTGATTAAGTCTAGCTATTTCTCTCCCTCAATATAAGTTGAATGACTCTTGGAAAACTAAAAATAATCAACATAAGCTTCTCTTTTATAGGCAATTCAAATGGAGGGTAATTTGTGTTAGGTTTGTTATATTCATGAACGCAATCAAATTGCAAAAATAATGCGGAAACGTGTAAAATCAGAGTTTAAAAATTTTACAAACCATATACCCGGATCACCCTTTATGCGCAATTATTAATTAGACGAAAAAGAAAGAACAAGAACCATACCCTTGAAGATCCGAGCTTCCTCAGGTACAAGTTCACCTCCAATCTTTTTCGCGTTCAACTTGAATCCAACGGGTTTGGTTCCTTCCTTTAATCAACGTTAGCCACCCAAGTGTTTGGCCTCTAGAGGTGATCCACCAAGGAAGAAGAAGGATTCAAGAAGATGGGTGGTTGGCTAAACCCTAGTTTTTCTATCTCTATAGAAAAAGGCGTACTCTCCCAACTATTGTAATTACGTATTCTATTAATACGTCAACCTCTCAATCACCCTTAATAAGACTCCTCTTATTTATAGATGTGGGCAACCTCTCCTTAACAATTAAGGAATTGGGTTTTATTTTAATTAATTAAACTCTTTTAATTAATTAGGCTCCTAATCTTATTAGGAATAATTAATTAACCTTTTAATTAATTAAGCTCCCTAATCTTATTAGAGATAATTAATTAAACTCTTTTAATTAATTTGCCTCCTAATCCTATTAGGATATTTGAGAGTACTTTTATTAATTAATTCCCAAACTCCTTTAGGAATTAAATAATAATAATAGTAATAATAATAATAAGACTCCTCTTATTAATTTATATTTAATATTTCTAAAATATTAAATAATAAATATTAAGCTATTTAATTTATTCTATCACCATAGATTAAATTAAATATACTTAAATTATTATTACGATTATGCCATTAACTTCTTAAATAATTATTCTTCCTTTTATGGTGTGACCCTTTAGGTTCTCCATATTAAACCGGTTGTGAATAAATCAATTAGAACAATTCTAATCTTATTTAAATAAATAAATTAAACTAATAATTTATTTACATAAATAATATTTATTCTACAATAGGGATAAGCCTCCCTAGCGATCAACGACTTTCCAGATAATATAGATTTCAACATTAATCATAAAAGAACCTTTGAGTAAATAGTTATCGTACAATTCAATCCTTCCACCATACAATGTCCCAATTAAATATAAGACATGGAATTTCTGTCAAGTCTTATTTTATTTAATTATATGTATTTCGACTCTTAAATGCACAACTTCAAATAATGCAAATTAGAAACTCCTTTCTAATTTCATTCTGCCTTAGCCAAGGACTACTGGGTTGTCATTTATCGAATCACATAGGACATTTCTCTTCTTTTACTAGAAGTGGTAGATTCTTTATTGATCATACATTATCTCCATGTACAACTTATTATACCCAAGCATACCCTTTGATATACCCTAAGGGTCTTAAGGAATAAGTCAAAGTATAACTCATCATACACAAGATACTATGATGATCTCAAGTCCAAGGATCACTTGTACTACTATCACTACAGGAATTCCTATTGACATGCAAGTAAAACTCCATTAGGTATTCCTTAGCGAGTCACGTTCAGTGAACTTATTCTCTAATAAGCACCTACATACTTGCTTTAGTGTCTCCATACAAATGATCATGAGATCAATCATCCTCATCCAATGAGCAAGCAACGTATGTACCAATCTATCCGGATTCACTAATCCCCAATTTAGTAATCCAACGATTGGGAACTATTTTAGTTTTAAGCTTTCTAAGAATTTAGATCTCATTAGAATGATCATCATCATTATTCTAAAAGCATTGCTTAGAACTACGGGTTTATCACATATTATAAAACAGCATCATGTAGATAATTAAAAGCCTTTAATAAATTAATACTTTTTATTAATAAATGAATAAGATTGTTTACAAAGTATATGCTTTATCATCAAACATGATTGGCTTGTGTGCATACTACTTTCAATTTGGTCCTTCTCCCCACCTCCTTACTATTCATTACTTCATCACCAAGTAAAATACTTGGTGATCAAGTAGTTCCCTTTACTTGGACACCAAGTGGCCGGTCCACATACCTATGGGTCATCCCCATGGGTTGCCCCATTTGTTTTACCCATTCGGTGACCCACCTGTTCGATCCACGGTTCAATTTCTTGGATCGGGCTTAATTAATCCTACCCTTGGGCTTTATCTCATAATTCTTTAGGCTTGATTACATAATCACTTGGGCTTGATATAATCCAAACCAAATTGGATTATAATAAGTCCTAACTCTAAGTTCAATACACCAATCGTATTCTACACGTATTCTTCACGTATTCTCTTCATATAATACTTGTACGATAATCATATTGTATTTTGTATTATACGTCATAATAAATCTTCATATTATACTCGTATACTAAATAGTATCATACTCGTATAACGTACACATACTTATCATCGTAACTCATAATACGTATCTGATTTCCTTCTCAGAAATTATTCTTCTCATCCCTTAGATTTTATGTCCGCAGGCGAAAACTTCATTTTCCATAAATGAAATATTAGTAAATATTCCATCACGTCTTTATATTGTATCATTATGCGTTTCTTAGAATTTCAAACTTAATTCCTGAGCAGAAATGTATGAATACTATTTTTACGAAAATTTCTCGAAAAACTTTTATTTTTGTATTGGAAATTCAAAACAACTAATTCTAGCACATAGCCAGAATACTAACCACATTCACACATTCTAGGTCATAGAACGACCTTCGCATATCTTACTCACATAAATAATCAATTAAATTCATTTAATTCACATAATCAAATAAAAATTTAATTCTCATATAAGTTCGATTTTCTCGGGCGTTACATTCTCCCCCCTTATAAGGATTCTGTCCCTAGAATCTCGCTTATAATTACATAAACAAATGAGGAAAATTTTCCTTCATTTTACTTTCGAGTTCCCACGTTGCTTCTTTAGCATTGTGGTTTCTCCATATCACTTTCACTGAAGGTATTACCTTATTTCTCAAAACTTATTCCTTCCTATCAACAATTTGAATTGGAAGTTCTTCATACGATAAATCTTTCTCTATTTGGATAGATTCATACTCTATTATGTGTTTATAGTCTGGTTTATAGGGACGCAACACAGAAACATGAAACACATTGTGAATGCGTTCCATTTCTGGAGGTAAAACTACTTCATAAGCTACCTCTCATACCCTTCTTAAAATCTCAAAAGGTCCTATAAACCTTGGACTTAAGTTCCCTTTCTTTCCAAAACGTATCTTCCTTTTCCAAGGCGATACTTTCAGAAATACATAAGACCCTACTTCGAATTCTCTCTTTTCTCTGTGAGGATAAGCATACTTCTTCTGTCTATCTTGAGCCGCTACTAATCGAGTACGTATTAGCTTAACCATGTCCGCCGTTTGTTGTACCAACTCAGGTCCCAATCTGACGTTCACCCACTTCATCCCAACATAGTGGAGTTTTACACTTCCTCCAATACAATGCTTTGTAAGGCAGCATGCCTATACTAGCGTGAAAACTATTGTTGTATGCAAATTCCACCAATGGTAGATGGTCGTCCCAACTCCCTTTGAAATCCATAACGGAAGATCTTAACATATCTTCAAGCATTTGAATTATCTGTTCACTTTGTCCATCTGTCTGAGGATGATACGGCGTACTCAATCTCAACTACATTCTCATTTGATCTTGCAAACTCCTCCAAAAGTTCGATGTGAATCGTGGATCACGATCTGACACAATCGAAACATGTACTCCATGTCTTGAAATAATTTCCTTGACATAGAGCTTAGCTAATTGGTCTAGGTTATACCTAACTTCTATTGGTAGAAAATGAGCCGATTTTGTCAATCTATCCACTATCACCCAAATAGCATCGTATCTTTTCCTTGTTGTTGGAAGTCCCACCACAAAGTCTATTGTGATGTGCTCCCATTTCCACTCTGGAATTTCTAATGATTGCAACAACCCGCTCGGTCGTTGGTGTTCAGCCTTAACCTTTTGACAAGTTAAGCACCTACTAACATATTCTGCTATCTCCCTTTTCATGTTCGGCCACCAAAAGTTCTGACGAAGGTCTTGATACATCTTCGTACTACTGGGATGTATCGAGTACCTCAAACTATGGGCCTCACTCATTATCTCCTCCTTTAATTCGGAATTATTTGAAACCCAAATTCTTCTTTCATAACAAACTAATCCCTCTTTATCAAGGTTATACTTAGTCTTCTCTTCATCTTTTATCCTCTTCTTCATATGCTCGCATTCCTCGCTATTCAATTGCACTTCCTTAACACGTTCCACTATGGTCGGTTGAGTCTAAATGGAAAATAACACCTCCTCTGCTTTACCTGGTAATTTAACTTCTAACTCCATTCTCGCCATTGTTGTTAATAACTCATTCTGAGTCGTTAACATTGGCAGTTTCTCTCTACCCTTCCTACTTAGCGCATCAGCTACTACATTTACTTTCCCTGAATGATATAAGATATCACAGTCATAATCTTTTATTAGTTCCAACCACCTTCTCTGCCTCATATTCAACTCCTTCTGTGTGAAGATATATTTCAGACTTTTATGGTCCGTGTATATCTCACACTTTTCACCGTACAGATAATACCTCCATATTTTGAAGGCAAAAACTACAGCTGCCAATTATAGATCATGAGTAGGATAGGCCTTCTCATAATCCTTTAATTGACGTGACACATACGCAATGACCTTGCTATGCTGCATGAGCACGCAACCTAATCCTCTATGCGAAGCATCGCTATAAACTACAAAGTTCCACGTATCATCTGGTAAGGACAATACAGGCGCCTCACTTAACCTCTTCTTTATTTCCTGAAAACTATTCTCATATCTTTCAGTCCACACATACTTCACCAACTTCCTCGTCAAATTTTACAGCGGAGTAGCTATTTTAGAAAAGTCCTGGATGAACCTTCTATAGTATCCCGATAACCATAGAAAACTCCAAACCTCGGTTGGAGTTTTCGGTTGCTCCCACTCATTAACTGCTTCTACTTTTGCTGGATCCACGGAAATGCCATCTTTATCAATAACATGTCCTAGAAACTGCACTCGTTCAAGCCAAAATTCACACTTTGTGAATTTTGCATACAACGTTTCCCTCCGTAGTATTTCCAACACTATTCTTAAATGTTCAGCATGATCTTCTGACGTCTTAGAGTAAACTAGAATATCATTAATGAACACTACGATGAACTTGTCCAAATACTATTTGAATACTCTGTTCATCATATCCATAAATGCGGCTGGTGCATTAGTCAACCCAAATGACATTACCAGAAACTCATAATAACCATAACAAATTATGAACGCCATCTTAGGTACATCCTCCTTCCTTACTTTTAACTGATGATACCCTGTATGCAAATCAATTTTAGAAAAATAATTTACCCCTTTCAACTGATCAAATAGATTATCGATCCTGGGCAACGGGTATTTATTCTTAATCGTTAACTTGTTCAACTCTCGATAGTTGATACAAAGTTGTAACGACCCATCCTTTTTCTTTACAAACAATATCGGTGCTTCCCAGGGAGACACACTCGATTAAATGTACTTCCTATCTAATAGTTCTTGTAATTGAACCATTAAATCCTTCATCCCAACTGGCGCCATCCAATATGGTGACCTTAAAACTAGTGTCGTACCTGGTAACAGATCAATCACAAACTCAACCTCCTTATCCAATGGAATACTTGGTAATTCTCCCGGAAATACATCTGTGAACTCTTGAACTATAGGTATCTGGTCCAAGGATGTTCCCACCCTTTGGGTATCCACAACATGGCACAGATAACCTACACACCCCTTTCTTAACATCTTTCTAACTTGTGTCATCGATAGACAACAAGAGCGTCTCAGTGATTTACTACCGAAAAACACTACCTTGGTTTTCTCAGAAAGCCGAAGGTTCACACTTTTCATATGGCAATCTATTATAGCCTTACGGTTAATCAACCAATCCATACCAAGAATTACATCGAATTCTTTTAACCTTATCAGTACCAGATCTATCGATAACTTATTACCTCTAATATCTACGCAACAATCCTTATGAATATATTCAATGGGGATTATCTCTTCATTTGCTACTTTAACGTCTAAAGGTATTGCTAACTTTTCAGGGATTAATCCTAATCTTTGAGCAAATTCACATGCTATAAAAGAACTAGTAGCACCCGAGTCAAATAACACATAGGCATTTATTTCATTGACTGGAATGACACCTGCTACTACATCCGATGATGCAACCGCATCTTGGACACTTATATTAAACGTACGGGTTGAGGGTCTACCCACCGATGGTGTTGGTCCAGTAATGGCTAACTTACCACTACCAGAACCCTTATTTCCCTCTAACCCTTTCTTTGGGAAATTTCTTGCCATGTGGTCTAACGATCCACAAACAAAACACCCATTATTTTTCTTAGGGTTAGGACAGTTGGGTGATAAATGTCCCTCCTGTCCATAGTTGTAGCAAATTGATTTCCCCTTTAAATAGACTCTCGGATGAGTCTTTCCGCATGTCTTGCATGCCCCCATCCTATGTTTAGGATCTCCTTATTTCACCCCCAGTATTCCCAGGGTTAAAGCTCTTCCTCTTAGGTATATTGCCACTACCGCTGGCAACTTCTGCCTTATTTCATCCCTCTATTTTATTCTTATTCTTCCTTTCCTTGTGGTACTGAGACAATGCCTCACCACCACCTTCAGCTATTATTGCCTTTTTCCAGAATAGTCCCGTAGGAAGCACTCTGGAACACTAAAGTCCTACTGTAGAGCCAGGGTTTCTAGCCCTGCTCAGACCTACGAGCTTTTCTCTCTTCCGTGTCCACCTGATGTGGCGCAAATCTAGCCAATTCGTTGAATTTGACGGCGTACTGGAGAACTGTCATATCCCCTTGTTTAAGTTCCAAGAACTTAATCTCCATTCTACCTTACATGCTAGTAGGGAAGTAGTTCTTGAAGAATACCTTCTTAAACTGTTCCCAGGTAACTGCCTCCATCCTAGCCCCACCCTGGTGAGCTTCCCACCAGTAGTTGGCCTCCCCTTTCATCATGTAAGTTTCAAAAAAAGTCTTTTGCGCCTCACCCACGTTTGTAATAACAAACGCCTTCTCTATCTCTTTTACCCATGTCTGGGCCTCTAAAGGGTAAGTCATTCCTCGGGACTCCGGAGGACCCACACTCTTGAATTTCTTAAAGGTAGTTGTTTTAGATACCCTAGGTGCTACTGGAATTCCTCCCCCAACTTGGTTAAATGTTGCCATTAATAAATTAACAAACTCTTGCTTTGGGTTATTAGAACCCCCTTGATTTTCATTATGAGACTCTGCCTCTTGGATACGTTGTCTCCTTCTTGGCGGCATAATTCTGATTAAATAAATAAAATTTCATTATTATTTATTTAATTACTTGGTTATCATTTCCAAATAACAACTCACCACAACAAGCACATTAAGCAAAACTTCATTATATTAATATTCTTTCATAGTCAAAACTATTTACATCTTGCTTCCTTAGCCAAAAAGCTATTACATTACTATCCCGCGATTAACTTCTACAAAAATTGGGATTTACAAAAAGACTATCCTTTAATTATATAAAAAAGGTTTTTACGTCACTACACATATACCAAAAAGATCTAATGATCTACTAACACTGCCGTACGACATTCTCATGTTTTTGATTTGCTAAAATCGAAACAATATCTCGACTAATTGTATGTCAAGTCTGCCCTGACTCAATAGAATAACAAATGATTTTTAGCTTGAAATCCTCGTGAGCACATTCATGGATGTACGACATCCTAGCAATCTTCTAGTCTTTTTCAACCAGTTTCTTTCGAAGCTCTACAGCCTCTACCTTATAATCCCTTGCTTTATCCGTCATTAGCACTTTCTCATCGTGCTCTGACTCAAAATATGCCTCTGCAGATTCCTTCGCCTCATATAGGGTGGTAATCTCCTCGTTCTGTGTCTGTACAACAGTGCGCAGATGCACATTCCTATCCAACACAGCCAGGTACAATGATCTCATTGCATCCGGAGGTGTTGACTCCTGAGTAGGTACCACCGTATTAATCGATGTTACCTCCATCTCCTCCTCCACATCTATCATCATATTTAGATATGATGTTATTCCCATTGTTTCCTCGGAGTACTCCTCATAAATGTACTCTTCTGGATCAGAGTCTTCTAGAACCACTATTGGTACCTCCGCCACTAGCATAGGTACTATCTCCACTTGGTTCACTGACTCTTCACTTATCACGTGAATGTTTCTATACATCAAGCTATCGTTTGACATCTACAAAACACATAACACGTTGATTAGTACATAATACACAATAGTATAAGCACAAATCATATTTAATTTATTTAGAATTAATTTTCATCTTTTAAATCTTTCGGTACTGAGTTTTCTCAATACCTCATTAACTTATTTGACTCGAATTTCTTTCTTCAGACTTTACCTTCCTTACAAGGTTATTAGCCTAAGGTTCTACCCCCCTTCAGTTTTATAACCTAATGCTTTGATACTAACCTGTGACACCCCCAAATCCGGGTATCATCCAACCCGACATATGGTGCTACACGGTACTCATAACTATACAAACATTCCATTGAAAATACAACACAATGAATGTATTCACTATCTTCTTATTACAAATATAATAAAATCCATTCCCAGGTTCATAAACCGATTACATTCACTATTCGTAATGTATAATACATAAAACCATACTAATCTATTACATGATGGTTAACTATCCATCTTAGCCTTGCCCTTATCTCTCTTAGCATTCTCAGTACGCTCAACCTTAATTGCAATCATATAATTCACGAAAGAAGTGAGCATAACAAGCTCAACAAGTTTAACAAGGAATAATATCAATACCACATTTGTGAATTATATGACAATCTTCCATAACTGAAGAAATAGTCATGAAGTATTACGAAACATTAATACTTCACAATTTATAACATCAATTCCCAAAGTATATAATAGTTTAGGAATTCTGAACCGGTTGAAAGACCATGAACAATAGCTTTCTATTTTTTCATACTTAAAAAGGACATCACAACACTAAGGCTGTACATCCAACATTTCTTATGAGCACTTCTAGGTGATCAGCCTATAGTACTCTATGTTGATCAACATTCATCCATTAAACATATTTACGTTTAAGTTTTGGAAAACTCGCATGCCCATCGAATAATCGATGAAAAATACATTTGTTTGTTCATAGACAAACCTTACCTTTGAATCTGTACCAAATACTTGGCATAAGATAGCATTATCATTTCTATATAGAAAGATATGCATACAAATCAATCTATCTCTTACTAATAGTCTAGCTAAGTTAAAACTGGCATGCACCCTTTTTTTAAAATCTTTCATGCAACTCAGTACAATGAATCATAGAAAACTCGACTAACACGAAGGTTAGACAAGCGTTAAGGAAACTTGCCTTCAAGTGTCTTCAAATAATTTAATCGACTGTTCTCAGCCTTTACAGAATCTACATGATATATTCATATAGCACACTGTAATTAGCTACCAAACAATCAATCACATGGATCCTACCAACTTCTTTCTCTTCTAAGTCATTTTTGACTTCATTTCATTAATAAAGTTAATTCGACTTATTACCCTTCATCCCGACTTGTTAATGTTCTTACATTACTAATTGAACTCAATCATCATTGGTGAAGTACCAATGTCGATTACCATTCATGGTTTATTATTAACTCATTGTGTTCTTCGTTATCATATTAACAACTCACATTCAATTCTTAGGTTTATTACCATATACACTAGTATATGAAACATAGGAATAGCTTTAGTACGCTTATTAAGTATATAAACTTATCTTATATTGATCTTGAAACAATTGAAGTTCAAAACCTAAGTTATCTAATAAATGCCCTACCTCGACGCCGCGGCGTGGCCCATATACCTAACACGGGCGCTGCGGCGCCAGTTTACATTAGCTAAATCATGGTTCCTACGCTGCAGTGCGAAATTACATTTTATGAGTGGCACTACAGCGCCACTCTTCAGTAGGTTGTCACACTGTTCCGGCGCTGCGGCGTGGCACATTAAGCCTTTTCTGGCACTGCGGCGCCAGACCTCAGCACCAGAAAATTTTTACAGATAAAATTATTAGTGAACTTCCCGGATTCATAACTTCTTCATTATAAGTCTGATTCGGTCTGTTCAAAAGCCTACTACTCCCATTTTTCATACTCTACACATTCATATAAGAATTTTATAATTTCGAATCCATTAACTTAAAATTCACTTCTAAGTTCATTTTTGAGCGTTTGTTAAACGCTTTTGAGCGTTCAATACTCGTTTTCTTCGTTTTAAGTCAGAATCCAATGATTCTTGAGTCCACGACTCATAATTACCCTATCTCACGTGTTAACATTAAAACCCAACATTTTTAAGTCCCATGACAACTTTCGACTGCTAATCCGGAATTTCTACGTTTTTGACGTTTAACGTCAAATTCCGTAAAATTCGCCATAACTTCGTTACTAGTGTTCTATAAGCCAAATAAAATGGAACACTCCATTGATTTCATATCTACATCCTAACCAAGCAAGATGCACATATATTAAGAGTGATGAGGTTCAATTGTTCATTAACAACCAAACCTATCAAATGATATTTCCACATGACTTTTGCAGACCCTTACGATTTTCATTTCCACATGACTTATAATGGTTTTATATATTACAAGACATCCTTATTCCTCCATAAGAGGCATGCTCCACCAATATATGATTCTTTATAACAAAGAAATCAAAAGGGATGGAAAATTATTATTAAGGAAATAATACCTTTACAATCTTGGTGTTCTTGCTAATATCCCTAATGAAAAGCTTCAAAGTCAGATGTTTGATTAAGTCTAGCTCTTTCTCTCTCTAAATATAAGTTGAATGACTCTTGGAAAACCAAAAATAATCAACATAAGCTTCTCTTTTATAGGCAATTAAAATATAGCGTAATTTGGTCCTTCTCCCCACCTCCTTACTATTCACTACTTCATCACCAAGTAAAATTCTTGGTGATCAAGCAGTTCCCTTTACTTGTCCACCAAGTGGCCGGCCCACATGCCCATAGGGTCATCCCCATGGGTTTTACCCATTTGGTGACCCACCGTTTCGATCCACGGTTCGGTTTCTTGGATCGGGCTTAATTAATCCTAACCTTGGGCTTTAACTCACAATTCTTTGGGCTTGATTACATAATCACTTGGGCTTGATATCCTCCAAACCAAATTGGATTATACTAAGTCCTATATCTAAGTTCAATACACCAATCATGTTCTAGACGTATAATTCACGTATTCTCTTCATATAATACTTGTACGATAATCATATTGTATTTCGTATTATACGTCATAATAAATCTTTGTATTATACTCGTATACTAAATAGTATCATACTCGTATAACGTACGCATACTTATCATCGTAACTCATAATACGCGTCTCATTTCCTTCTCGGAAATTATTCTTCTCAACCCTTAGGTTTTAAGTCCGCAGGCGAAAAATTCATTTGCCATAAATGAAATATTATTAAATATTCCATCACGTCTTTATATTCTATCATTACGCGTTTCTCGGAATTTTAAACGTAATTCCCAAGCAGAAACGGATGAATAGTGTTTTTACAAAAATCTCTCGAAAAACTTTTATTTTCATCTTGGAAATTCAAAATAACTAATTCTAGCACATAGCTAGAATACTAACCACATTCGCACATTCTAGGTCATAGAACGACCTTTACATAGCTTACTCACATAAATAATCAATTAAATTCATTTAATTCATATAATCAAATAAAAATTTAATTCTCATATAAGTTCGATTTTCTCGGGCGTTACATTATGTATTATTTGATTTGGGTGCTACTTGCTCGTTTATATCTGATGAATTTGCTAAGAGGTTAGGATTGCCTAGTGAAGAATTGAATTTTCCTTTAAACATAGAAATTGCGAATAGGGAAGTGATTCCTGTTAGGATCGTATACAAGAATTGTAGGATGAACATTAAGGGGAATTTCATGATGGTAGGTTTAATTCCAATAAAACTTGGAGAGTTTGATGTTATTTTGGGAATGGATTGGTTGTTCAATTATGGAGCGATAATTGATTGCCAAAAGAAATGTGTAAACCTTTTGACTCCGTCAAAAGTAGTTTTCTATGGTAGCAGATCGCCTAGGCATGTGAGATGTCTAACGATTATGCAGGCTATAAAGTTTTTAAGTCAAGGCTGTGTGGGTTATTTAGCTTACATAGTCGATACTCAGAGGAAGGAGGTGAAATTGGAAGAGATACTAGTGGTTAGGGAATTTATAGATGTGTTTCCAAAAGATTTGTCAGGACTTCTGCCTGACCGAGACATTGAATTCATGATCGATTTAGTGCCAGGAACTACTCTGATATCGAAGGCCCCAGACAGGATGGCTCCGGTAGAAATAAAGGAACTGATGGTACAATTACAAGAGTTGTTAGATAAGAAGTACATTCAGCTGAGTGTGTCACCGTGGGGAGCACCGATGTTATTCGTGAAGAAGAAGGATGGGTTAACGTGTCTTTGCATTGATTATAGGGAGTTAAACAAGGTCACTATTAAGAATAAATATCTGTTGCCAAGAATAGATGACTTGTTTGATCAGTTGAAGGGTGCTAGATATTTCTCAAAAATAGATTTGAGAAGTGGGTATCACCAATTTAAAGTAAGAAAGGAGGATGTACCAAAGACGTCATTCAGAACTCTCTATGGACATTACGAGTTTCTGGTGATGTCTTTTGGATTGACAAATGCCCCTGCTGCATTTATGGATGTGATGAACAGGGTGTTTAAACCATTCCTAGACAAGTTTGTGGTGGTATTCATTGATGACATTCTGGTGTAATCCAAATCTCAAGAAGAACACGTGGAACATTTATGTTTGACGTTGGAGACACTAAGAAAGGAAAAGTTGTACACAAAATTCTCTAAGTGTGAATTTTGGCTATAACGTGTGCAATTTCTTAGGCATGTGATTGACAAAGATGGGATTTCAGTGGATCCATCAATAGTTGAAGTCATAATCAATTGGGAACAACCAAGAACACCTTCTGAGGTGAGGAGTTTCTTGGGACTGGCCGGCTATTATAGACGGTTTATTTAGGATTTTTCCAAGATTGTCACTCCGTTAACAAATTTGACAAAGAAAGTTGTAAAATTTGTTTGGACGGAGAAGTGTGAAGAAAGTTTTCAGGAATGAAAAAAGAAGTTAAGTGTGGCACCTATATGTTCATTACCAGATAATACATGAAACTTTGTGGTGTATAGTGATGCATCACATAAAGGATTGGGTTGTGTTCTTATGCAGAACGACAAAGTTATTGCATATGCATCAAGACAACTGAAGGATTATGAAAAAGGATATCTGACTCATGATTTAGAGTTAGCTGTTGTGGTATTTGCTCTGAAGATATGGAGACATTATCTCTATGGAGAAAAATGTGAGATCTACACAGACCATAAGAGTCTGAAGTATATTTTCACTCAGAAGGACCTGAACATGAGTCGAAGGAGATCGATGGAATTGACAAAAGATTATGATTGTGAGATCTTTTATCATCCAGGCAAAGCGAATGTGGTTGCAGATGCTTTAAGCAGAAAAGGTCGGGAAAGGTTGATGCTGATAACCACTCAGGAGAAGCTTATTTCAGCAATGACAAAGCTAGAGTTGGAAATAAAATTTCCAAAAGAATCCGATGAACTACTATACCAAATAGAAGCTAATCCAACTTTGGTGGACAAGGTAAAGAATGCTCAACTACAAGATGAAGAATGCAGAAAAATCCTAGAAAAAGTGGTTAAGGGTAGTGAAGTAAAATACAGGATCGATACTTAAGGGTTACTAAGATTCGAGGGAAGAATTTGGGTTCCAGCAGTACCAGATATTAAAGAAGAAATCTTGACCGAAGCTCATAACTCAAGATATTTAATTCATCTGGGAAGTACGAAGATGTATTAAGATTTATGACGACACTTCTGGTGGCCAAACATGAAAAGAGATGTCGCTGAATGTGTTACGAAATGCTTGACATGTCAACGCATCAAGGTTGAGCATCAAAGACCAAGCGGACTACTTCAACCGTTGGAATACCTGAATGGAAGTGGGAACACATCACAATAGATTTTGTGGCGGGTCTTCCAAATATGCAAAAAGGATACGATGAAATTTGGGTGATAGTGGACAGACTGACAAAATCAGCACACTTTTTGCCAATAAAGATTAGATTCAATCTTGATCAGTTGGCAAAGTTATACGTTAAAGAAATCATTTCGAGACATGGAATTCCAGTATTGATTGTGTTATATAGAGATCCGCAATTCACATTAAACTTCTGGAAGAGACTACAAGAATGCATGGGAACACAGTTGAGAATGAGTACGGCTTATCATCCGCAAACAGATGGCTAAAGTGAATGAACAATCCAAACGTTGAAAGATATGCTTAGAGCATGCATCATGGATTTCAAAGGGAGCTGAGATGAACATTTACCATTGGTGGAATTTGCCTACGACAATAGTTACCATGCAAGCATCAACATGTCGCCTTACGAGGCTTTATACGGCAGGAAGTGCAGAACTCCATTGTGCTGGGATGAAATCGGTGAACGTCAACTATCAGGACCAGAGCTCGTGCAGCAAACTGCTGAGATTATTAAACTCATCAGGACAAGATTGGTAGCTACTCAAGACAGAAAGAAGAAGTATGCTGATCAACACCGACAAGATCGTGAATTCGACGTAGGAAATTTCGTGTTCTTAAACGTTTCTCCTTGGAAGGGGAAAATTCATTTTGGTAAAAAGGGAAAGCTAAACCCGAGGTTTATTGGACCCTTTAAGGTGTTGCGAAGAGTAGGAGAAGTAGCTTATGAGGTAGCTCTACCTCCAGAGTTGGAACACGTTCATAATGTTTTTCATGTTTTGGTGTTACAACCATATAAACCCGATTACAAGCATGTGATCGAATATGAACTATTACAGTTCGATAAAGACTTGCCTTATGAAGAGGTTCCTATCCAGATAGTCGACAGGAAAGAACAAGTGCTCAAGAATAAGGGGATACATTCCGTGACGGTAATATGAATGAACCACAATGTCGAAGAGGCTACGTGGGAACTCAAAGTTGAAATGATAAAGAATTATCCTGAGTTATTTGTTTAATCCGTGTCTTCAATTTTGGGGACATAATCCTTGTAAGGAGGGAAGAATGTGACGAATGATTTGTTTGAGTTGTGATTCTGAGGACATAATCCTTGTATGGAGGGAATGATGTAACAATCCAAAATTTTAAATTGTAATTTTAAATATTTATTGAATTATATAAATATTTAATTAATGTGTTTATTGTTAAATAAATATTTGTTTAATTTGATTTGATTTGGTTATTTATTTGTGAAATAAATAATTAATGAGCGAAGGAAATTAATTATTATGAGATAATATTCTAATTTAATTTAATAATTATTTAGAAATTTGATAGGGATCAAATGGATTATTATAATATTTTAATTTAATTTGGTAATAAAAATGTGACAATAGACTATGCTATAAATGGGTTATTAAAATAAATTAAAGGAGTTTAAATTAGTTTTGCTAAACAAGCCTTAAAGATATTAAGTCTTTAATTTTAAAGAGGTTTTGCCAAACAAAGCCTTATGACTTTTGGATTTTTAATTTTGAATTTTAAATAATGTAAATAATATATATTAATTATAGTAACTGATAATTTAAGAGGGACATTAGTAAGACGTCGGTTTTAGACGTTTTGAAAATGTGTGCATTGGCTTTGTTTTATTTCACGTAAAAGAGTGAGTCTGGTTTGGTTTTGAGTCTGATATTGGCTTAAGAGAAAAAAGAACAAAGAATACAGAGAAAAGAATTAGAGAGATTTGCAGAGAGAAGTTTGTGAAAATTTGAGATTGGGTTCTGTGATTCCAAGTAATTATCTGTGGTGGGCAAGGATTGCTCAAGCGATAATAGGTATTTTCCAAAACCTTAATATTATATATATGTACGTATATTTGTTTTATGACACGATTCCTAAGTTTCTGTGTTCTTAAGTTTCACAGTAGTAAAGTCTTTATAAAGTTTTCTGTAATCCAAATGTTTATAATTAGTTATGAAGTTATGTGCATATGTAGTTGGAATGTTATAATTAGCATATATATATATGATTATAGTTGATTTGTATGATAAATTACGTTCAAAAGAAAGGAAATGGTTTTACAATGAATAAATGTATTATATTTGGTTGTAAGCTAATTATTAAATTGAACCTTGAATATGTTAATTTGGTAGGAAATAAAGAGATTGTAGTTCGAATGAATTAATTTGGTGTATAATCGGGATTATAGTGTTAGTTTTGTCAAACAATGTCAAAAATGGAGTTTTTTGGTTTAAATCATGGCATTAAAGAATTTAATCTTTCTAAAGTTGTTGTTTAGATGTTTTAATCAGTATGTATATGATGGGTAACATTTATGCGTAGTTTATGTAAATTATACGTGTTAATTTAGGTGCTAGAAGTGTTGAACTGTCAAAAAATAACTTTTTGTTCCGTTCTTTGTGCTCGATTCTGTAATTCGGCGCCTCTGCGCCAAAATCCAAGCCACAACCCCAACCTTCGCGCCGCAGTGCCAACCTCTCGCCGCAGTGCTAGCCCATGGCATGTGAGCCACGCCGCAGTGCAAACCTCAGTTCAATCCGTGGCGCCGCAGCGCCGATCAGCAGAATGGCCAGAAATGATTTTTCTTTTACACAGTCTGTAATTGTTGATATAATGCAATACTACGACTGTTAAAAATGTAATTTTAGTATTGTGGTATTATAGTGCTAAGAATGAGCATATTATTAATACTTAACTAGTTTTATTATTATTTTATTGATGTAACTTGATTATGTGATTAAAAATCAAGCCA
Organism: Panax japonicus; assembly: GCA_020205505.1. Classification (NCBI taxonomy): domain Eukaryota; kingdom Viridiplantae; phylum Streptophyta; class Magnoliopsida; order Apiales; family Araliaceae; genus Panax; species Panax japonicus. The sequence goes on from CM035114.1 coordinate 31,258,645, forward strand.
TACATGAAATAGAAATTTATTTGTATACAGATTATCTATAGTGACTAATTGTGTCATAATGACATGTGCTTAGGGTATTGTGAATCACACTGTTACGGTTTAGCTTACACGTAAGGCAAGTTTCGTAACTCTATTTATAGTGACTAATTGTGCAAGTTTCGTAACTCTAATTATATTGTGCAAGTTCCTAAATCTCACCTTTTGATATTGAGCCAGTCTTTCTAATAGCTAGTTGTTGTTTATCATGCAAGTCTCTAAATTCTGATACACTGATATTGAACAAGTTTTGTCGTTCAATTTACTATTTGTTATGCATGCTCAATACTCAATTCTAAATAACCTTAGCTTAATATTGTTCAAGCAAGGTATGTTACGTTATTCAATGTTTATGCTCTTAGATTATTCCTAAAGCATGACCTTAGTATACAATGTTGATTCACTTATGATTTATTCTATAGCATAATGTTATTACATTTTTATTCATTTAATCCTTAGTTGATGTTCATAAACTCTAAATTGCCTTAAAACCTATCCAAACCAAACTTACTTTGGTGCGGACTCGTATTCTAAATGCTGAGATGAACAACACTATTATAAGGGATAATTTATGCATAGCGTTGAAATGTTTGTGCACAACACATTGTACGAAGGGCTGATGCCCCTAAGTACGAGGAGTCCTTATAGTCTTATGACTGTTAAAGTTTAAGTTGAAAGAATACTTATAACTATGGACACAGTTCGTGGTCTTTTGACCCTCAGTTATATATTTTAAATTCTATTCATGAATATTATTGATGAAGTACCTTATTCATTTTCTATTGAGCCTATTCACTTGGCAATTGTTATGATATTTATTTATTATCATTTTAAGTGAGCTTTGTTTGCTCACTCCTGGTTATATAAACATTACAACTAAAGTTGAGAAGGTCGATGAACCTACGACCAGTAAAGAGAAAGGGAAGATATGTGACGCCCCCAAAACAGGTATACATCACCCATCTTGAGTCGCCAAATACATGGTACAAAATTCAAATAAAACTTAATAATACAACTGTCGTGTAAAATACGACAAAACATAAACTGAGATTTTTAAAATGAATATTGTCTTCTAGACAGTATTCAACTCAAATGGAGCCCTCAATACATTTATTATCACACTATTTTATAGAATAGCAAGGACTACTAATGTTATCATCTGGACCGTCACTTCGTTCCCCGACTAGTCCCGGCTACGTTCTCATTTCCTGAAGAGAACAATGAAAGCAAAAGGGTGAGCTCAACTAGCCCAGTAAGAAATATTATGACTAAGATAATGCAGAATAATTTATCGTTAGCCTTCAATAGTGTTAAACTGATAAAATATAACAAACATCAAGTTTAACTGCAGCGGAACAAGCAATCCATTAGAAGAGTCAAGTAGAGCATAAAATCTACTATCTTCAATGATTTAAAAGGTTTTTCATCACTTTTATCGCTGAGACTCAGCTTAATAAATAATCCACATCATCGAATCACCCCTGCACTACGGCTAAGGATATTCTTTAGTATCATGACCACAAATTATCCATGCATTACGGGCCAAGGATATCGTGTATTCATCAATGGTCATGATCATGCCAACAACTGTCCATCAATGCACTACGGACCAATGAGAACTTTTACCACATCATTTGTAACATTACGGTCATGATTATACAGAATAATCCCTGGTCATAATCATACCAAGTCCATCTATGCACTACAGGCCACATATGACTTTCAACATAATATAAATATAAGGATGATGAAAATGATATAAGAATTCAATAAAACAAGTTCAAGGATAAAATTTTTAAATATTTATAATTTAATTTATCCAGAAATCAATAACGTCCAAATTGTCAACATGATACTGCTTTGTGGAGTAAAATTCAAGAATAATATTGTACCAAAAATAATTTGGACCGAAAACGAATAAATTTTTATCATGAATAGTACCCCAGGTGAATAATACTCAAGTGAATAGTACCCTGTGAATAGTACTCGAGTGAATAGTACCCCGTGAATAGTACTTCGTGAATAGTAACCCCGTGAATAGTACTTCGGCATGAAAAAGTTAAAACTTATCAAGAATGCTCAGAATAATATTTCCATGAAAAGATACTAGATGAAGCGCAAATATCAAGGATATTCTACTAATTTTATTGAGTTTAGAAGCCAAAACTTTAATAAAACGAGTATAGAATTTGAAATCTAAAACGAAATAATATTACTTATGTGACAACCCAGAAAATCGGATTGTCCAGAATTTAAGTTTAAAGAATTAGTTATTAATAAAATGAATTTTTATTAATACTATTCTGTGCTATGTGTTTATTAATCGTTCTATAACCTAGAATGATTATTAATCGGGAGGATTCTGGCTACGAGCTAGACTGAACGAGTAAGAATTTTTAAGACGAAAATAAAAAAATTTCGGGGAAAAAATTTTTTTCCGGGGAAAAAGACGAAATATGCACTATTCATCCATTTCTGCTCGGAGATTTATTTTGAATTTCTGTGAAACGCGTAATGATAGAATTCTGGGACGAGATGGAATATTCAATAATATTTCAGTTATGGCAAAAACGAAGTTTTCGCCTGTGGACTTAAAACCTAAGGGTTAGGAAAAGTGAGTTCCGAGATTTTTATGATTTTGTATAATAATTAGAGTTATTATGCATGAGAAATACGAGTATAACACTAGTTATTATACGAGTATAGTGCGAAGATTAGTAAAACGTATAATACGAATATCGTACAATCTATATACGAAGAGAATACGAGAATACGAGAATGGAATTCGTAGAATACGATTAGTTTAATGGACTTTGAGTTCATGGACTTTGAAGAATCCATTTGGACTTGGATTATATCAAGCCCAATGGAATGTGTAATCAAGCCTAGGGCAGGCCCAGTAAGAATTAAGGTAAGGCCTAATGTTAGATTTAATTAAGCCCGATCCAAGAAAATAAATCGTGGATCGAACCGATGGGTCACCGGATAGGTAAAACCCATGGGCATGTGGGGTGGCTACCTGGGCACCAAGTATGGGTGGTGACCAAGTAAACTTGGTGGCTAAGTTTGGAATAGTAAGGAGGTGGGGGTGAAATGACTAAAATGCCCTTAACTTTGGTTTTCTATAAATAGAAAGCTTAAGTTCATTATTTTGAGCTTTTAAAAATCCTACTCTTTGAGAGAGAGAGAGAGAAAGAGAGAGGGTTTGGATGGGAGAAGAGAAGAAGAGGAATGAGGAAAAGCTAGCTCGAATGCACGCTTTGTCCGACGGAAGGAGATTAAAGAAGAACGGTAATCCGAACCCTAGTTTCTTCTAATTTTATTTAAGTTTAATATGTTCAAAAACATAACTTAATGAAGATAAGAAGTAGATGAAGTTAATAATGATTTCATATAGTTGAAATCATGAGAAAACAAAGAAATAAGAATTTAGAATTTAGTTTATAAATTTCTTAAGGAAGTATAAGATTCGTAAGGATTTTAAGTGATCCGAATGAATCTTATGAATAAGTAGGTTAAATAAGTAAGGAATGATGTTCTATAACATCAAATTCCAAGAAAAAGTAAAATCGTAATCCAAAATATTGATTAAAAGCAAAGAACACGCGAAGAACACGAAGAACGTTGTTGATGGACAAATTTAAAACCATCGTAGGATAATTGTTGTTGATGGACAAGTTCAAAACCATCGCATATAAGTTAGTTGCTTATTGCTTGGTTAGAAATGTTCATGAAGAACGGATTAAAAATTGAGCTATAACGAAGTTATGGCAAAATTTTTGTAAAAGATGAACAAGAATTAGAAAGTTAGTAAATGAACCCTAGAATGTAGGGTTTCATAAGAATATAAGAGAACGTAGAAAACGTGAGTCGTGGACTCAAGAATGAATGAGTTCTGGGTTCGGATGACCGAATTACGGACGAACGAACGAAGAACGTTAATAACGTAAAACAAACAAAGAGCGAAGATTAAGCCAATTAAATGTCATGTTAACGGATTCAGAATGAATTTTTGTCTGAGGGTAATCGAAGTAAATAAGATAAGGAAGAAAATGGCTTTAGATCAACCTCGTTCCAAGTTATATTGAATAAGATATGAGATTTCAAAGTCAGTGTCTCAAGCATGTAGAAGACTTAGAAAAAAATTTCTAGGTTTCTTTCTTGGCGCCGTAGTGCGAGTCGTTTCTTGGGGGGCAGTGCCGTAACACAAGCTCGGACCATTAGCTACTGCTAAGTGGCACCGCAGAGTGAAAAAAAGGGAAGGGCACGGCGCCGTAGCGCCGGTGCAGTGCAATGCTTATAAATGAGTTTTTAAGTGCTCAACTGCTGGGGGATGTGCAAGAAAGAAATATGAATACGTAATTCAACTAATTTAACACTTAATCAAGTGTATTTAACCTTTGATGAAGGTTGAACGAAAAGATTAATCGAGATTAAAAGACAAAGCATGTACACGCGGGTTACAGAACCAATGTCCAGGAATCGTAGTCGCAATGAAACGAACGTGAGGGATTGCTATAATTGTGATTCCTTAAACGTTGATTGACTAGGGTAATGAATAACATTTCGATGATATGTAGTGGTCATGAGAGATGAATGTAAAGCGTTTAGACGCATGAACGCAACATTGTTGCGATGAATGATCGGTCTTAACATACAGTGAACCGTATGGCTTTGACATTAGGAAAGAATAATGAACATGGGGTTAAGGTGATAGTAATGAATAAAAGTAATTATAACCTTGGATGAAGGTTGAATAGAATTAAGTGTCAAGTAACGTAAATGTTGAATACATAAATGATCCTCATGAATCGTATTCTCGTCGAGCGAACGTTCTAAGTATACATTGGTTGTATAACTTAGACGTTGACAGGAGTAGTAAGTAAGATATGAATTATCAAGAAAGCCGTAGCGAACGGTAATAAGATTAATGAAAGCCGAATGTGAGTCGGATGAGAATGTTAGAATGGAATGTAAGCGTTGGACACTTGAACCGAGTTAAAGGTTAAGTGTACGCGAATACTAAACGGTTAAAACCTACACTCCGTGTATGGTTTGACCGTAAGGTAATGAGGATCAATGACTAAACCTATTGAATGGTGAAGAAGCTAAATTAAGGACAAGTATGTATAACGTAAAAAAAGCCGAGTTAATGTTTATAAGTTGGATGACGTTCCGAGTCGAATGAATTGGACATTGTAAGATAAGAATAAGGTAATGTAAAATGGCTAACACTATAAATGCGTAGAATGAATATTGAATGATCGTCCTGAGTATACAAAAGATTGTATGACATAGACGATAAAGAATGAATCCTGAGGTATGGCATTTAGTTACCAGAAAGCCATAAGGAATAAAAAATTGACCTAATGAACATTATAGTTAATAGTTCGGGTAAGATAAGATGAATTTAGGTTCTAGTACAATCGTAAATTTTGATGGTTGACATATGGGAGCTGGGCTAACCAATTCCTTCAGAGAGTGAAGGTATATACAAAACTGGCAACTGATCTAACTCACTGTTATGGGCAGTGTAGATGAGACGGGAACTTGTTTGTTGGTTGTTTGTGGGAAACCACTCAGAGTACCATATGGACTACTAGCAGAGACACGATGTGTGCTGAGTCCTAGAAGAGTTATAAGAAGAAGATAAGAATGTAAATCATCAAAGATGATGAACGTATTAAGTAAGACATCTCTGTATGTCATGAAGCCGATTAACCGATAAAGGAAGTTGGTCGCGTAAACTTAGTTTATAAGAACGTGAACCTTAAGAAGTTAAGTAAAGTAAACCAATGCGTAAGTCAAGTATATGTGTAATTGGTATATGTGTTATTTCCTTATGTGCTACATAGGAATTGGAATGAGCAGTTCAGCGTAAACTATAAGTTTTAGCTGTGCATAAGGCAAGTTTCCTAACTTCATTCATATGTTAAATGAATGCTAGTTTCTAAACTTCTCAGATGTTGAACTTGAGAAGTTCTGTATATGTGCAAATGTGTGATATTTGTACAAGGTGTTAGAATATATGAGGCCTTGTGCCATAATGTGAACACTTCGGTGTTTCTATGGTATGAACTATTCTGTGATTGAACTGTTCAATATGAGCATGTTCTATTTATACATGAACCATTATTGTTAAGTCTGTGTTATTGATTCTATCCGGACATAATGTGCATGAAAGAGAGTAAAGAATGAAAGTATTTCAAAAGGAATGTAACTAATGTTTTAAAATGATAGGAATCGAGATTATTCTTATTATTCAAGCTGCTTCATAACCTTTGTTCGATTATTGAAGTCTTAAAAGAATGTTTGAATTCTTAAAGTTGTTGTTCAACTGCTTTAACTTGCTGAGCAATTGAATGCTCACACTTGCTTTAAATAAAAACATTTTCAGCGAACGATGTTAGAAAGAACTTAAGGATCCCGGAAAGATCAAGCTAATCGGTATCCAGAAGAAGTGCCATTTATTAGATGAATGAGCCTGAAGTTCAAAAAAATACTTGTAATATAGAATGATAGAATTAAACTATAGAATAGTTTAATGAATGATTATGTATCCTTGGTGGTGGATAAAAGTCACGTGTACAAGATGTAAAGAATAATGTAATTATCATTATTTGGAATGAAAGAGGTTTTAAGGTTTTAGAACCTAGGATTTGAGGATGTATGTTATTATATTTAGCTATATAATGATGTATGTTTGGAAGAAGATGGGATCGTGACGTACGAAATCCGGATGTGAAAATAGACTGGATTTCGGGGCATTATAGGTTGGTATCAAAGCTGATAGGTTATAAATCTTAGGTATGAGTACCTAAGACTATAATCGTAGAGAGAAGGATAAAAAGATCACCACGTGATCATAGTATATCGTAGTAACAGGCGAGCTGTTAAACGATGAATGATTTATAGCCAATGCTATGAATGAATGGTACTGCGAAGTAGTACAGGAAGAAGAACTCAGATTGAGTTGTAAAGGATAGCATACAAATTAAAGAAAATTCGTATTAAGTAAAGAGAAAGTTAGAAGTTGTAAGATTTCAATTGAGGACTCATGTGATAGCTGAGTTGTATGAATCTTTGTATGGGCAGAGGTTTGTGCTTGGTGTAACAACCACTCGGTTTATTACAGTGATAATCATTGGAATTGGTCGCGCTATCAAGATGTATATGACGAGAAGGTGAATCTTTTCTCATGTATATACTTGATAGGTAGAGAACGATAAGTTAGGAGCGAGTTCTTGAAACTCATACTTATGGTAAGTTCGTTACTCATAATTATATGGTATATTTTTTAACTTCTCAGCGAATGGACGCCTATGGTCTCTCTGGGATAGTTCTTAAACTCATATTATTGTGGAAAGTTCCTGAACTCATAATGTGTGGTAAGTTGATGGACTGTAGTAAAGTATTGGAATGTTTAGACTGAAATGAGTTATTTTCAATAGACTTAGCATTGAAGGGGCTAGAGAAGATTAAGTATTGTCACAAATAAGACAATGAAGGAAGATAGAAAATAAGATATTCCAAGTCATCTAGCTATGCTAGATTTCGAAGTTTTTGAATTTGTGCTGAAGTGCGCATTTTGGAAAATAAAAGAATTGGTTCAATTTTTGGAACCAATGGATTTTAAAAGAACTATTCTTGATATGTCTATGCTAGTTGATTCGGCTAGACAGAAATTGATTTAAAATATCAAAATGAATTTTATATCATCAGTGAATTTGATGCAAAGATGGTAAAAGGATGGAGTTATTAATGCAACTGAACCTAGTGTTGGAAGTGATCAGAGGATCAACAAACCCCTATGGTATGATGTATAATGACGAAATCAGAAGCTGACAAAGTCCTCAACGTACTGTGAAAAGTGCGGTATCATGACGTCATGAAACGTTTTGATGTATTGCAAAAGAATTTAAAGAATTGGTCGATGTCAAGCGAGTTGACTAGATGAATGTTTCAAGTTGATGTCCAATTTATTGGTATGGTCTAAGCTACTTGATTTGGCTAAGACGAATGGTATGTCATGATTAAAAGAAAATCAAGCTTTCTTTGAAGAGCTATGCCGAACCAAATTGTTTTGGTGCGGATTCTAATGATTAAGTCTGAGGTGAACATACCCTGAAATGGGGTTATATGATAGGTTGATCACCTACGTATCGAAGAGGTAGTTTACATTCTTTGTGATTGTAAACTTACCGTGTAAGAAAGGTTTATGGCGAAAGGTTGTTTAACCTAGTAAGATTTCATGGTCGATTTGACCCCTCAGCAAAAGTATGAAATGTTTTAAACGAATCCTTATATTCCTAGTTATTCCTTTCACTTCACGATTCTTGATAAGTTATGAAGGGTAGGGAATGTATGATAGATAAGAACTTCTTTGAAGAGAAGTTGAGAAGATGAGTAAGCTAAAATTTCGAGGATGAAATTCTTTGAAGAAGGGGAGAATGTGAGGACCCGGGGTAAGGGTTTGGTTTTAAGAAATTCTGAGGACGAAAATTTTTTAAGGAGGGAAGAATGTGACAACCCAGAAAATCAGATTGTCCAGAATTTAAGTTTAAAGAATTAGTTATTAATAAAATGAATTTTTATTAATACTATTATGTGCAATGTGTTTATTTATCGTTCTATAACCTAGAATGATTAATAATCGGGAAAATTCTGGCTATGAGCTAGACTGAATGAGTAAGAATTTTCAAGATGAAAATAAAATTTTTCCGGGAATAAAAATATTTTTGGGGAAAAAGACGAAATATGCACTATTCATCAGTTTCTGCTTGAAGATTTATTTTGAATTTCTGAGAAACGCATAATGATAGAATTCTGAGACGAGGTGGAATATTCAATAATATTTCAGTTACGATAAAAATGAAGTTTTCGCATGTGGACTTAAAACCTAAGGGTTAGGAAAAGTGAGTTCCGAGAATTTTATGATTTCGTATAATAATTAGAGTTATTATGCGTGAGAAATACGAGTATAATATTAGTTATTATACGAGTATAGTGCGAAGATTAGTACGACGTATAATATGAATATCGTACAATCTATATACGAAGAGAATATGAGAATACGAGAATGGAATGCGTAGAATATGATTAGTTTAATGGACTTTGAGTTCATGGACTTTGAAGAATCCATTTGTACTTGGATTATATCAAGCCCAATGGAATGTGTAATCAAGCCTAGGGCAGGCCCAGTAAGAATTAAGTTAAGGCCCAGTGTTAGATTTAATTAAGCCCGATCCAAGAAAATAAATCACGGATCGAACCGATCGGTCACCGAATGGGTAAAACCCATGGGGCAACCCATGGGGAAGACCCATGGGCATGTGGGGTGGCTATTTGGGCACCAAGTATGGGTGGTGACCAAGTAAACTTGGTGGCTAAGTTTGGAATAGTAAGGAGGTGGGGGTGAAATGACTAAAATGCCCTTAACCTTGGGTTTCTATAAATAGAAAGCTTAAGTTCAATATTTTGAGCTTTTGAAAATCCTACTCTTTGAGAGAGAGAGAGATAGGGTTCAGATGGGAGAAGAGAGGAAGAGAAATGAGGAAAAGCTAGCTCGAATGCACGCTTTGTCCGACGGAAGGAGACTAAAGAAGAACGGTAATCCGAACCCTAGTTTCTTCTAATGTTCTTTAAGTTTAATATGTTCAAAAACATAACTTAATGAAGATAAGGAGTAGATGAAGTTAAGAATGATTTCATATAGTTGAAATCATGAGAAAACAAAGAAATAAGAATTAGGAATTTAATTTATAAATTTCTTAAGAAAGTATAAGATTCATGAGGATTTTGAGCGATCTGAATGAATCTTATGAATAAGTAGGTTAAATAAGTAATGAATGATGTTCTATAACATCAAATTCCAAGAAAAAGTAAAATCGTACTCCAAAATATCGATTAAAAGCGAAGAACGCGCAAAGAACGCGAAGAACGTTGTTGATGGATAAATTTAAAACCATCGTAGGATAATTGTTGTTGATGGACAAGTTTAAAACCATCGCATATAAGTTAGTTACTTATTGATTGGTTAGGAACGTTAGAAACGTTCATGAAGAACGGATTAAAAATTGAGCTATAGCGAAGTTATGGCGAAATTTTCGTAAAAGATGAACAAGAATTAGAAAGTTAGTAAATGATCTCGAACATGTAGGGTTTCATAAGAATGTAAGAGAACGTTTAAAACATGAGTCGTGGACTCAAGAACGGATGATTTCTGAGTTCGGATGACTGAATTACGGACGAACGAACGAAGAACATTAATAACGTAAAACGAACAAAAAGCGAAGATTAAGGCAATTGAATGGCATGATAACGGATTCAGAATAACTTTTTGTTCGAGGGTAATCGAAGTACGTAAGATAAGGAAGAAAATGGCTTTGGAACAACCTCGTTCTGAGTTATAACGAATAAGTTATGAGATTTCAAAGTCAGCGTCTCAAACTTGTAAAAGACTTAGAAAAAATTTTCTAGGTTTCTTGCTTGGCGCCGCAGCGCGAGCTAGGGCCATTAGCTACTGCTAAGTGGTGCCGCAGCATGAAAGAAAGGGAAGGGCACGGCGCCGCAGCGCCGGTGCAGTGCAATGCCCAGAAATGAGTTTTTAAGTGCTCAACTGCTGGGGGATGTGCAAGAAAGAAATATGAATATGTAATTCAACTAATTTAACACTTAATCAAGTGTATTAAACCTTTGATGAAGGTTGAATGAAAATATTAATCAAGATTAAAAGACAAAGCATGTACACGCGGGTTACGGAACCAATGTCCGGGAACCGTAGTCACAATGAAATGAACGTGAGGGATTGCTATAATTGTGATTCCTTAAACGTTGATTGACTAGGGTAATGAATAACATTTCGATGTTATGTCATGGTCATGAGAGATGAATGTAAAGCGTTTAGACGTTGTGAACGCAATGTTGTTACGATGAACGATCGGTCTTAACATACACCGAACCGTATGGCTTTGACATTAGGAAAGAATAATGAACATGGGGTTCGGGTGATAGTAATGAATGAAAGTAATTAGAACCTTGGATGAAGGTTGAATAGAATTAAGAGACAAGTAACGTAAATGTTGAATACGTAAATGATCCTCGTGAATCGTATTCTCGTCGAGTGAATGTTCTAAGTATACATTGGTTGTATGACTTAGACGTTGACGGGAGTAATAAGTAAGATATGAATTATCAAGAAAGTCGTAGCGAACGGTAATAATATTAATGAGAGCCGAATGTGAGTCGGATGAGAAAGTTAGAATGGAATGTAAGCGTTGGACACTTGAACCGAGTTAAAGGTTAAGTGTACGCGAATACTAAACGGGTAGAACCTACACTCCGTGTATGGTTTGACCTTAAGGTAATGAGGATCAATGATTATACCTATTGAATGGTGAAGAAGCTAAATTAAGGACAAGTACGTATAACGTAAAAGAAGCCGAGTTAATGTTTATAACTTGGATGACGTTCCGAGTCAAATGAATTGGACGTTGTAAGATAAGAATAAGGTAATGCAAAATGGTTAACACTATAAATGCATAGAATGAATATTGAATGATCGTCCTGAGTATACAAAAGATTGTATGACTTAGACTATAAAGAATGAATCCTGAGGTATGACATTTAGTTACCAGAAAGCTATAAGGAATAAAAAATTGACTTAGCGAATATTATAGTTAATAGTTTGGGTAAGTTAAGATAAATATAGGTTCTAGTACAATCGTAACTTTTGATGGTTGACATATGGGAGCTGGGCTAAACAATTCCTTCAGAGAGCGAAGGTATATACAAAATTGGCAACCGATCTAACTCATTGTTATGGGCAGTGTAGATGAGACAGAAACTTGTTTGTTGGTTATTTGTGGGAAACCAATCAGAGTATCATATGGACTACCAGTAGAGACACGATGTGTGCTGAGTCCTAGAAGAGTTATAAGAAGAAGATAAAAATGTAAATCATCAAAGATGATGAACGTATTAAGTAAGACATCTCCATATGTCATGAAGCCGATTAACCGATAAAGGAAGTTGGTCGCGTAAACTTAGTTTATAAGAACGTGAACCTTAAGAAATGAAGTAAAGTAAACCAATGCGTAAGTCAAGTATATGACTAATTGGTTTATGTGTTATTTCCTTATGTGCTACATAGGAATTGGAATGAGCAGTTCAACGTAAACTATAAGTTGTAGATGTGCGTAAGGCAATTTACCGAACTTCATTCATATGTTAAATGAATGCTAGTTTCTAAACTTCTTAGATGTTGAACTTGAGAAGTTCTGTATATGTGCAAATGTGTGATATTTGTACAAGGTGTTAGAATATATGAGGCCTTGTGCCACAATGTAAACACTTCGGTGTTTCTATGATATGAACTGTTCTGTGATTGAACTGTTCAATATGAGCATATTCTATTTATACATGAACCATTATTGTTAAGTCCGTGCTATTGATTCTAGCCGGACAGAATGTGTATGAAAGAGAGTAGAGAATGAAAGTATTTCAAAAGGAATGTAACTAATGTTTTAAAATGATAGGAATCGAGATTATTCCCATTATTCAAGTTGCTTCATAACCTTTGTTTGGTTATTGAAGTCTTAAAAGAATGTTTGAATTCTTAAAGTTGTTGTTCAACTGCTTTAACTTGCTGAGCAATTGAATGCTCACACTTGCTTTAAATAAAAATATTTTCAGCGAACGATGTTAGAAAGAACTTAAGGATCCCAGAAAGATCAAGCTGATTGGTATCCAGAAGAAGTGTCATTCATTAGATGAATGAGCGTGAAGATCAAGCGAAGACTTGTAATATAGAATGATAGAATTAAACTATAGAATAGTTTAATGAACGATTATGTATCCTTGGTGGTGGATAAAAGTCACTTGTACAAGATGTAAAGAATAATGTAATTATCATTATTTGGAATGAAAGAGGTTTTAAGGTTTTAGAACCTGGGATTTGAGGATGTATGTTGTTATATTTAGCTATATAATGATGTAAGTTTGGAAGAAGATGGGATCGTGACGTAAGGAATCTAGATGTGAAAATAGACCGGATTTCGGGGCGTTACAACTTACATACTACAGAGTATGGAAGAAAATATTATTTCAAGCGAATATTGAACAAAAAATAACATCCCTTACCTTGAAAAGAAGAGTATTCCAACTGGTATAGCATGGATATTCCTGAAGAAAACTTTCATTATTTTCTACGCTCAAAGCTTTCTAAAACTTGAAAGAAATACACTCAAGATTATAGAAGAAGAATTCTCTGATTCTGGTGTGATTTTGTATTCTAACCTAAGCGCCTATTTATAGGAAAATGCTAGAACGCCATAGGAGACTAAATTAATAAAATAATATTTTATTTTATTTTTTCCTTACACATGACAAGACCTTGACTATCAAGGCATGCCTTTCTTTAAAAATCTCAGCACATGTTTTGACAAAAATAAAAGTGGGTCCCACCAATAATTTTAATAAAAACATTTTAATTTCTGAAACTTCAACAATTCATAATAAATAGCCCTTTTATCGGAAAAATGCGAATTTTATGTCCATTCCACACGAAGTCGAATTCTCTACAACTTTGTAGCTTTAAGTTTTTCCAACTTTATAGCTTTAAATATCCGAATTCCACAAACGGATGAATTTCAACACCTCATAAAATTCATAACAAATCGTACGTTAATTTTAAACGGTTCAAAATTTGTGGACATATATTCAACTTATATATGTATAACATATCCAAAAAACACAACGATCCAACGGTCGGATCTAAATTATCACTAACGCAATTGAGCTTTAAGAACACCGATTTGAGTTTTTAATACCTCCAATCCGATAAAATACTGATAAAACACCTCAACATTAATTTATCCATTTATAACCACATAAAATAAATATTTTCCTATCCATCATTTATGTCCACATATAACAAATATTTCTTTATCATATAAATTAATAATTACTTATTCATAAATAATATTACAGAATCACAATAATGACAATCAGGCCGTTCCCAAGAAGGAGAAGGCTTTTCGATAAGGATTTCTCCTTATTGGCGCACAATTAGGTGACCAAACGTCTCATTGACAGAACTTTCTAGACATTGCCAATAATGCTATCTAATAATAGTATTCAAATAATATGAATTATTGATTTGATAATGGGAAATACTGTGCAGTGACAATTATTGAAACAACAATAATATAAAATATCAACGCATCAATTATTGAATAAAATAAAATATTGAACAATAATTACTGTAACAATTATCGAGTAGTGCATTCTTACGTAAGAATCAATAATTTATAAATATTGTCCAATACCGTGTGCTACTGTGCAACAACACGTATTACTGTATTTTAACCACCAAGTATTTCAACAGTGTTAACGGTAACCAATACGCCGTTATTTATAAAACTCAAACTTGTCATTTTCTTCATCCAACAGTTATTCTGTTAGGGGCCCACAAATGGCTGCGCCGTCGTACGAATATTCCCCGACAACAAAAATATTCCACGACCAAACGGATATTCCCCAACAGAAATGAGTATTTTATAACCACTTGTGTATTTTGAAAATTTTATATATATCCCACAACTATAACATTATATCAAATTCACTCCATAATATTCAAAAATGATATTTATAGAAAGTTGGGGTCTTTCAACCTCCCCATCTTATAAAATTTCGCCCTCGAAATTAGGGTACATACCTGGTATGTCGAAGAGGTAAAGATACCTTGATTTCATTTCAGATTCTAACTCCCAGGTCATTTCTTCAACATCGTGGTTTATCCACAAAACTTTGACTTGAGGTATAACCTTGGAGCGTAAAATATGCTTCTTCTTATCCAAAATTTTAATAGGAACCTCTTCATATGTTAAATAGAGTCTATAGGCCACAGTTCCTACTCGATCGAGGATTAAAAATGGGCCAATGAATCAAGGATTGAGCTTTCCTCTCTTTAAAAATCTCGTAACTCCTTTCCATGGAGCAACACGTAACAACACATGATCTCCAATATTGAATTCTACGTTCTTTCGATGAAGATCAGCATAACTCTTTTGTCGATCTTGTGAGGTTTTTATACGTTGTCGGATCGTTTGAATCTTTTTCGTAGTCATACGTACCAACTCCGGTCCCAACAACATTGCTTCACCCACCTCATCCCAGCATACTGGAGAACGACACTTTCTTCCATACAACGCCTCGAATGGAGCCATGCCAATACGTGCTTGATAACTGTTGTTGTAGGAAAACTCCACCAATGGTAAAAACTTGTCCCGACTTTCCTTGAATTCAAGGACACAGAGTCTTAATAAATCTTCAAGAGTTTGAATAGTCCTCTCTGACTACTCGTCCGTTTGAGGATGATAAGCCGAACTAAATCGTAAATCCGTGCACATAGCTTTTTGCAAACTAACCCAAAATCTTGAAGTGAATCTTACGTCTCGATCAGACACTATGGATACTGGCATACCATGCAATCTTACAATCTCTTTTATGTACATACGAGTAAGACGTTCAAGTGTATATGTTTCTCGTATAGGTAAGATGTAAGACCCCGAATTTTATGAAATAAAAGTATTCAATTTTTCTTATAATTATTATTCAGTAAATGGTTAAATTGATAAAAGTTTAAAGTTAAGGGTGATATATGTAAAATTTTCAAAATACGTAAGTGGTTATAAAATACTCATTTCTGTCGAGGGATATTCGTTTGGTCGTGGAATATTCTTGTTGTCAGGGAATATTCGTATGACGTCGCAGTCATTTGTGGGCCCCATAATAGAATAACTGTTTGATGAAGAAAATGACAAGTTTGAGTTTTTATAAATAACGACGTAGTTGTTACCGTTAACACTATTGGAATACCCGGTGGTTAAAATACAGTAATACGCGTGGTTGCACAGTAACACACGGTATTGCACAGTATTTTTTGAATTATTGATTCTTGCGTAAGAAGGCACTACTCAATAATTGTTACAGTAATTACTGTTCAATATTTTATTTTATTGATTCAATAATTGTTACGTTGATATTTTATATTATTGTTGTTTCAATAATTGTCACTACACAGTATTTCCCATTATCAGATCAATAATTCATATTATTTGAATAATATTATTAGATAGCATTATTGGCAATGTCTAAAAAATTCTATCAAGGAGAGGTTTGGTCACCTAATTGCGCGTCAGTAAGGAGAAATCCTTATCGGAAAGCCCTCTCTTTCCTGGGAACGACCTGGTTGTCATAACTGTGATTCTGTAATATTATTTATGAATAATTAATTAATGATTTATATGATAAAGAAATATTTATTTGATGCGGATATAAATAATGGATTTATTAATGTTGTTATAAATGAAGGAATTAATGTTGAGGTGTTTTATCAGTATTTTTGTCGGAAAGGATGTATTAAAAATCAAACTAGTGTTCTTATGATATATTGCGTGAGTTATAATTTTTAATCCGACCGTTGGATCGTTGTGATTTTTGGATATGTTATACATATATAAGTTGAGTATATGTCCACAAATTTTGAACCGTTAAAAATGAACGTATAAATTGTTATGAATTTTAAGAGGTGGCTGGTTCAGAAATTGTTAAAGTTTCGGAATTTATCATTTTGGTGGAAAATTCTAGAATGTGTGAGCCCCACCTATGGTTGGTGAAGAAATGTGCTAAAATTCTAATTCAAATGTGGTGGGTGGCAATAATAGCAGGTAAAGCCATCAGGTAGCAGGTCAAGTCTGTTTCGGCGTACTAACATTTTCATATAAATAGAGGGCTAAGTTAGAATTGAAAATCACACCAGAAGCATAAGCTTTCTCTCTTTCTCTCTCTATATTATCGAGCGTATTTTGTGAGTTTTTTTGATACTTTGAGGGTTGCTAATAAGTGCAAGTTTCCTTCAGCGTCATATCCGATATTCCAGTCAGAAATATTGCTCTTTTGAGGTAAGGGATTTTAAGGGTTATTATGTTTCTTCAGTTTTGTAATTTTTCTGACCTTCAAAAATTCTGAAAAAAATTAAAATGATATTTTGATGAGTTTTCTCGATTGTGTCCAAAAATGGCAATTTTTGGATGTATAGATTAGGAGTTATGGATTTTATGAAAAAAATATTATTTTAAAAGTAAACCCTTATAACTCCTTGTGGTTAACTCCAAAATTGGTAAAATTTTTATTGGGAGTACATCTATATAACATCAGTATATTCTATAAATTTTGGAATTTTTGAATAAAAGTACAATTTATGATAAATGTCTAAATATTCGGCAGTTTTGGCCATGTGAAAAATAGTATATGAATTTTAAAAATTCTGAGAAAAATATATGTTCAATATGGGACTATATTCTGCTAAATCCCAGAAAAGAAATATTTTTGGAACTGATTTGGTATTTTTCATGAAAATTGACTAGTTTTGAGTAAATGAATTAAATATGTTATGTGAAGTAACAAAATTGGAAAATAGGATTTTATGGCTTGGGAATCCTATATAAGGTATATGTAGATTTTTTATGAGGGTTTTGGTTATTGGTGATGAAATTTTATGATTTTGACATTTTAGGATGATTAAATGCATTAATTGGTAAAATGTAAACAATTAAAATAAATTGTTTATAAGTTTAAGAAATGATTAAGATATTGTGGTAATATTAATGATATTAGATTATGAGATTATTAAGTTATTTATAACATTTGGATTAAGGTGTTATAAATATTGATATGGATTTTATTATGAAAGTTTATCTTTTTATGTCGGGATTACTATTCACGACAAAATTAGTTTCTTTTTCTGACCAAATTATCGTTGATTTATTATTCTTACTCTTGAAATTAAATCCATATTTTGCTCATATTATTTTTATTATCATATATAACATTTTTATAATCTCGGTGATGTAATTTCTCTTTGACTTAAGTTTAAAGATGGGTAGATTATTGGTATGATCGTGACTATGGGTTCTCTTTGGCCAATAGTGCAAAGATGAATTGTTGACTGGTATGATCATGACCATTGAATTTACAATTGAATATTTTTAGCTTTAAGAGCAAAGGTTAATTGATCAACATGGTTATAATTATTGTTTATATAAATTCTGAAATGATTATATATTTCTTTAAAATATTAACATCTTTGGCCTGTAGTGAAAAGATGAATTGTTGATGAATATCTTTGGTGTGTAGTGCAAAGATGACCTGCTATTGAATATCTTTGGCTCGTAGTGCAAAGATGACCTGTTGTTGAATATCATTGGCATGTAGTGCAAAGATGAACTGTTAATGAATATCTTTGGCCTGTAGTGCAAAGATGAACTTATTATTTTAATTATGAACATGAACTGTGATTTGGTATAACCTTGATCTTTGATGTTTCAGGTAAAGACATGTGATGAAAAATATCTTCGTCTTGGATGAGAAGAGATAATTAGAACTACAATTATGATTATGAGTTATTCACATGACCATGAACAGGATCTGTTGATTAATGTTACAGGGTTAAAGCATTGTTGGTGGTCTTTTAACATGGAGAAGATAATAGACTTTATGGTCTATTTTACTCTTCTAATGGATTGCTCATTCCACTACAACTATGGTTGAAAGTTTTATCATCTACCATATGTTCTAAATTTCTAATTTATTACTGATGAAGGCTATTGATAATTTAATTATCTTTAGTTATAATATTCTTTACTGAGCTAGTTGTGCTCACCCTTTTGCTTCACAATTCCTTTCATGTAATAAGAGTGTTGCTGGGTCGAGCGGGGATAACAGGGGAATAGAACGGTGGTCTATAGCTATTGAGGTTCTCCCTAAATAGTATGAAAATAATTTTATTAAGAACTTTAGATAAGTGTGTCGTATTGTATACGTCATTTGATATTTAATTTTGGTGAACCGAATAGGGTAAGGTGAGCCCAACTTTGGAAGGGTGTTTTGCCACTATCATACGAGATGTTTAATGACCTACGAGTTTTCATAAGACAGGATTGTGCACATCCACTTGCTGAGTATATCTACGAGCACTACCTATATGATCTTGGAGTTTATTTGAAATATAATTTTCAACTAGAGACAGTGGAGATAGTTATATATCAAGAGAAGACTCACCATTGGAAGGAATATGATAGTAATCTTCTCATTTTTCTTTGGGGTCTATTGAATCAACCAAGGATAATTCTTTGGACATATGATATCTATCATAACTAAGATTCATGGCCTCCTATGTACGAAGGTTTTCTTGAGCACTTCCAAAAGATTTTAATTTCTAAAACAGTTATTGACTGTACCCTTATGTAATGTATCAATGTGAGGTACTGTCCATAGTTGGGACACGAGTCTTAGTTGGTATTAAAACTCACATAATATGTGTTGTTGTATTTTGTACGACAATTGTAGTAATAAAGATGTAGTTGTTTTCTGTACAATGTATTTGGCGACTCAGAATAGGTTGGATAAAGTAGACCTATTTTGGAGGAGTCACATAAGAAATGAGCCGACTTGGTCAATCTATCAACAATGACCCAAATCGCATCTAAGCCTTGAGAAACCTTGGGAAGACCGGTAACGAAATCCATGGTAATGTGCTCCCACTTCCATTCTAAAATTTCAAGTGGTTGCAATGGACCTTTTGGTACTTGATGCTCTGCCTTAAATTGTTGACAAGTTAGACACCTTGAGATAAACTCCACGATCTCTCTCTTCATATTGTTCTACAAAAATATATGTCGAAGATTATGATACATTTTGGTACTCCCAGGATGGATTGCAAATGGTGCATTGTGCGCCTCCATCATGATTTTATACTTTAAGTCAGGGTCATTAGGAACACAAAGTCTGGAGTTGACTCAAAGTATTCCTTATTCATCAATTTTTGCTTCCGGCATAGCACCTTCTTGAACTTTCTTCCTCATACGCATCAGCTCCAGGTTTGTGACTTGAGTAGCTTTAACTTTATCAATTAAAGTCGGTTCTACTCGTATATTCGCCATCATCATGTGGGTCCCTGGAGTCTTTAACTCTATCTTCATCCTTTGCAAGTCATATAAAATGGGCCTTTTCATTGACAATATCGCACTCGAACCCGCATATGATCTTCTACTTAATGTGTCAGCTACTACGTTCGCTTTACCAGGATGGTATTGAATGGTATGATCATAATCTTTCAACAGTTCAAGCCAACATCGTTGCCGCATGTTGAGTTCCTTTTGGGTGAAGAAATATTTGAGGCTTTTATGATCCGTAAAGATCTCCACTTTCTCCCCATACAAGTAATGCCTCCAAGTTTTTAAGTGTGAAGACAACAACTGCCAACTCTAGATCATGAGTAGGATAATTCCTCTAACATTCTTTGAGTTGCCAAGAGGCATAGGCTATGACTTTCTCATGTTGTATGAGAACACATCCTAACCCTTTGCCTGAAGCATCACTGTAGATGACAAATCCCTCCGAGCCAGATGGTATTGTCAAAACAGGTGCTGAAATGAGTCTCCTCTTGAGTTCTTGAAAACTCTTCTCACATTCCACGCTTCAACTGAATTTTGTATCTTTCCGAGTCAGCTGAGTTAATGGAGTAGCGATTCGAGAAAACCCTTCTACGAATCTCCGATAATAACCAGCTAAGCCGAGAAAGCTACGTACTTCGGTCACTGATTTAGGTTGCTCCCAGCTTTGAATAGCTTCAATCTTTACCGGGTTAATAGATATTTCATGACTTGATACTACGTGTCCAAGGAATGCTACTTCCTAAAGCCAGAACTCGTATTTCTTCAACTTGGCATAAAGTTTGTTTTCACGAAGCTTTTGGAGTATCAACCTCAAGTGTTGCTCATGATCTTCACAGCTTTTGGAATATATGAGGATGTCATCAATAAAGACGACCACAAAGTGATCCATATATTCCTTGAATACTCGATTCATCATATCCATGAAGGTAGCAGGAGCATTAGTCAATTCAAAAGACATGACTAGGAATCCATAATGTCCGTACCAAGTTCTGAAAGCCGTCTTTGGAATGTCATCGGTTCTAATCTTTAACTGATGATATCCGGAATGAAGATCGATCTTTGAAAAGAATTTGGCACCTTGCAACTGGTCAAACAAGTCATCAATACGTGGCAATGGGTACCTATTTTTGATGGTGACATGATTCAACTCCCGATAATCAATACAAAGTCGCATACTCCCATCTTTATTCTTCACGAATAGAACAGGAGCACCCTAAGGAGACGTACTAGGATGAATGAAACCGATGTGTAACAATTCCTACAATTGGATCTTTAACTCCTGAAGTTCAATAGGAGCCATTCGATATGGTTCTTTGGAAATGGGTTTTATACCGGGTTCAAGGTCGATACAAAATTCAATTTCACGCTCCGGGGGTAGGCCAGGAAGTTCTTCAGGAAATACGTCAGGAAATTTATTAACAATAGAAATATCATTCAAAATTGACGTATTTTTGTTTAAATCCATGACATGGGCTAAGAAAGCTTGACATTCGTTTTTCAATAAATGAATAGCTTTATGGTTTGAGATGACAGTGATTGATTTTAATGGGTTGGTTGCTTGAATTCGCATAATAGGTTGGTTAGGAATATGAAAGCTAACAACCTTAAAAAAATAATCAATTTTTACATGATGAGTAGTTAACCAATCAATCCCTAAAATTACGTCGAATGCAAGTATTTTCAATGAAATAAGATCGACAGGTAATGTGAGGGTACCGATTTGAACCAAACAAGACTTATAAACAGTGCATGTAATGAAGGTTTCTCCTAACGGAGTTTCAATAGATAAGTCAAAGTCTAATTTCTCCGGAGTCAAATTTAAACGTTGAGCGCAAGTAGGAGAAATAAAAGAATGGATAGAACTGGTATCAAATAAGGTATAGACTTTGGATGAGTATGAAATATGTTATATTATTATTCCTTAATACTTAATCTTTTATATTTATTTCGTGCCTAAATATACTCATTATTTTTATATTTTTATTTTAGGTACAATTGAAGGGTTCCATAATTTTGGGAATAATTTGAAGACATATTAAATATTTTTGGAGCAAGAGATTAACACCTTAATATTTCAAGCTCGTGGGCACTTTTGAAAATTAACCATCCATACAAATTAAAGCAAATCACGTGGGCTTAGCAGGATATGCAAAGGGGGGTTATTCAAGTGGATATTCTTGTATGCAGTAAAGGTTAACATGTCATATGAAAAGTGGGCAGCATGTCAAGTGGGCAGCATGATATTGAATAGATTTATATGATATAATCATGTAGGCCACGGTCATGCAACATACTGGCAATTCTTGACATTTATCCATGTTGGCATCATATATTCAAATTCATGGATTCTAATTCTACAAGGACTTCAACAACTTTTATGCGGCAATTAACTTCCAACGGAAATTTGGTGCATTCACGCAGAAAGAGTACAATTCGAAGGCGAATTGGAGAGTTGGCACACGACAAATTGTGGAATTTAATTCCAATTTCAAATCTGATTTTTGGATTCTAGAAGATTAGTTTTACAATTCTATTATATTTAGGATTTCTCTTAGACTAAGATTTATTTCTAAATTGAATTCTATTTCTTTATGGAAATTAGTGTAATTTATAATTCCCTTTAGGATTTGGATTTCTATTTCCCATAGGATTTAGGACTTTGTCTAGCACTATAAATAGATGATGAGAGTCATGGTTTTATTCATTCAATAATCAACTATCATCTATTGGAGTGCAGACTCAAGAGCATGTCAGGCTAGTTCTTTTCATTCAGTTCTAAAGGGAGGTGAATCCTTGTTACAGGTAATTGATTAATTGAGTATTATTATTTATTCCTTCTTGTGTGAAATTTCTTCTGATAATCTATTTTCATTGATTGCATGCTAATTGATCTAATTGATTTAATATGGCCAATTGAGTTAATTTGATCATTATCATATGCTAGATTAAGATTGGTATTACGTGTAATTGACATCTCTCTTCATCACAAGTAGCAACTTGGTAATAATAATTGTGGACAAGTTTTTGTTTATTGCTAAGATTATTAGAAAACAAGTTAAACCAATCGAGCTAATGTGTTTGTTGCTTGGATTAGCCTAATTCTCTATTTCTTAATGCTTCTATCATAATAAATCTAGAGAGCTTATTCTAGGTTGTATGCTAGTTAGAATCTGGTGGAGAGCTTATTTCATACAGTGATAATTTACGAAGAATTTCGGATAGCAGAGCTTATTGTTATCTAGGGCTAATAATTTCATTCAAGGGAAAATAATAATTACTTGATTAATTGATTATTGTACTTGGTGAAACTGAACTGCAGAACTAAAATTTTTACATATTTGGTTAAATCATTAATCATTGTTCTCTTAGTTTAAAAATAATTTTCAAAAACCCCCATCTTTATTTTCTGTTGAAATAGTAGAATAATTCTAAAACAACTTTACTCTCTATGGGATCGATCCTTACTTGCTACTATGCTAATTATTATAAGTTGTGAAGTGAAAGTGAGGTTAATTTAGGAGTGTCAACGACAGCTCCCAACTTCGCTAGAGTTTATGATAAGCTTACCTGTGATGACCTCTTTTGGGTTCCTTGCTTTCTGGGAGGTCACGGAAAACGCTCTCCCTTGAACTACCGGCTTTGACTTTTCTGGGACGGTCTTTGGTGCCTCCATCCCAGCTGGACTTGTCTTCGGTGCACGATAAAATCGGGCTAGGTGACCTTCTCTTCCACAATTATAACACACTTTGGACTGCATCGCGCAGTTTGGACTGATGTGTCCCTCCCCTCCTCAATTGAAGCATATGATAGGTGGTTGCTCTCCTTCCTTAACAACGGGTGCTGGTGCTGACATCTTTCCATCATTGTTGAATCTCCTCTTCTTGAAATGTTCACTCTTATTGTCTTGGCCATGATTACCACCGAAGTGGTTACCATTTCTGGCATGTTGATTCTCTCCATTTTTGTTGTCACCGCTTTGATGACTGCTACCACTGGTATTATCATTTTGACGGTTGCTCTCTCTTGGTTGGGTTGTATTTATCGCGCTCTAATAACTGAGCCCTATTCACAACATCCGAATACAAACACAGTTTATGAGAGATAAGGTATTGACGTATCTCGGGTTTCAAACCTCTTAGAAACATTCACGTCATTCTCTCCTCATTATAAACCAAATGGGACGCAAACCGGGACATCTTAGAAAACTTGGCTTCGTACTACGACACGGTCATGTTATTTTGCTCCAGTTTAATGAACTCTACCTCTTTCATGTGATGAATACTTTTTGGGAAAGTACTTGTCGTTGAACAGTTCTTGGAACTTCTCCCAAGACATCTTCAGTGCGGCAGGTTGAGTACGCTTTACAGATTCCCACCAGTAATCTGCCTCCGCCCGCAACATGAAGGTGTCAAAGGGAACCTTTTGATCCTCAGAGCATCCTAAGACATCAAATATCTTGTTGCTCTGCTTTATCCACGTCTCCGCCTTAAGTGGTTCTGGCTCTCCAAAAAACTCCAGTGGTCCCAGCTCCTTGAACTGTTTAGAAGTGACCGTCCGAGAGTTACCAATGTTTCCACCTGTATTTCAGATAGGAGTCTCTCTTGCCTGATGTAGCATGAATTGCAAAAAGCCTCTGAACATTCCATCGTTCATCATATAGTCAGTGTTGTTGTTTGCATGAGGATTGTTGCCTTCCTGATGCACATTATCCTGATTGTTGATTTGTGGAGACTCAACGGTCTCCTGTGCTCCATTGCTATTCTCAACATTCTCAGATGTCATTTTCAAACACTTTCACAAAACAAGGGTTAATTGACATGTCACATATTATCCCTATACTCTGACCGACCAATTAAATACCAAATAAACTTAGGTAGGTCATATTAGCGAAGGAATTCCCCGTCTCTCCCCTCCTAGTTCTTGTCTCACATCTCAGCCAGGGATCATATCCCTAAGCTTTGATACCAACTGTGACGCCCCCAAAACAGGTATACATCACCCATCTAGAGTCGCCAAATACATGGTACAAAATTCAAATACAACTTAATAATACAACTGTCGTGTAAAATACGACAAAACATAATCTGAGAGTTTTAAAAAGAATATTGTCTTCTAGACAGTATTCAACTCAAATGGAGTCCTCAATACATTTATTATCACATTATTTCATAGAATAGAGAGGCCTACTAATGCTATCATCTGGACCATCACTCCGTTCCCCGACTAGTCTCGGCTACGTTCTCATTTCCTGAAGAGAACAATGAAAGCAAAAGGGTGAGCTCAACTAGCTCAGTAAGAAATATTATGACTAAGATAATGAAGAATAATTTATCGTTAGCCTTCAACAGTGTTAAACTGATAAAATATAACAAACATCAATTTTAACTGCAGCGGAACAAGCAATCCATTAGAAGAGTCAAGTAGAGCATAAAATCTACTATCTTCTATGATTGAAAAGGTTTTTCATTACTTTTATCGCTAAGACTCAGCTTAATAAATAATCCACATCATCGAATCACCCCTGTACTACGGCTAAGTATATTCTTTAGTATCACGACCACAAATTATCCATACACTACGGGCCAAGGATATTCGTGTATTCATCAATGGTCATGATCATGCCAACAACTGTCCATCAATGTACTACGGGCCAATAAGGACTTTTACCACATCATTTGTAATATTGCGGTCATAATTATATAGAATAATCCCTGGTCATAATCATACCAACTCCATCTATGCACTACAGGGCACAGATTACTTTCAACATAATATAAACATGAGGATGATAACAATGATATAAGAATTCAATAAAACAAGTTAAAGGATAAATTTTTAAAGATTTATAATTTAATTTATTCAGAAATCAATAACGTCCAAATTGTCAACATGATACTGCTTTATGGAGTAAACTTCAAGAATAATATTGTACCAAAAATAATTTGGACCGAAAATGAATAAATTTTTATCATGAATGGTACCCCTGGTGAATAGTACCCTATGAATAGTACTTCAGGAATAGTAACCCCATGAATAGTACTCAAGTGAATAGTACCCTGTGAATAGTACTTCAAGAATTGTAACCTCGTGAATAGTACTCTGGCATGAAAAAGTTAAAACTTATCAAGAATACTCAGAATAATATTTTCATGAAAAGATACTGGAAGAAGCGCAAATATCAAAGATATTCTACTAATTTAATGGAGTTTAGAAGACAAAACTTTAACAAAACGAGTATAGAATTTGAAATCTGAAACGAAATAATATTACTTATATACTACAGAGTATGGAAGAAAATATTATTTTAAGCGAATATTGAACAAAAATAACATCTCTTACCTTGAAAAGAAGAGTATTCCAACTGGTATAACGGGGATATTCTTGAAGATAACTTTCACTATTTTTTACGCTCAAAGCTTTCTAAAACTCGAAAGAAATACGCTCAAGATTATAGAAGAAGAATTCTCTGATTCTGGTGTGATTTTCAATTCTAACCTAAGTGCCTATTTATAGGAAAATGATAGAACGACATAGGAGACTAAATTAATAAAATAATATTTTATTTTATTTTTTCCTTACGCATGCCAAGACCATGACTATCAAGGCATGCCATTCTTGAAAAACCTCAGCACATGTTTTGAAAAAAACAAAAGTGGGTCCCACCCATAATTTTAATAAAAATATTTTAATTTTCGAAACTTTAACAATTCATAATAAATAGCCCTTTTATAAGAAAAATACGAATTGTATATCCATTCCACATGAAATCGAATTCTCTACAACTTTATAGCTTTAAGTTTTTCCAAATTCCAAACAGAAAATATCCGAATTCCACAAACGGACGATTTTCAACACCTCATAAAATTCATAACAAATCATACGTTAATTTTTAACGGTTCAAAATTTATGGACATATACTCAACTTATATATGTATAACATATCCAAAAATCACAATGATCCAACGGTCGGATCAAAATTATCACTCGCGCAATAGAGCTTTAAGAACACCAATTTGATTTTTTTAATACCTCCAATCCGACAAAATACTGATAAAACACCTCAACATTAATTCCTCCATTTATAACCACATAAAATAAATATTTTCCTATCCATCATTTATGTCCACATAAAATAAATATGTCCTTATCATATAAATTAATGATTAATTATGCACAAATAATATTACAGAATCACAATAATGACAAATAGGTCGTTCCTAGGAAAGAGGGGGCTTTTCGATAAGGATTTCTCCTTACTGGCGCGCAATTAGGTGACCAACCTCTCCTTGACAGAACTTTCTAGACATTGCCAATAATGCTATCTAATAATATTATTCAAATAATATGAATTATTGATTTGATAATGGGAAATATTGTTGATGTGATAAAAATATGTACTGCAAGTGCACAGTGTCGAATTGAAGAACTGGCAAGTACAGGTCGAACCCACAGAGACTAGATTAATTTTAATGTTTCCTTAATATTTATTTTAGGCGAATTAGAAATAAAGATTGAGAATTAATTAACTAGAATATGAAAACAATTAACGAGAATGAAATCTAGGAATCTGAATCCACTAAATAATAAACATAACATATAATTCAATCTCTTCTATTTTTATAACTCAAATTATGATTTTGATCTCTCTTCCCTTTAATTTAGTAATTTATAATTAACGTGGGCAAGCATAGACTATGAAAATTTAAGGATTAACTATAACCCATCAAAACTTCTTTGAGCAAGCATGGATTATGAAAAACTCATATCTTAACAATAATCTATCAAAACCTCTTAATTAATTTAAAATCACATAAGAACTATAAAACGAATGTATTTCAATAACGAAACATGAAGGCGAAATCAATTAAACATAAAAGCATAAATAATAGAAGAGATAAAAAATATTATTAGGAATAATTATTTAATTTCATCTTCATCCTAGATTAAAGAAATTAACTAGACATGAAAATAAATAAATTAACTAAAATAAAGAAGAAGTAGAAGATTGAAAATAAATAAGAAAACTCCCTTCATTCACGATCCTCCAACAAGCGTTGAAACATAATTTAATTTACTCCTACTCCTAACCTAAAGTAATACAATACTTAATTAATTCATTCTCTCTAAAACAAGAGACCTATTTATAAGGAAAATAACTTTAACCCTAATTTAGATTCATTGAACTTGGACACTTTGATTCCCTTTCCATGTAGGATTCAACTTCCTAGTAGCAATCAACTTCTCAAAAAGATCTTTTAGATAGACTTTTCTTTCTCTTGTTGGATTTGAATTGCACTAAGATTGTTCCACCTCTTTCCTTCTCCTTGTAGGATTCTTCTTGGACATTCCTTATATGAATAAAAGCATTAAATATTGCTTGATCACCAAGATTTTGACTTTATTGCAATAAATATTAAATCCTACAAAATAAAATAAAATATATTAATTTAATAAACTAATATAATTAAAAGGACAAAATTAGGGATAATTAAATGTATGAATTACGTTTCTATCAAATACCCCCATACCTAGCTTTTGCTCGTCCTCGAGTAAAATAAAAAAATAAAAATAAAACAAAAATTACAATACCCCATTTTCGTAGGAAACACGATTGCACTTAGCATGTGCAACAAGCCTTTAAACCCCAAGGTTACCCCAAGTGGACGAGTTGTGTCTCGTGAGGGTTTGCAGTGAATATACCCACAAAATTTAAAAATATTTTTTGGGTTCAACAAATTATGAAATTGAAAGAAAACTTCTAAATATTTATGGGCATTATACATAAGCAAGATTAAATTCAAAATCACACTTTCACCTTATCAAAAATACTCGATCTTCATTTTAGACACCATCCTTCATTAAATCAATTTCATGTAATGCATGCATGTGTATGTGATGTAACTCTTAGTAGGGATTTTTATCATGAAAATCAAGCAAACTCTTTTTTTCTTTGTCTTTCTTTTTTTCCTTCCTTTTCTCCATTTTTTATTCTTGACTTGTGCAATGTCTCATTTTCTTAGGCTTTTCAGAGTTACCCATGTAGAGCGAGCGTTGGACCAATGACTCCCAAACCAGATGGCTTTAGGGCACTAGGTGTAGAGACACCCCTAAGGATTTACTAACTCGAGTAACAAAGGCCACAAAATTAGACTAGTCAAGCTGCTTTTATCCATCATACTTTTCTGCGTGAATATCGATGCTTCCCGAGGCTTGGATACCCAGTTATTTCGTTTAATGGACATTGAAGCAGTTATTTATTTCTTTTTTTTTAACTTTTCTCAACTTCATTTTTTTTCTTCTTTTTTTTTCTTTTTTTTTTCTTTTTGAAATTACTCGAATCATGGTTTATACCCCACAACTAAGAATTAGTGCAAACGTGAAGTGCAAAAATGCTTATGAAATCAATTTTAAATCTAGATGGTGTTTTGAACTAAGATTTTGTATCTTATCAACAATTCAAGAGTTCTAAATCTTTCAATCTCACTCATGCGCTTTGCTCCATAAACACTTATTAGAATTAATTCAATTCATAAAAAGTCAAACAAATTTTTTTTAATTTTTTAATTTTTTGTGTTTTTTTTTCGTAAAAAGAAAAAAAAATAATCTAATACAAACAAACTCCCCCCCATACCTAAATCATGTATTGTCCTCAATGTATGCAAATGAAGAAAAAAGAACAAAGATATGAAAGAATTGTACCTTGTATGCGGGGCATTTGGTCTGCAAGAAGATGTGGTGAGAAAGAAAACAAATGTACATATCTACAAATTTTATAAATCCTAAAAATTATGTGACTAAAAATGAATGTTACAAATGGATAAGTGAGTGTGAACTTTTCATTATTTGCAGGAGGTCTAGGAAATTGAAAATAGTCAGAATTTTCATCACAGTTATTGTTGATCGATTTCCCAACCGATAAACACGCGCAAGTATACGCGGTCTAACAAGTAATACAGTGATAAGGGGGTGTCGAACCCACGAGGACAAAGACTTAACAGGAAACAATTACTAAGGTAAAGTCGTTACTAATCTTATCTAAACAAAAGAAATAGATGGTTGGTTAAACAAATTCTATAGGACAATCAAGTTGGAGAAGAAACAGTTCTAAGAAATAAAGATAGGATTACAACTCCCCTAATGCTTCGCCTAATCTTCTAACTCTCCGTAAATAAACAAATCAAGGAATGGTCAACCGAGATTAAAGTAAGCATAAGCTTCTGTCGAAGGTCAAATGCTAATCCTTGACAAACTAGAACACAATATGTCTATTGGTGAATCTAATCTGACCAAGGTCATTATGCACAACTCCAAGGTCACACAAGGCAAATGAGGATATGTCTATCCAACAAGCACAATAAGCCCACAATTAAATGTCAGGACAAAACAAGTGTCATTGTATTTAAAGGAAGACAGTAATATCCATTTATCAATTTTCACTACTATCAAAACCTATTTCTTTATCAAGAAATAAGACATTATAAGCAAAATACAACAACCCATTCCAAAATGCTTCATTATATAAAACGAGAGAGAAAGTCGATTAAGCTATTCAAAAAGTTACATTGCAATCCTAACAATGGAGTTAGTTCATAACTATGAGACTAACACATAGTTCTAATACACCACCCATTTCAGACAAATACAATAAATAGAAGATTTGAAATAAGAAAAACCCCTAAGGAAAGGAGTACTCTTCAGCCAAACAATCTCTTCACTGCACGATCTGAGAAAATGGAGAGCAACGGAACTCTTTTGGTCAAGCTATCTCTTCTCCTCTTCTCTATTTTCTAGCTGTTGTTCTCTTTTCTGCTCTATGCTCTCTATCCTCCTTAACAGCCGCCGCCCCCTCCTTGTATATCTCTAACATTTGCTAGGTCAAACACTTCCTGTCTGCCTGGGAACCGGAGGTGGCGCCGCGGCGCGGGCCACGAAGCTTTTGAGTCGCGCTGCGGCGCGGCCTAAGGAACTTGGACACGGAGCTCGCGCTGCAGCGCGAGCCAGCATATGGTAAGTGGCGCCGCGGCGCGGCTTTTTGTCAGTGTGGGACAGCACGTGGCGCTGCGGCGCGGCCAATGGCTCTGGCCTTGGCGCCGCGGCGCGGGAAAGCTAAAAATGACAGTTTTGCCCCTTCAAAGCAGCAAAAACACTGCGAAGCTCTGCAAAGCAACGATTAAATACAAAAACACTATAATCCCAATAAAACTATATAAAAACTATGAATCCAGGCAAGTAATTAAGGCAGAAAATATCCGATTCGCAGGTTTAAATCCCACTCATCAAATACCCCCAAACTTAAGTCTTTGCTTGTCCTCGAGCAAACTATCTAACAAATAATAACAGTAGATACTAAGAATGCTAAAGGAACATAAAAATATATACTAGCATCGCAGCTACGTTTATCTATAAAAACTACCCCCAAAAGAACAAGTCAAACACGGGGATGAACAAGGGGTCAATCTAATTCAAGCATAAGACTGTAATCGATCCAATCTGTGCATGTGTGTGAAAATCAACCGTCCTGACTAATCATAGCCCAAATAAGCTCGCATAGTTGATTGTTAAAACCACGCTCATTCCGCAACTTAAACATTCAACAAGCATTAAGAACAAGACGCAAATGCAGGGAAAGATCAAAGGTTTTAGCAAGCCGATAGTAAAATCAGACTCGGACAGTACTTAATTACCTTAGGCTAATCAGAACTACCCATGAATGAGCTTTT
The DNA here is from genome assembly GCA_020205505.1 of Panax japonicus. NCBI lineage: Eukaryota > Viridiplantae > Streptophyta > Magnoliopsida > Apiales > Araliaceae > Panax > Panax japonicus. The sequence goes on from CM035114.1 coordinate 31,290,419, forward strand.
GATCAGCGACTCCCAAGCCAGACGACTTTAGGGCACTAGGTGTAGAACACCCCGAAGAATCTAATAACTCGAGCAGTAAAGGCCACGTAATCAACATAAGCCAACTGAGACTTCACAACAAGAATGAAAATTTAACAGCGAGTGCATTTTATGCTCCATCTCGATATCGGCCCTGCGTTTATGGGCGAGTGCGTTTTACGCTCCATCTCGACCCACCGCACAACTTTCGATATAATATAAATTTTTTTTTTTTCCACGAGTGCATTTTATGCTCCATCTCGATATCGGCTCTGCGTTTATGGGCGAGTGCGTTTTACGCTCCATCTCGACCCACCGCACAACTTTCGATATAAACACCCTTAGCTAGAAACCAAGATCCAAAACTGCATAGACACCCAAGTCTTTTATTACCTTGCACAAATGAAGGTTTATAAGAGTGAACAACTAGTCAACACAATCAACACACAAACTAAATTCGAAGAATAACTAGTTAACACAGCTGGTCAGAGCATGCTAGAAGGACGGATCAATAACAGTCTAAACTTGTCAATTCATAAACCCCTAGCACAAGGCAAGCTTGACACAATTCTACGAGATATATACTCATTTGGCGCTAGACGTAGCCACAATCCAACAAAAATTAGCAATGATAAATATAACACCCTTGCTAAATAGCAGCTCAAAATAGGGTGAAAAGGCCATTAACATGGCACAAACATCCAAATCTGTAAAAGCCCCAAAAAGATGGCTAGAAACCACAATCATGCTAAATAAAATTAAAATAAAACCCAAAAACGGCTCAGGCATCCATAATGATAAAGCATCCATAATGATAAAGATAATAAACCAAATCCCGCAGTTCAAAAGACTGCACCAAAACATAATACTGAAATAACGTCAGACAGTAGTCCTAATATGGTAGCGCTAAGATAAACAGATAAAAATTAAAAGCAACACCCCCAAACTTAAGGAAAGCAATGCCCCCATTGCTAAAACGTAAAGCAGTTGAATACACAAGAGGGCTTCCCTGGAGATCGCTCACTCCGCAGCAGGATCAGCCTCATCTTCATCAGCGCCGTCAGCTTCGGCGGGCGGGGATGGAGGAGGGTAAGGTGGAAAGATGAGAGGATCGGGAAACTGGTAAGGCGTGAAGTCAATGCCCTCGCCACAATAATCGGTGTAGATCCCCTGCATAATATTAACCAGCTCAGTCTGGTACTGCATCGCTATCTCCTGCCTTTGAGCCACAGCAGCGATATGCCTCCGCTGCCTCTGTGCTTCGGCGTCCTGCTTCTGATGCAGCAGGGTAAGGGATGCCATGATGTCTGTCAAAAGATCCTGACTAGCCGGTTCTGACTCAGGTGCTTGAGGAGGCTCTGGTTCGGCGGAAGGAGGCGGTGCTGTAGGCGGTCCATACCCTTCGCCCCTGACATGAGATTCTGCCACGTCCCAAACAGTGAAGCGTTTGATCGTCAGATGGTCAATTATAGTCATGGGCGGCGAAACTGTCTCATCAAGCCCCTACTGTACCCCTGCATGCTTGCACAATGTTGTGATCACAGATGGATGGGGAAGTCCCGAAACGACCGTACTCTTGATTGCCTTAATGATCGAGTCGTGGATGAGAACTCCTATATCCACGTTCAAGCCCGTGACAATGGCGAAAAGCAGAATCGCCCTGTCTTTAGTCACATCGCTTAGGTGACAGGTTGGTAGCATGGAGGCGCAAATGAAGCTGTACCACGCCTTCCCGTAGCGACTGAGCGCAGCAGCCGGGAAGCTGGTCTTCTCACCGGTATAATCATTTTTCTTCCACGCCGTGCCAGGCTTGCAGAGCCTTCTGATAACATCCTCCTGGTCATAACTGCGGAGCCCTAGCTGCAAATAATCATTACCCGCGTAGTTGGGTGCGTCGAACAGTGCATTGATTGCTATACTGTCAAATGACACCGGTCTGCCCCTGACTATAACCACAGCAGGACCATCAGGACTGGCGTTGGCATAGAATTCTCGAACCACAGGGACAACAGCAGATACAGGCGGCTTGGTGAAGTTTACCCACTTCCGCTCAATAATCATATTCATGAACTCCCCGTCCTTTCTATCGGGCCGCAACCCCCGCTCAGGAAGCAAATTGCGCTTGCCAAAGGAGTCTCTGTACCGCTTCCACGTTGCCTCACTAACAAACTTGGCAGGGTCCCAAGCCTGTGGCGGTGCCGGGGCAGAAGACGAAGATCCGCCGACACTAAGACGCTGCCTTTTTGGTGCCATGGTAAGAGTATGCTTGAATCAAATTTGAGCAGAACGACCCTAGAAGCACGGCCAACCTCGCCCCAAAGCAAACCCAACGACGATTAAACCAAGACAACCCCAATTGGCCTACAATTTTGGTTCAGGCAATTTATCAAACACCTTGCGTGCGATGCCCAAACAAAACCTGGACAGCCCTTAATTGATCTAGCTCTAACCCGATTTCCGTCAGTGGAAATCGCCCCAAATCACACTAGAAGAAGAGCACGGAAAATAACTGAACAAAATCTCGGATCCAAAGAAAACTGTCAAAAGTACCTTTTGAAGGAAACCTAGCACTTGAGTGAGGGGGCCTTTGATTGAATTGATGCAAATAGGATTGTTAGAGGCTGAGTAGATACACGACCGATGGAGACAAGGATATGGCTGATGGATTGCAGGTGCAGGATGCCAAGAGGGAGACTGCAGAGATTGTTTGAGAAGAGGAGGAGACTTGCCGATCGGTTTGCTTTATAACGCACTGGGAGAACAAAATCTCGCTAGTGGCGCCGCGGCGCGAGATATTGTACAATGATTGGCGCCGCGGCGCGAGTTTGCAGTGGCTGAGCATATTTGGTGGCGCCGCGGCGCGAGATATCCTTTGATAAATGGCGCTGCGGCGCGAGTTTGCAGTAACGAGGTACATTTGGTGGCGCCGCGGCGCGAACTTTTCCTTTGATAAATGGCGCCGCGGCGCGAAATCCCCTTTGGTGGATGGCGCCGCGGCGCGAGTTCCTGCAGTCTGAGCCCCCCCCTTTTTTTTTTTTTTTTTTTATCTGTTATCTGCACAGACCAAAACACGCATAACAACTACACTATACAAGCACTCATATATTATTAAAAACACAACAAACTCTAATGGCAACATGCTAAACACAAAACATAAAAGCTATCAACTATGCTATTTGATAAAATTAACAATCACTGAAAACTGGAAATCAGTGAAATAAATAATATTTATACCGAGATGGGGGTGCCTCCCCACCAAGCGCGTGTTTTATAGTCGTCAGCTTGACTATTCATCCCGACTTAGGTCGGGTCTCCAAGTGTAATGGAGGTATTTTGACGGTCAACCTCGCCGCCCCAGTAGTGCTTTAAACGTTGCCCATTCACCTTGAATGTGGAATCGGAATTTGGATCCATAAGCTCAATTGCTCCATGATTATAAACCTTAGCTATAGTGAAGGGGCCCGACCATCGGGACTTTAGCTTCCCGGGAAACAATTTTAGCCGGGAGTTAAACAGAAGAACTTGCTGACCCGGTTCAAAATGCCTGTCAAGGATCTTCTTGTCGTGCCACTTCTTGGTCTTTTCCTTGTACAACTTGGCGTTTTCATATGCCTGCAGACGAAATTCATCTGCTTCATTCAGTTGTAACAGCCGTTTTTCGCCGGCTGCGTTAAGATCAAAGTTAAGCTTTTGAATCGCCCAGTAAGCGCTGTGCTCCAATTCGACCGGGAGATGACAAGCTTTTCCATAAACTAGTCGGTAAGGGGACATTCCGATGGGCGTTTTATACGCTGTGCGGTAGGCCCATAATGCATCATCAAGCTTCTTCGACCAATCCTTACGGTTTGGGTTAACGATCTTTTCCAGGATTCGTTTAACCTCTCGGTTTGAAATTTCAACTTGGCCGCTGGTCTGAGGGTGGTAAGCAGTGGCTATTTTATGAGTTACCCCATACTTGGCGAGAAGTGCCTCAAAATACTTATTGCAGAAGTGCGACCCTTCATCGCTTATTATGGCCCGAGGTGTGCCAAAACGGGTGAAAATATTCTTTTTGAGGAACTGAAGCACCACCTTCGCATCATTTGTCGGCAAGGCAACTGCTTCCACCCACTTTGAGACATAGTCAACTGCCACCAGTATGTAGAGATTGTTGAACGAGGAAGGGAAAGGTCCCATAAAATCAATGCCCCAGACATCAAACAACTCTACTTCCAGAATATTTTGCAGCGGTAGTTCATGCCGCTTCGAAATAGTGCCCACCCTTTGGCATCTGTCACAATGCATCACAAATGCGTGAGCATCTTTAAAAAGGGTGGGCCAATAGAATCCTGACTGTAGCACTTTAGCGGCAGTTCGCTGGCCTCCGAAATGACCTCCATAATTAGATGAATGGCAATGATGCAACACGTCTTCAATTTCTTCTTCAGGCAAACATCTACGCAAGATCTGATCCGAACACTGTTTGAATAGGAAAGGCTCATTCCAAAAATATTGCTTAGTATCTTTAAGGAATTTCTTCCTTTGTTGGAAACTCAGGCCTTGAGGGATAACTTGGCAAGCGACGTAATTGGCGAAGTCCGCATACCACGGGGCTTTGCCATGTACCAATGAAAGCTGCTCGTCTGGAAAGAATTCATTTATAGCTCTGTCGGCTTCAGTAGACGATGTAGTGTTTTCCAATCTACTTAAATGGTCGGCAACTTGATTCTCAGTTCCCTTCTTGTCTCTGATTTCTAAGTCAAATTCTTGTAGGAGCAAAACCCACCGTATCAATCTCGGCTTAGCATCCTTCTTTTCAATCAAATACTTGATTGCCGAGTGATCGGTGTATACGATCACTTTCGTCCCGATGAGGTAGGAACGGAACTTATCGAAAGCATACACTACTGCCAACAACTCCTTCTCAGTGGTAGTATAGTTTAACTGCGCGTCCGTCAGTGTCTTGCTGGCATAGTAGATAGTGTGGAAGACCTTCTCCCTTCGCTGGCCTAAAACTGCCCCTATAGCAAAATCACTAGCATCGCACATAAGCTCAAAAGGGTAGGTCCAGTCAGGAGCTACCACAATAGGTGCTGTGACAAGTCTTGTCTTTAAGGATTCAAAAGCGTCCAAGCAGGCGGCATCAAAGTGGAAAGGCTGATCTTTTTCCAGCAGGGTGCACAACGGTTTGGTAATGCGCGAAAAGTCCTGGATGAACCTTCTGTAAAATCCGGCGTGCCCGAGAAAACTCCTTACCCCTTTTACTGAAGTGGGCGGGGGAAGGTTGTTGATAACATCTATCTTGGCCTTATCAACCTCAATACCTCCAGCAGAAATCCGATGACCCAAAATAATGCCCTCTTCAACCATGAAGTGACACTTCTCCCAATTTAGCACAAGGTTTGTTTCGGCGCAGCGATGGAGAACTGCAGTCAGATTCGTTAGGCAGTTATCAAACGAGCTCCCAAACACAGAGAAGTCGTCCATGAAGACCTCCAGGGTCTTTTCAACCATGTCAGAGAAGATTGACATCATACACCGCTGAAACGTAGCGGGGGCATTGCACAACCCGAAAGACATCTTCCGAAAGGCAAAAGTCCCATATGGACATGTGAATGTCGTCTTCTCCTGATCTTCCGGGGCAATAGAAATCTGATTGTACCCCGAGTATCCATCCAGTAAACAGTAGTATTCATGTCCCGCCAACCGATCGAGCATTTGATCAATGAAAGGAAGAGGAAAGTGATCCTTACAGGTAGCTTTGTTCAGTTTCCTGTAATCCATGCACACTCTCCACCCAGTCACTGTCCTCGTGGGAATAAGCTCGTTATTCTCATTGGGCACAACTGTCATGCCTCCTTTCTTGGGCACACACTGGATCGGACTAACCCACGGACTATCGGAGATGGGGTAGATAATGCCCGCATCAAGCAGTTTAATGATTTCCTTCCTGACAACCTCTTTCATTATCGGATTTAGCCGCCTCTGGTGCTCTATAGAAGGTTTTGAGCCTTCCTCCAATAGGATCTTGTGCATGCAAATGGTTGGACTGACCCCTTTTATGTCTGCAATCGACCATCCCAACGCCGTTTTGTACTTCTTTAGCACAATGAGCAACTTCTCTTCCTGACACTTGGTTAGAGAAGCAGAAATTATCACAGGTAATGAAAGAGAATTTCCCAAATATGCATACCTTAAATGGTTAGGCAACGGTTTTAGCTCAAGAGCTGGAGGCTCAATGATTGACGGCACACCCTTGGAAGTTGATGCCTCATCATCTTTAAGAGACTCGAATTGGCGGTGCGAATGCCTTGATCTTAGCGGATCATCAAGCCACATGGCACATTCAATATGCGATGGCTCTTCCGTAGTACTCGCCCCTGTTAGTGTAGCTTCTAGAGAATCTTTAATGCATGTTTCAGAGAATACCCCATTCACTGCTTCAGCAATCGTAGTGATCTGGAAGCAATCCTCAGGGGTGTTAGGATATTTCAGAGCACGGAAAACATTGAAGGTCACCTCTTGGTCTTGAACTCTCATTGTTAGCTCCCCTTTTTGGACGTCAATCAGGGTCCTCCCAGTTGCCAAAAATGGCCTTCCCAATATTATCGGGATTTCTCTATCTTCCTCAAAATCAAGAACTATGAAATCTGCCGGAGATATGAACTTGTCCACCTTCACTAGCACATCCTCCACAATTCCCTTCGGATAAGTTAAGGATCTGTCAGCCAATTGCAGGGTGATGCTAGTCGGCTTGGCTTTATTAAGACCCAATTTTTTGTAAATGGAAAGGGGCATCAAGTTTATGCTGGCCCCTAGGTCACACAGAGCCTTTCCAATGAATTGGTCCCCAATTGTGCACGGGATTGTAAAACTTCCCGGATCTTTAAGCTTAGGCGGAAGTTTGTTTTGGAGGATTGCACTACTTTCTTCAGTCAAAGCCACCGTCTCATAGTCTCCCAATTTCCGCTTCTTGGACAAAATGTCCTTCATGAACTTTACGTAACTGGGCATTCCTTCCAACGCCTCTGCAAATGGAATGTTAATGTGCAATCTTTTGAAGACCTCTAAGAATTTGGAAAATTGCTTATCTAGTTTCTGCTTTTGCATCCGCTGGGGGAAGGGTAATTGAGGGAGAGGCCGATGTATTGCAGTGATAGGAGGAGATGGTGTCGGGGGTCTATCTTGACCACTTGCGTCACCCCCATCTTTCTCAACAGTCTCCGTTTCAGGAATTGCCTCGTCAGCCGCCCCATTGTCGTTCACAGGAATTTCCTCACCACTTTGTACTTGAGTGGTTCTCCCACTTCTGAGGGTTACTGCTTTACACTGTTCCTTGCCTTCCCGTTTAGGGTTTACATCAGTGTCACTAGGCAGTGCGCCTTGTGGCCGACTGTTTAATGTAGTAGCCAACTGACCCATTTGTACTTCAAGATTCCTAATGGAGGCCTCTTGATTGTTACTTCTGGTTTCGTTCTGGGCTATGTACCTAGAAAGCAGATCTTCTAAACTTGGTTTTCTCTCCTGTTGAGGGGGAGGATGGTGAAACTGATTCTGAATGCTCTGAGGTTGTTGGTTGAACTGAGTTGTAGGTTGGAATCCAGGAGGGTTAGCATAACTCTGCCTGGTAGAAGGAAGTTGTGGTTGGTTGGGGTTATTGCTGTTGTTGTTGTTGTTATTACTCCATGAAAAATTTGGATGATTTCGCAACCCCGGATGGTAATGAGTGGGAAGGTTTGAGTTCTGTTGCCGCCCGTAGTTAGAAACAAATTGCACCGATTCAGGGCTTATAGCACACAGATCGGTCGGGTGGCTTCCTTGACATAATTCACACTGGACCATGACACTCTGCACATTTTGAACTGCAGAAGGTCCCAAGGTGTCAAGCCTTTTTGTTAGCGTCGCTACCTGAGCTGCTAGCGATGTGACCGAGTCCACTTCATAAACCCCCGCTGCTCTTCTCGGAGTTTGCCTATCATTAGGCCACTGGTAATTGTTGGCCGCCATTGTCTCCACCAGCTCATACCCCGCTGTGTGATGTTTGGACATGAATGCCCCTCCAGATGCGGCATCAATACTCGAACGAGTAGATCCGGATAATCCATTGTAAAAGGTCTGGATGGGAAGCCATTCCGGCAGACCATGGTGCGGGCATTTTCTCAGGAGATCCTTAAATCGCTCCCATGAGTCGTATAAGGATTCAGATTCAAATTGCACAAAGGATGTGATTTCGTGCCTGAGCCTAGCTGTTTTGGCAGGCGGAAAGAACTTCGCCATGAATTTCTGCGCCAAGTCAGCCCATGTTGTAATGGAGCCAGTCGGCAGTGAATGTAGCCAGCTCTTGGCTTTGTCCCTTAATGTAAACGGGAACAGCCGGAGCCTGATGGCATCGTCAGACACTCCGTTGCATTTGAAGGTGTCACAGATTTCCACAAAATTAATCAGGTGATCATTGGGGTCGTCATTAGGCATTCCCCCAAACTGAATGTTTGTGCACATTTGAATTGTGCCCGGCTTTATCTCGAAATTATTAGCCTGAATGGCGGGCCTTACAATGCTCGCCTGGAGATCATCAACACGAGGCATAGCATAATCCCTCAGAGACTTCTGAAGCTCCTCAGCCATTATGACGGGCACAGGTATGTCCTCGGGTGTGTCCACAAATTTCTTTCTCAACAGTCGTCTGAAGGTCCTTTCAACCTCGGGATCAAGAGGTATTGTAATCAGCCCTTTCCGAGGTGGCATACACAATGAAGACTACCTGAAGAGAGAGGTAAACAAATCGGTTTAAAGTAAGATTGTAATGACTTAGATTTAATAATGTAAAACAATTAATTCTTAAGTCCCCGGCAACGGCGCCAAAAACTTGTTGATCGATTTCCCAACCGATAAACACGCGCAAGTATACGCGGTCTAACAAGTAATACAGTGATAAGGGGGTGTCGAACCCACGAGGACAAAGACTTAACAGGAAACAACTACTAAGGTAAAGTCGTTACTAATCTTATCTAAACAAAAGAAATAGATGGTTGGTTAAACAAATTCTATAGGACAATCAAGTTGGAGAAGAAACAGTTCTAAGAAATAAAGATAGGATTACAACTCCCCTAATGCTTCGCCTAATCTTCTAACTCTCCGTAAATAAACAAATCAAGGAATGGTCAACCGAGATTAAAGTAAGCATAAGCTTCTGTCGAAGGTCAAATGCTAATCCTTGACAAACTAGAACACAATATGTCTATTGGTGAATCTAATCTGACCAAGGTCATTATGCACAACTCCAAGGTCACACAAGGCAAATGAGGATATGTCTATCCAACAAGCACAATAAGCCCACAATTAAATGTCAGGACAAAACAAGTGTCATTGTATTTAAAGGAAGACAGTAATATCCATTTATCAATTTTCACTACTATCAAAACCTATTTCTTTATCAAGAAATAAGACATTATAAGCAAAATACAACAACCCATTCCAAAATGCTTCATTATATAAAACGAGAGAGAAAGTCGATTAAGCTATTCAAAAAGTTACATTGCAATCCTAACAATGGAGTTAGTTCATAACTATGAGACTAACACATAGTTCTAATACACCACCCATTTCAGACAAATACAATAAATAGAAGATTTGAAATAAGAAAAACCCCTAAGGAAAGGAGTACTCTTCAGCCAAACAATCTCTTCACTGCACGATCTGAGAAAATGGAGAGCAACGGAACTCTTTTGGTCAAGCTATCTCTTCTCCTCTTCTCTATTTTCTAGCTGTTGTTCTCTTTTCTGCTCTATGCTCTCTATCCTCCTTAACAGCCGCCGCCCCCTCCTTGTATATCTCTAACATTTGCTAGGTCAAACACTTCCTGTCTGCCTGGGAACCGGAGGTGGCGCCGCGGCGCGGGCCACGAAGCTTTTGAGTCGCGCTGCGGCGCGGCCTAAGGAACTTGGACACGGAGCTCGCGCTGCAGCGCGAGCCAGCATATGGTAAGTGGCGCCGCGGCGCGGCTTTTTGTCAGTGTGGGACAGCACGTGGCGCTGCGGCGCGGCCAATGGCTCTGGCCTTGGCGCCGCGGCGCGGGAAAGCTAAAAATGACAGTTTTGCCCCTTCAAAGCAGCAAAAACACTGCGAAGCTCTGCAAAGCAACGATTAAATACAAAAACACTATAATCCCAATAAAACTATATAAAAACTATGAATCCAGGCAAGTAATTAAGGCAGAAAATATCCGATTCGCAGGTTTAAATCCCACTCATCAGTTATGCTTCAAGGTTACCTCAAGAAAACTTTCATTAACATGTTCAAATGATGGAAGAGTTGGTTCAAATACACGTTCTAGTTTAGTTGACTTATTTGTAGTGGATCTCAACAGCTCATTGACCTTATCTAAATATTCAGATTCATTCCAATTTTGGTCAAGGTGATTTAAGAAAAAATCAATTGGATCTTTTTTAATCAAGAGTCTATTTTCAATTATTTCTTGGGTCATTGACAACTCTTGGATCATGTTTACTTTAATGGGTTGGTCCAAGAAATTACTAGGTGGTTTTTTAGAAATAAGTCTTTCAGGGTATGGAGCTTTAGGCTTATAAACTTTTTCAACCGACTCATCAAATGCAACATGATCAATTTTAGGCATAGACTCATAATTTGTAGACTCCTCAAATACGCTTGACTCAAATTGTGTAGAATTGAATATAAAATTTCTACTTTCCTCATCATTTCCACAACCATCAAGATTTTCAAAATTAACCTCAGAGTTACTAGAAAATTCACCCACCTCTTGTTCATTTATTATGGTGGCTAATCGACTCATTTGAATTTCTAGACGAGATATAACTTGATCCATGCTAAATTGATTTTCCATTAGAACTTTCATAGCTTTCTCTAAGGCACTAAGTCTTTCCTCTTCTTCATTTGATAATTCTTGTGGATATTGAGGTTCTGGATCCGAATATGGATATAAACATGAAAATGGATAAGGATTTTCATAAGTTGAAAAAAATTGATTTACTTGGTGCGGATTAAAATTTTCATAGGATTCTTGATTCCAAGCAAAATTATTATTCCAACTATAATAAAAATCCATTTTTCCACAAATCACAAAACAAATAGACAACTAACCACGAAAGTCGCACAAAAAAATATAAAAAAAAAACTAAACTACTATATATATATATTTAAAAAAATATGGAGATACGAAATACCGAAGAAAGAGCAACAACAAAATCTTTATCTTTTCGCTTCTTCGATCCGCTTCAATAATCCTGAAAAAAATGAGTTAAAACTAATTCGAATAAATAAAAATTAAGGAATAAATAAAAATTAATTCTAGTCCCCGGCAACGGCGCCAAAAACTTGATGTGATAAAAATATGTACTGCAAGTGCACAGTGTCGAATTGAAGAACTGGCAAGTACAGGTCGAACCCACAGATACTAGATTAATTTTAATGTTTTCTTAATATTTATTTTAGGCGAATTAGAAATAAAGATTGAGAATTAGTTAAGTAGAATATGAAAACAATTAACGAGAATGAAATCTAGAAATCTGAATCCACTAAATAATAAACATAACATATAATTCAATCTCTTCTATTTTTATAACTCAAATTATGATTTTGATCTCTCTTCCCTTTAATTTAGTAATTTACAATTAACGTGGGCAAGCATACACTATGAAAATTTAAGGATTAACTAGAACCCATCAAAACTTCTTTGAGCAAGCATGGATTATGAAAAACTCATATCTTAACAATAATCTATCAAAACCTCTTAATTAATTTAAAATCACATAACAACTATAAAACGAATGTATTTCAATAACGAAACATGAAGGCGAAATCAATTAAACATAAAAGCATAAATAATAGAAGAGATAAAAAATATTATTAGGAATAATTATTTAATTTCATCTTCATCCTAGATTAAAGAAATTAACTAGACATGAAAATAAATAAATTAACTAAAATAAAGAAGAAGTAGAAGATTGAAAATAAATAAGAAAACTCCCTTCATTCATGATCCTCCAACAAGCGTTGAAACATAATTTAATTTACTCCTACTCCTAACCTAAAGTAATACAATACTTAATTAATCCATTCTCTCTAAAACAAGAGACCTATTTATAAGGAAAATCACTTTAACCCTAATTTAGATTCATTGAACTTGGACACTTTGATTCCCTTTCCATGTAGGATTCAACTTCCTAGTAGCAATCAACTTCTCAAAAAGATCTTATAGATAGACTTTTCTTTCTCTTGTTGGATTTGAATTGCACTAAGATTGTTCCACCTCTTTCCTTCTCCTTGTAAGATTCTTCTTGGACATTCCTTATATGAATAAAAGCATTAAATATTATTTGATCACCAAGATTTTGACTTTATTGCAATAAATATTAAATCCTACAAAATAAAATAAAATATATTAATTTAATAAACTAATATAATTAAAAGGACAAAATTAGGGATAATTAAATGTATGAATTACGTTTCTATCAATTGTGCAGTGACGATTATTGAAACAACAATAATATAAAATATCAACGCATCAATTATTGAATAAAATAAATTATTGAATAGTAATTAATGTAACAATTATTGAGTAGTGCCATCTTACGTAAGAATCAATAATTCGAAAATACTGTGCAATACCGTGTGTTACTGTGCAACAATACGTATTAGTGTATTTTAACCACCAGGTATTCCAACAGTGTTAACGGTAACCACTACGTCGTTATTTATAAAACTCAAACTTGTCGTTTTCTTCATCCAATAGTTATTCAGTTAGGGGGCCACAAATGGTTGCACCGTCGTACTAATGTTTCTCGACAACAAAAATATTCTACGACCAAACGAATATTCCCCAACAGAATTGAGTATTTTATAACCACTTGCGTATTTTGAAAATTTTATATATATCCCACAACTATAACATTATATCACATTCGCTCCATAATATTCAAAAATGATAGTTATAGAAAATTAATCTTTATTCATAAAAGTTGGGGTCTTACAAGATAAGCAAGTTTTGAATACTTGTAAAATTGTTGACTATTATATTGTCAGACTTTATTTTAAATCTTGTGATGTAATTATTTAAGTTTCCGCATATAATATCTGTATTTAAAGGTTAGATAACCTAGGAGATTTTTATTGGACTTATTGATGTAACCCTTTAATGGAAAGGTTTATTATAAAATTTTATTATGTTTCGGTAGCTAGATATGAATGTTTTTATCAAGTGAACACCAAATCTGGTGGAAATGAATTACCCGGATTTGGGGGTGTCACATTGGTAATGTCTAAGGAAGTTCTGTCTAGAAAAGGGGTTTGGTCACCTAATTGCGCGCCAGTAAGGAGAAATCCTTATCGGAAAGCCCCCTTCTTTCCTAAAAACGACATGGTTGTCATAATTTTGATTCTATAATATTATTTGTGAATAATTAATTATTAATTTATATGATTTAGAAATATTTATTTTATGTAGATATAAATGATGGAATTGATTATGAGGTGTTTTATCAGTATTTTGTCAAAATGGAGGTATTAAAAATCGTCCGTATATGGATTTCGGTCATTTGCTATTTGGAATTTGGAAAAACTTTCTTCTACAAAGTTGTAGAGAATTAAATTTCCTATGGAATATACATGAGATTTGAATTTTTCGGATAAAATGACTATTTATTATGAATTATTGAATTTTCGTAAATAATTGTTTTTTTATTAAAAACATGGGTGGGCCCCACTTTTAGTTGGTGTAGAAAATTAGAATTTTGGTGTGCCCCACTGGTGGTGGATGAATTTTGGTCCAAGAGGTGTGCATAGAAATTTTTGAAAAATTAATATTTTATTAATTTAGTCCGCTTTGGCGTTCTAGCGTTTTCCTATAAATAGGGTGCTTAGTTAGAATTGAAAATCACACCAGAAACATAAGTTTTCTCTCTTTATATTATCGAGCATATTTTTGTGAGTATTTAGATACTTTGAGAGTTGCTATTCAGTACAAATTTCTTTCAGCGTTATATCATTTATTTTAGCTAGAAGTACTATTCTTTTGAGGTAAGGGATGTTATTTTCTTCGTAAATGATGTTATTTCCTTCAATATTATTATATCAAAATATTGGTATGAATTTTATTATGAAATTTTTACCATTTCATGTCGAGGTTACTATTCATGTATATGACATTATTCACGTATACGATACTATTCACGTATACGACACTATTCACGAATACGGTACTATTCACGAAGTATGATTTTTCTAGTGGAATTTCTACCTTTTTGTGTTGGGATTACTATTCACGTAAACAACACTATTCACATATACGACACTATTCATGAATATGGCACTATTTACAAAAAAAATAAAATTTCTTTTTCTTTGTCCAAGTTGTCAATTATGGTTACTATATTTGATTGTATCCATGTTTTGATCTTCATTTTGGAATTCTTTTCCACAATTGATTATTATGGAATATTTTTGAACTTGGATAAACCGAAGTAAGAAGTACGAATCCCTAATCTTTGATCTTTTATATCACTGGATTCGTTTTCTTTAAGATATTTTTCATCATCATCAATCCTAAATGGTGATATAATTGAATATCTTTGGCCTGTAGAGAAAAGATAAATTATTATCTAATGAATATCGTTGGACTGTAGTGGAAAGATGAATGATTATCTGATGAATATCTTTGGCCCGTAGTGCAAAGATGAACAGGTGTTGAGATGAACATGACCAACTAGTGATACGAATGAATATCTTTGGCCCGTAGTGCAAAGATGAATATTTGATTCAAGATGTATATTGATTGATGTTACAGGGATAAAATATTGATGATGGACTTTAAAATCATAGAAGATAGTAGACTTCATTCTCTACTAAACTCTTCTAATAAATTGTTATTTCCCCTTCGAATGTTAATTTAAAACTTGTTGTCCATTATATTTTATCTGATTTGTTGAAGGCTAACAATAATTTTTTGTTCATTATCTTAGTCATAATATTCTTTATTGGGCTAGTTGAGCTCACCCTTTTCCTTTTTGTTCCATTTTTCTTCTCAGGAGACGAGAATATAGCGGGAACTAGTCGGGGTGTGGAGTGATGTTTCAAGGCAGTTGTTTTAGTAGTCCTCACTATTTTGTAAAATAGTGTATCAATAATTGTAATGAGGACTTATTTGAGTTTGAATATTGTCTAGAAGAGAATATTTATTTTTAAACTCACAGCATATGTGTTGTCGTATTTTGCACGACAATTGTAATAATGAAGTTGTAGTTATTTCTGTACCATGTATTTGGCTACTCAGAATGGGTGATGTATATCTATTTTGGGGGCGTCACATTAAGACTTTGGTGTTTCTATGAGATGAACTGTTCTATGATTGAACTGTTCAATATGAGAATGTTCTGTTTATACATGATCCGTTATGATTAAGTTTGTGCCAATAATTGTAGCTAGACAGAATGTGTATGAAAATTGTAGAAGGATGAAAGTATTTCAAAGTGAATGTGACTAATGTTTTAAAATGATAGGAATTAAAGTTTATTCCTATTATTCAAGCTACTTCATAACCTTTGTTCGGTTATTGAAGTCTTAAAACAATGTTTAAATTCTTAAGTTGTTTATTCAACTGCTATAACTTGTTGAGCAATTGAAAGCTCACACTTGCTTTAAATGAAAAACATTTTCAGTGTACGAGTAGAAGAACTTAAGGATTCTATAAAGATTAAGCTGATCGGTATCCAAAAGAAGGGTCATTCAGTATATGAATGAGCATGAAGATCAAGTGAAGACTTGTAATGTAGAATAGTTTAATTAAACTATAGACTAGTTTAATGAACTGTTATGTATCATTGGAGGCGGATAAAAGTCACTCTTGTAAGATGTAAAGAATAATATAATTAACATTATTTATTATGAACGAGGTTATAAGGTATTAGAACCTGGGATTTGAGAATGTATGTTATTATATTTCGCTATATAATGATGTATGTTTGGCAAGAGATGGGACTGTGATGTACATAATCCGGGTGTGAAGATAGACCAGATTTTGGGGCATTACAAGATAGATCTAGGAACCCATCATTATGCAACTTGGATAATCTTGTTTCATTAATATGACCGAGTCTACAGTGCCACATAAAGGTATAATTAACATCCTATCTTTTTCTTTTCTTAGTTTGTTCAATTTGAAGTATATTTTTATACAAGTAATGTATGTAAAGTCTATTCAGCAATTTACAACCAGCATATAAAACATTCTTATTATAAATAGAACAACTATTGTTCTTTATTATAATATAAAAACTGTTCATATCCAATACAAAATTTGAAATAATGTTTCTAATAAGTGTTGGAAAAAAATAACAATTATTTAAACTAATGGACTTGCTCGTAGGCAGTGCCAAACAACAAGTCTTTATAGCTAATGTAGCAACCTTTTGTGACAACCCGAAAATTTCTAAAATGATTTTAAATGATTAGAATAAAGGTTAAAGAAAAAAAACCTAAATGAGAATTTGAGGATTTGTTTAAATTTTTCAAGTAAAACCTATATGGTTTGATATTCGAATGTGAATAGAGAAAATATGGGTTACAAAATTTCTAAACCCTAGAAATGAATTAATATGTACTTGAAGGAATATTAAGGATAAGGTATTACGATACCTACAAATTCGATGTGAACTGAATAGTCAAAGAAATGTTTTATAAGTACATATGGAAATTTTATTATTGGAGATAAGATTTCACATGAAGAGGTGCTATGAGGTTAAACGAAGATGAGTATATATATAGAAATATATATACTTAGTAAGGTGTTATATATTTTAGCAAGAGGAATGATGAATCAAGTTAATGACATAATGATCAAGATAAAACTATGTTAGTAATTAACATAGCTTGAGTGTTGGCCTTGACTGACAAATAAGAATTTGAATAAGTATAAAGTCGTTAGTTAATACGATTAGCAATAAGATGTGAGTAATTTAAAACTCAAAATTTGAGTTAGAGATAGAATTTTGAAGCATGGACTGCTCGGTTGCGTCCGGAACGTCAAGTTTAGTCAGAATGGAAAATAAACACAATATGTGTAAAGGTTGACTTTTGGTCAAAGTCAACAGTTGACTTTTATGGAGAAAAGTCAAAATTAGTGTGAGAAGTGAAATATGTTATGATTATGTGAATTATGGATATGATTAAATAAATATACATTATCTAATCTGAATACATTTATTTTGTATATAGGAGTGAATTACAAATTAAGTTATGTAACCTAATATATATATTAGGTGTGATTATTAAATAACCTAAATGGTTATCGTTATTTAGCGGTCCTAATATTTTATTTTTATACTAATGACCTAATTTAAGAGAATTGTGGAACATGTCACAATTTATTAAATTATTTTGTTTGAATATGTGGGTAAAGATAGAAAGAATTGGACTATGTATATATTTTATGGCCCAAATAATTAAGTGAGAAAGCCCAAACAATTATGGGACATGTCTCAATTTATTTTAAATGGCCCAATTTTAAAACATATTATTGTGGGCAATTTGGGTAGTTAATAAAGCAATTAAATAAAATTGAGGCTAGCATGATGAGTCTAGAAAAAGGCCAAGTGGCCGAAATTAAGAAGAAGAAATAAAGAGAGGAACGGATTAGATAGGATAAGAAAAAGAAAGAAGATAGAAAGAGAAGGAAAAAGAAAGAAGATAGAAAGAGAAAGGGAGAGATCGGAAGAAAGAGGGAGAGAGAAGGAAGAAGAGGTCGAAGCCCTTGAAGCTAGAAGAAGAATGAGGAGAAGACCTCCATGGATGGAAGAAGAAGAGGAAAGGAAGGTATAATCTCTCTCTCTAATAATTTTTTTTTAGAAATTGATGATGGAGATTTTAAGTATGAAGCTCAAACCCTAAGATCTATGTGTTTTTATTTGATTCTAGTATGGATCCACCCATGATGGATGTTGATTTGGTTGGGAACTAAAGGAAAAGAAAATTAATTTTTCTAATTTAGAAATCCGAAATTTCTTTGTGCTTTGAAATTTCCCCATTTTAAATCTATAGCTCCTTTTTGCGATCCGTCAAAGAGAGGTACTAGATATATGTGTTGGCTAGTAAACCCAAGTGGCAGGACTCAAAAATGTTGAGTTTTCATGGGGTAATGACTGATTTTGTGAAAACAGTCCGGTTTTTCTAACAAAAAAATGGGCAGATTCGTGGCAGTCAATAACGAGGGCAATTTGGTCCTGTTTTTTGCTTTAAAACTTATGGGCTTTTGGTATGTTGTAGTACCCTGATTTAGCTTTCCATAGACTCCGGAACGGACTAATTCCGACTCCGGATGAGGTAGTTATGGCATTCGGAATGTGCGTATCAAAACTGTCCACCAAATCCCGAACAGCCTCCTTTAGGTAAATTTTAGGACTGATTTGTTCTGATTTTGGAAAAATGTTGTGAGACAAAAGTTGTAGCCCTGGAAGTTATCTTCGCGTGGGCTTAAAATCGCTCAAAAATGTTTTAAAACGCGAGAGTTATGGCCGTTTTAGCGAGGCTGGGTAAAATCTTCGAAAATCAAAAGTGTCCAAAAATAGGAATAATGTGATTTATGATGTGAGACCCTTTGAGCATGTCTTATGCATAATTTTGATGAAGTTTTGGGTCGGGTTTGAGGTGTTGTGATGTTTATGACATTTTGAAATGCTTAAACAAGTTTATTAATTAAGAAATAGAAAACAATTGAAACAAATTGTTTATTTATGTGATTAATGACTTGAATTATTTTTATATGACTAATAATATTGTATTGAGATATTATTAGCAGTATTTGGCTAGAATGATAGTAAAAGGTTGATAACCTTAGCGTAAAATATTATTATATAATTAATAATATTCGACGAGAGATTAAAATGAGAGATTTATGATATTTTTCAATGTAATTGTTGAAATTGATATTCAATGAAGTAAAAGTTATTTAAATTAAAGAAATAATATAGTAAATTGATTTTTACTATAAAAGCTATACATTAACTGTTTAAACTCCGAATTTGCGAGTAGAGGTAAAAGATATTTCTGAAATAAAATTTAAATGGTTTAAGTTTCAAAATGTAAAATATTTATATACTCTAATGTGAGGGACCTTTATTTGGTTTAGAAAGGTTAAAATGAATTAAGTTTCTAAATAAACTAATATTCGTTTTGAGTAAGAATAAGTAATATTAGTTTGTATAAAACTAATAATCGTTATTGATGAATATACATGCATGTTTTGTAACATATTCGATTATCTAATATGTGTGTGCATGTAAATATAATTCTGTAGGAATTGTGGAGAAACTCTAAGTTAAATTTTGTGGTAATCTCCAATCAAGGCAAGTTTTTCAGTTCTATTATGTTTATAGATGGAATGTGGTTATGTGTTAAATTACATATCATGCTCTATGAATTGTTAAAAGTCAAAATATGACTAAGTTAATTGGGTTATGGAACTCAATCTATATGTGATTATATGTTGTATGATGTAACTCGATAAATTAAAAATGTATAATGCATGAATGTATGCTTTGTAAGGAATTATTGATGCATATAGGATATGCATAGTAAAGAATATATGTTGCATGCAGATATACATATTAAAGTAAATGTAGTGCATATGGAATTGTGTGCTATGTGAAACATGATAGACTGTTAAATTTGCTGGGTTGTCGAGCTCAATCTTGCAAACACAAACTTTTTGCAGGTTAAAGATGTTAGGCAATATTACTTGCTATACATATGATGAAGATTGAACGATGTGCAAAAATGAATACATTTCCTTGAATTAGAAATGGTATAAATCTATGATTGATAGTTGTGTCAAATGTAATTGGCAGTTTTGTATAGTTTGAAATGTTGAATGGTTAAAGAATGTTTATTCTGAAATGAGAATAGATATGATTCTAATATGAATGAATCATCAATATAAAAGAATTGTAAAGGTTGCGATTCAGGGAATGGATGACCGAAAAAAAAAGGTTTAATTATTCCGAAATTTTTAGTTATTTTAACATTAAATAATATTTTAAAGCTAGAACAAGGTAGTATTAACACACAAGATCGGGAAGGAAGATAGTCTCGATTTTGGGGGCGCTACAGTTGGTATCAGAGCTGTTGGTTATGAATCTTAGGTAGGAATACCTGAGACCAATAATCGCAGTGAATAGGATAAGACTAACTCAAATAGAGTTAGTGGGTCGGTAAGATTCAAAGACGAATCTCGGCGAGTGTAAAGCACAGAGTTCCCTAACTCTGATAATAAAGTTGAACAGTAATGATGAATAGATTGAGTCTAAAAGACTGAAAGTGCAGGGATAGAAGATCGTAAAACAAAACGATCATAATGCATAGAAATAAATCGTAATATATACGATAAGATCACCCCGTGATCTGATAAGGTTATGACAGCCAGAAAGAATCAATATGATGATTGAAAAGTTTACAGCAAGATGTTGTGTATCAGTTATACTATGAAATTGTACTATGAAAACTCATGAAAGAGTTATGGATTATGAATACGGATTAAATAAAATTCGTATGGAGTAAGTGTGGAGCTAGAATTATGTGGGATTTCAATTGAGGACTCGTGTCAGCCGCTGAGTTGTATGATTCTTTGTATGGGCGGGGAATTTGTACTTGGTTTTAAAATCACTTAGCTTCCTGGTCGATGTAGTGGTTAGGTTGACCAATTCTTTGTATGGGCGGGGAATTGTTCACTTAGCTTCCTATATTGATTAGTGGCTGAGTTTGGTTTGACAACCACTTAGTTTTTGGCACTGATAATTATTGAAATGTTTATGTCGCGCTATTTGTTATATGCATGTTGAGAAAGTGATTCTTTTCTCATGTGTATAACGAATAGGTAGAGGATATAAGGTTAAGTTGCGAGTTCTTAAAACTCATACTTATGGTAAGTTCATGACTCATAATCATATGGTATGTTTTGAACCCCTCAGCGAATGGACGCCTATGGTCTGACTAGGATAAGTTCTTAAACACATATGATTGTGGCAAGTTACTGAACCCATGATGTGTGGTAAGTTTGATGAACTGGGGTATAGCAAAGTTATGAATGAAGCATTGAGGATTATAAGAATAGATAGATTTATTAAGCAAATGATTTGAAATATCAAAATTTATTTTTAATTATCACTCATGTACCATGTAACCTGGTGCAGAGATGATAAAAATGTGATGGAGTTGTAAATATAGGAACACTTAGTGTGAATTTGACCTTTGTGCGCGTTTTGAGTATCTTTAATAGATACCCGAGAAATTTGAGTATATATCAAAGTAAATCTTTGATAGATACCCGAGAAGTTTGAGTATCTTTAATAGATACCCGAGAAATTTGAGTATATATCAAAGTAAATCTTTGATAGATACCCGAGAAGTTTGAGTATCTTTGATAGATACCCGAGAAGTTTGAGTATCTTTAATAGATACACGAGAAATTTGAGTATATATCAAAGTAAATCTTTGATAGATACCCGAGAAGTTTGAGTATCTTTGATAGATACCCGAGAAGTTTGAGTATCTTTGATAGATACCCGAGAAAATAAGTTCAAGATCTTGTGTGATTGCTCAGTATAAATGGTGTAAAGTGCACGGTGTAAGGTGTAAGGTGAATTTCGGGGACGAAATTCTTATAAGGAGGGGTGAATGTGACAACCCGAAAATTTCTAAAATCTTGAATGATTAGAATAAAGGTTAAAGAAAAAAAAACCTAGATGAGAATTTGAGGATTTGTTTAAATTTTTCAAGTAAAACCTATATGGTTTGATATTCGAATGTGAATAGAGAAAATATGGGTTACAAAATTTCTAAACCCTAGAAATGAATTAATATGTACTTGAAGGAATATTAAGGATAAGGTATTACGATACCTGTAAATTCGATGTGAACTGAATAGTCTAAGAAATGTTTTATAAGTACATATGGAAATTTTATTATTGGAGATAAGATTTCGCATGAAGAGGTGCTATGAGGTTAAACGAAGATGAGTATATATATAGAAATATATATACTTAGTAAGGTGCTATATATTTTAGCAAGAGGAATGATGAATCAAGTTAATGACATAATGATCAAGATAAAACTATGTTAGTAATTAACATATCTTGAGTGTTGGCCTTGACTTACAACTAAGAATTTGAATAAGTATAAAGTCGTTAGTTAATACGATTATCAATAAGATGTGAGTAATTTAAAACTCAAAATTTGAGTTAGAGATAGAATTTTGAAGCATGGACTGCTCGGTTGCGTCCGGAACGTCAAGTTTAGTCAGAATGGACAATAAACACAATATGTGTAAAGGTTGACTTTTGGTCAAAGTCAACAGTTGACTTTTATGGAGAAAAGTCAAAATTAGTGTGAGAAGTGAAATATGTTATGATTATGTGAATTATGGATATGATTAAATAAATATACATTATATAATGTGAATACATTTATTTTGTATATAGGAGTGAATTACGAATTAAGTTATGTAACCTAATATATATATTAGGTGTGATTATTAAATAACCTAAATGGTTATCGTTATTTAGCGGTCCTAATATTTTATTTTTATACTAGTGACCTAATTTAAGAGAATTATGGAACATGTCACAATTTATTAAATTATTTTGTTTGAATATATGAGTAAAGATAGAAAGAATTGTACTATGTATATATTTCATGGCCCAAATAATTAAGTGAGAAAGCCCAAACAATTATGGGACATGTCTTAATTTATTTTAAATGGCCCAATTTTAAAACCTATTATTGTGGGCAATTTGGGTAGTTAATAAAGCAATTAAATAAAATTGAGGCTAGCATGATGAGTCTAGAAAAAGGCCAAGTGGCCGAAATTAAGAAGAAGAAATAAAGAGAGGAACGGATTAGATAGGATAAGAAGAAGAAAGAAGATAGAAAGAGAAGGAAAAAGAAAGAAGATAGAAAGAGAAAGGGAGAGATCGGAAGAAAGAGGGAGAGAGAAGGAAGAAGAGGTCGAAGCACTTGAAGCTAGAAGAAGAAGGAGGAGAAGACCTCCATGGATGGAAGAAGAAGAGGAAAGGAAGGTATAATCTCTCTCTCTAATAATTTTTTTTAGAAATTGATGATTGGGGTTTTTAAGTATGAAGCTCAAACCCTAAGATCTATGTGTTTTTCTTTGATTCTAGTATGGATCCACCCATGATGGATGTTGATTTGGTTGGGAACTAAAGGAAAAGAAAATTAATTTTTCTAGTTTAGAAATCCGAAATTTCTTTGTGCTTTGAAATTTCCTCATTTTAAATCTATAGCTCCTTTTTGCGATCCGTCAAAGAGGGGTACTAGATATATGTGTCGGCTAGTAAACCCAAGTGGTAGGACTCAAAAATGTTGAGTTTTCATAGGGTAATGACTGATTTTGTGAAAACAGTCCGGTTTTTCTAACAAAAAAATGGGCAGATTCGTGGCAGTCAATAACGAGGGCAATTTGGTCCTGTTTTTGTGCTTTAAAACTTATGGGCTTTTGGTACGTTGTAGTACTCTAATTTAGCTTTCCATAGACTACAGAACGGACTAATTCCGACTCCGGATGAGGTAGTTATGGCGTTCGGAATGTGCGTATCAAAACTGTCCACCAAATCCCGAACAGCCTCCTTTAGGTAAATTTTAGGACTGATTTGTTCTGATTTTGGAAAAATGTTGTGAGACAAAAGTTGTAGCCCTGGAAGTTATCTTCGCGTGGGCTCAAGAATCGCTCAAAAATGTTTTAAAACGCGAGAGTTATGGTCGTTTTAACGAGGCTGGGTAAAATCTTCGAAAATCATAAGTGTCCAAAAATAGGAATAATGTGATTTATGATGTGAGACCCTTTGAGCATGTCTTATGCATAATTTTGATGAAGTTTTGAGTCGGGTTTGAGGTGTTGTGATGTTTATGACATTTTGAAATGCTTAAACAAGTTTATTAATTAAGAAATAGAAAATAATTGAAACAAATTGTTTATTTATGTGATTAATGACTTGAATTATTTTTATATGACTAATAATATTGTATTGAGATATTATTAGTAGTATTTGGCTAGAATGATAGTAAAAGGTTGATAACCTTAGCGTAAAATATTATTATATAATTAATAATATTCGACGAGAGATTAAAATGAGAGATTTATGATATTTTTCAATGTAATTGTTGAAATTGATATTCAATGAAGTAAAAATTATTTAAATTAAAGAAATAATATAGTAAATTGATTTTTACTATAAAAGCTATACATTAACTGTTTAAACTCCGAATTTGCGAGTAGAGGTAAAAGATATTTCTGAAATAAAATTTAAATGGTTTAAGTTTCAAAATGTAAAATATTTATATACTCTAATGTGAGGGACCTTTATTTGGTTTAGAAAGGTTAAAATGAATTAAGTTTCTAAATAAACTAATATTCGTTTTGAGTAAGAATAAGTAATATTAGTTTGTATAAAACTAATAATCGTTATTGATGAATATACATGCATGTTTTGTAACATATTCGATTATCTAATATGTGTGTGCATGTAAATATAATTCTGTAGGAATTGTGGAGAAACTCTAAGTTAAATTTTGTGGTAATCTCCAATCAAGACAAGTTTTTCAGTTCTATTATGTTTGTGGATGGAATGTGGTTATGTGTTAAATTACATATCATGCTCTATGAATTGTTAAAAGTCAAAATATGACTAAGTTAATTGGGTTATGGAACTCAATCTATACGTGATTATATGTTGTATGATGTAACTCGATAAATTAAAAATGTATAATGCATGAATGTATGCTTTGTAAGGAATTATTGATGCATATAGGATATGCATAGTAAAGAATATATGTTGCATGCAGATATACATATTAAAGTAAATGTAGTGCATATTGAATTGTGTGCTATGTGAAACATGATAGACTGTTAAATTTGCTGGGTTGTCGAGCTCAATCTTGCAAACACAAACTTTTTGCAGGTTAAAGATGTTAGGCAATATTACTTGCTATACATATGATGAAGATTGAACGATGTGCAAAAATGAATACATTTCCTTGAATTAAAAATGGTATAAATCTATGATTGATAGTTGTGTCAAATGTAATTGGCAGTTTTGTATAGTTTGAAATGTTGAATGGTTAAAGAATGTTTATTCTGAAATGAGAATAGATATGATTCTAATATGAATGAATCATCAATATAAAAGAATTGTAAAGGTTGCGATTCAGGGAATGGATGACTGAAAAAAAAAGGTTTAATTATTCCGAAATTTTTAGTTATTTTAACATTAAATAATATTTTAAAGCTAGAACAAGGTAGTATTAACACACAAGATCGGGAAGGAAGATAGTCTCGATTTTGGGGGCGCTACAGTTGGTATCAGAGCTGTTGGTTATGAATCTTAGGTAGGAATACCTGAGACCAATAATCGCAGTGAATAGGATAAGACTAACTCAAATAGAGTTAGTGGGTCGGTAAGATTCAAAGACGAATCCCGGCGAGTGTAAAGCACAGAGTTCCCTAACTCTGATAATAAAGTTGAACAGTAATGATGAATAGATTGAGTCTAAAAGACTGAAAGTGCAGGGATAGAAGATCGTAAAACAAAACGATCATAATGCATAGAAATAAATCGTAATATATACGATAAGATCACCCCGTGATCTGATAAGGTTATGACAGCCAGAAAGAATCAATATGATGATTGAAAAGTTTACAGCAAGATGTTGTGTATCAGTTATACTATGAAATTGTACTATGAAAACTCATGAAAGAGTTATGGATTATGAATACGGATTAAATAAAATTCGTATGGAGTAAGTGTGGAGCTAGAATTATGTGGGATTTCAATTGAGGACTCGTGTCAGCCGCTGAGTTGTATGATTCTTTGTATGGGCGGGAAATTTGTACTTGGTTTTAAAATCACTTAACTTCCTGGTCGATGTAGTGGTTAGGTTGACCAATTCTTTGTATGGGCGGGGAATTGTTCACTTAGCTTCCTATATTGATTAGTGGCTGAGTTTGGTTTGACAACCACTTAGTTTTTGGCACTGATAATTATTGAAATGTTTATGTCGCGCTATTTGTTATATGCATGTTGAGAAAGTGATTCTTTTCTCATGTGTATAACGAATAGGTAGAGGATATAAGTTTAAGTTGCGAGTTCTTAAAACTCATACTTATGGTAAGTTCATGACTCATAATCATATGGTATGTTTTGAACCCCTCAGCGAATGGACGCCTATGGTCTGACTAGGATAAGTTCTTAAACACATATGATTGTGGCAAGTTACTGAACCCATAATGTGTGGTAAGTTTGATGAACTGGGGTATAGCAAAGTTATGAATGAAGCATTGAGGATTATAAGAATAGATAGATTTATTAAGCAAATGATTTGAAATATCAAAATTTATTTTTAATTATCACTCATGTACCATGTAACCTGGTGCAGAGATGATAAAAATGTGATGGAGTTGTAAATATAGGAACACTTAGTGTGAATTTGACCTTTGTGCGCGTTTTGAGTATCTTTAATAGATACCCGAGAAATTTGAGTATATATCAAAGTAAATCTTTGATAGATACCCGAGAAGTTTGAGTATCTTTAATAGATACCCGAGAAATTTGAGTATATATCAAAGTAAATCTTTGATAGATACCCGAGAAGTTTGAGTATCTTTAATAGATACCCGAGAAATTTGAGTATATATCAAAGTAAATCTTTGATAGATACCCGAGAAGTTTGAGTATCTTTGATAGATACCCGAGAAGTTTGAGTATCTTTAATAGATACCCGAGAAATTTGAGTATATATCAAAGTAAATCTTTGATAGATACCCGAGAAGTTTGAGTATCTTTTATAGATACATGAGAAAATAAGTTCAAGATCTTGTGTGATTGCTCAGTATAAATGGTGTAAAGTGCACGGTGTAAGGTGTAAGGTGAATTTCGGGGACGAAATTCTTATAAGGAGGGGTGAATGTGACAACCCAAAAATTTCTAAAATCTTGAATGATTAGAATAAAGGTTAAAGAAAAAAATACCTAGATGAGAATTTGAGGATTTGTTTAAATTTTTCAAGTAAAACCTATATGGTTTGATATTCGAATGTGAATAGAGAAAATATGGGTTACAAAATTTCTAAACCCTAGAAATGAATTAATATGTACTTGAAGGAATATTAAGGATAAGGTATTACGATACCTGTAAATTCGATGTGAACTGAATAGTCTAAGAAATGTTTTATAAGTACATATGGAAATTTTATTATTGGAGATAAGATTTCACATGAAGAGGTGCTATGAGGTTAAACGAAGATGAGTATATATATAGAAATATATATACTTAGTAAGGTGCTATATATTTTAGCAAGATGAATGATGAATCAAGTTAATGACATAATGATCAAGATAAAACTATGTTAGTAATTAACATAGCTTGAGTGTTGGCCTTGACTGACAACTAAGAATTTGAATAAGTATAAAGTCGTTAGTTAATACGATTATCAATAAGATGTGAGTAATTTAAAACTCAAAATTTGAGTTAGAGATAGAATTTTGAAGCATGGACTGCTCAGTTGCGTCCGGAACGTCAAGTTTAGTCAGAATGGACAATAAACACAATATGTGTAAAGGTTGACTTTTGGTCAAAGTCAACAGTTGACTTTTATGGAGAAAAGTCAAAATTAGTGTGAGAAGTGAAATATTTTATGATTATGTGAATTATGGATATGATTAAATAAATATACATTATATAATGTGAATACATTTATTTTGTATATAGGAGTGAATTACGAATTAAGTTATGTAACCTAATATATATATTAGGTGTGATTATTAAATAACCTAAATGGTTATCGTTATTTAGCGGTCCTAATATTTTATTTTTATACTAGTGACCTAATTTAAGAGGATTGTGGAACATGTCACAATTTATTAAATTATTTTGTTTGAATATGTGGGTAAAGATAGAAAGAATTAGACTATGTATATATTTCATGGCCCAAATAATTAAGTGAGAAAGCCCAAACAATTATGGGACATGTCTCAATTTATTTTAAATGACCCAATTTTAAAACCTATTATTGTGGGCAATTTGGGTAGTTAATAAAGCAATTAAATAAAATTGAGGCTAGCATGATGAGTCTAGAAAAAGGCCAAGTGGCCGAAATTAAGAAGAAGAAATAAAGAGAGGAATGGATTAGATAGGATAAGAAGAAGAAAGAAGATAGAAAGAGAAGGAAAAAGAAAGAAGATAGAAAGAGAAAGGGAGAGATCGGAAGAAAGAGGGAGAGAGAAGGAAGAAGAGGTCGAAGCACTTGAAGCTAGAAGAAGAAGGAGGAGAAGACCTCCATGGATGGAAGAAGAAGAGGAAAGGAAGGTATAATCTCTCTCTCTAATAATTTTTTTTAGAAATTGATGATGGGGGTTTTTAAGTATGAAGCTCAAACCCTAAGATGTATGTGTTTTTCTTTGATTCTAGTATGGATCCACCCATGATGGATGTTGATTTGGTTGGGAACTAAAGGAAAAGAAAATTAATTTTTCTAGTTTAGAAATCCGAAATTTCTTTGTGCTTTGAAATTTCCCCATTTTAAATCTATAGCTCCTTTTTGCGATCCGTCAAAGAGGGGTACTAGATATATGTGTCGGCTAGTAAACCCAAGTGGTTGGACTCAAAAATGTTGAGTTTTCATAGGGTAATGACTGATTTTGTGAAAACAGTCCGGTTTTTCTAACAAAAAAATGGGCAGATTCGTGGCAGTCAATAACTTGGGCAATTTGGTCCTGTTTTTGTGCTTTAAAACTTATGGGCTTTTGGTATGTTGTAGTACTCTAATTTAGCTTTCATTAGACTACGGAACGGACTAATTCCGACTCCGGATGAGGTAGTTATGGCGTTCGGAATGTGCGTATCAAAACTGTCCACCAAATCCCGAACAGCCTCCTTTAGGTAAATTTTAGGACTGATTTATTCTGATTTTGGAAAAATGTTGTGAGACAAAAGTTGTAGCCCTGGAAGTTATCTTCGCGTGGGCTCAAGAATCGCTCAAAAATGTTTTAAAACGCGAGAGTTATGGTCGTTTTAACGAGGCTGGGTAAAATCTTCGAAAATCATAAGTGTCCAAAAATAGGAATAATGTGATTTATGATGTGAGACCCTTTGAGCATGTCTTATGCATAATTTTGATGAAGTTTTGGGTCGGGTTTGAGGTGTTGTGATGTTTATGACATTTTGAAATGCTTAAACAAGTTTATTAATTAAGAAATAGAAAACAATTGAAACAAATTGTTTATTTATGTGATTAATGACTTGAATTATTTTTATATGACTAATAATATTGTATTGAGATATTATTAGTAGTATTTGGCTAGAATGATAGTAAAAGGTTGATAACCTTAGCGTAAAATATTATTATATAATTAATAATATTCGACGAGAGATTAAAATGAGAGATTTATGATATTTTTCAATGTAATTGTTGAAATTGATATTCAATGAAGTAAAAGTTATTTAAATTAAAGAAATAATATAGTAAATTGATTTTTACTATAAAAGCTATACATTAACTGTTTAAACTCCGAATTTGCGAGTAGAGGTAAAAGATATTTCTGAAATAAAATTTAAATGGTTTAAGTTTCAAAATGTAAAATATTTATATACTCTAATGTGAGGGACCTTTATTTGGTTTAGAAAGGTTAAAATGAATTAAGTTTCTAAATAAACTAATATTCGTTTTGAGTAAGAATAAGTAATATTAGTTTGTATAAAACTAATAATCGTTATTGATGAATATACATGCATGTTTTGTAACATATTCGATTATCTAATATGTGTGTGCATGTAAATATAATTCTGTAGGAATTGTGGAGAAACTCTAAGTTAAATTTTGTGGTAATCTCCAATCAAGGCAAGTTTTTCAGTTCTATTATGTTTGTGGATGGAATGTGGTTATGTGTTAAATTACATATCATGCTCTATGAATTGTTAAAAGTCAAAATATGACTAAGTTAATTGGGTTATGGAACTCAATCTATATGTGATTATATGTTGTATGATGTAACTCGATAAATTAAAAATGTATAATGCATGAATGTATGCTTTGTAAGGAATTATTGATGCATATAGGATATGCATAGTAAAGAATATATGTTGCATGCAGATATGCATATTAAAGTAAATGTAGTGCATATGGAATTGTGTGCTATGTGAAACATGATAGACTGTTAAATTTGCTGGGTTGTCGAGCTCAATCTTGCAAACACAAACTTTTTGCAGGTTAAAGATGTTAGGCAATATTACTTGCTATACATATGATGAAGATTGAACGATGTGCAAAAATGAATACATTTCCTTGAATTAAAAATGGTATAAATCTATGATTGATAGTTGTGTCAAATGTAATTGGCAGTTTTGTATAGTTTGAAATGTTGAATGGTTAAAGAATGTTTATTCTGAAATGAGAATAGATATGATTCTAATATGAATGAATCATCAATATAAAAGAATTGTAAAGGTTGCGATTCAGGGAATGG
This sequence comes from Panax japonicus, assembly GCA_020205505.1. NCBI lineage: Eukaryota > Viridiplantae > Streptophyta > Magnoliopsida > Apiales > Araliaceae > Panax > Panax japonicus. The sequence continues at coordinate 31,320,969 of CM035114.1, forward strand.
ATGACTGAAAAAAAAAGGTTTAATTATTTCAAAATTTTTAGTTATTTTAACATTAAATAATATTTTAAAGCTAGAACAAGGTAGTATTAACGCACAAGATTGGGAAGGAAGATAGTCTCGATTTTGGGGGCGCTACACCTTTGATTCCTTTCCCACTCGTAGAACGACCTCATCCTTGTTCAACTTTCTATTTCTTACTAGTCCTTGTATAGTATTATATATGTGAGATGTAGTTTCCCTAAATCTGGGTACTTTTTATCCCAGATCCAGTACGTTACAATACATCATTTCTATAACTATTATGAAAGATATAAACATAAATTGTTTATACAATAAATCTTTACAACATAATCCCCATAGTCTGCAACCTTAACTTAATACATACCTTCAATATCTTAAAAGATTTACAATGTTTTTTGCGTCAGAAAATTTATAATTCTAACTGCATAATAATTTTATCTTGCACTTTGCCTTTGCCTATGTCTTTATTCGAGCTTTCATCTAAATCTGAAAATTTTATCATGATATAGCAAGGGTGAGAAACAAATTTTCCCAGCAAGTTTTAAATACAAGTGAAGATATATCATGATTGGAAATAAAGAATAAGCTTTCAAGTTTTCAACAATGTAATTATTGTGAATAACATGAATCAAGTTTCAATAATTGAATAATTGAATCAATAATGTTTGGAGGTTAACAATGACCATGAACACTTTAACTGAACCATAGGCCAGATAATGAAGGTGATCAACCTTTCATACTTGATGAACATATACAACATGCACTAAGTGCGAATCAATAATCAGTATAGATGTAAATAATCAAGAATAATTATTCACTAACAAACTTTGAACATACAACTCAAGTTTGAGTTAGGGAACTTGCTTGTACCGTCGATTACTGCTACACAATCTAATTTAACCTCTTATGAAAGACATATCATTTATAAGATTGATATTTCAATTAGCGTAATATACATTATCCCATAATACAACTACTCTATCGACAAATTAGCTAACACTTAACCACATATGCAAATATTAGATTACATCTTAAAACATCATTATTATTATCGTCCTTTAATAATTTTTCAATCATTATATCATACTTTATGAATTAACAGTTTAATCATTCATATTATAAGTTCTTTTCTATAATCCAGTAACCAGAATACTAAAACTACAATCTGGATTATTCGAACATATCAATCTAGCAACCTGGATTGACTAATCCTTCAATCCAGCAACCTGGATTCAAACTAATCTCTAATTCAGTAAATTATTTTCCAATCTAGCAAATTGGATTCAACTAACTTCCAATCCAGCAAGCCTGAATTCATCTGACTTTCAATCCAGTAAGCCTGAATTCAACTAACTTCTAATCCAGCAACCTGAATTCACTAATCCTTCAATCCAGCAACCTGGATTCAAACTAATTTTTAATCCAGCAAGCCTGTATCTAATAATTCTTTTCACGAAAATACTAAATCAACTTATTATTTTTCTATCCTTTGGCCAAACAAATATACATATATTCCATACACAAAAAGATTTTTTATGTAATTTTTCAACTCCCTTTAGTATTTTTAAAAAATCATTTTTAGCTCGTAGCTTAAGAAATTAGCCCTATCATGCTCAACTCTAGAAATTCCCAACTTTTGGCATAATCTTACACGTATTAACATGAACCTCCAGTTTAAATTTCGTGGCCATTGGAGTTATAGAACTCCGATTATAGCATTGTTCGTCAGAAACCCAAATATTAAAATGACCATAACTTGGTCATTTTAAGTCGGAATGAGCTCATTTTTGGACAGAAGCTACTCTATATCATATATTTTCATGTCCCAAAAATGCCAGAATTTATTTTAAAAATAAATGGCCGAAACAATCCTTGGAAAGTTTTGGGTAGTTTATTTTTCTCATTTTACAGTTTTTGCTTACTTTACCAAAAAAAAAACAGTCCATACGAAAATCTACAACTCCTTTTTCAGTGATTTCACTTAGAAATGTTAGAAAACTTATGACATCTCGAATTTTTATAAGTTATTAAAATAAGAATTTAATAATTAAAATTCTTATTATGAAATGTATATATTTTGAATTATGTGTTTTGAGTGTGGGTAAGTATATATATTTGCAATTTATCTTGAAATATGTGATTTGGTCTGAAGAGATTAAGTGTGAATATAAAAGAGATGTATATATTTGGAAAATAAGGTTTAATAGTTAATTTAACTATTAAAAAAATTAAATGAGATTGTTACGGGAAGGTAATTAACTAAATAATATTAGTTAATTTAATTAAGTTGAAAATTATATTATTAAATAATATAATTCGATTATTATGCTTTATGGCAATGAAATTGGTATGCATTAAAATTTCATAAGTAATGAGAGTAATTCACTTAATTAAAATGGTGAATTAATATAAATATATTTGATGGTAATTGTTATGGAAGTTGGGTGGAAATTGTTGATGAAAATATTCTAATTTAATTAAATAGTTAAATTAGAGGATTGAGAATTTGTTAAATAAAGTTATAATTATAATGGTTGAATATAAATTATAGTTATATTGATAAGGCTTGACCTAATTTATTAATGAATTAAGTTTAACTTTAATTAATTTAAGAATGTAAGATATTATTTAATGGGTGTGACAAATGGATCATATAGTAATGAAAATTATAAAAATAAATTAAAAAGGGTTTGTGGTCTAGCCAAACATGGCCTTGTGACCCTTTGCCTTTTGTAATAGTTGGGATAAAGCTACATAAAGACTACTTTTTCAGTTATTTTGTGTTACGCTTATTATTTTCATAAGTTTGAGAGCAGAGAAAAAAAAGATAAATTGAGAGAGGAGATAGATTCTCTGAGAAATTGAGAGAGTTTTGAGAATCTAAGGAGGAAGAAGAAGGTGTCATCTAATTAAGCTTAGAAGAATCAAAGGGCACATGAGGTGCAGATAGCTGTAAGCTGTTAAACTATTATTGGTAAACAACGATCAAGTCAAGTCTTTTAGTTCCCATTTGCTATGTGAATTTAATTATTTTAAATATTTATTGCAAAGAGCATGATGTGTTATATATATGTTGAATGTATGAAATGTTAAAGTTAATTTATGATTACGTTGATTGACTAAAGCATGCTAATTGAGTAAGGAACTCAATCTTTATTCTTGGTATTAAATGCAAAGTCGACCACTGAACTTAACTGATATTTGGGTATTGAGCTTATTTCTTCTGGTAAACGCAAACTGTGCCCCTTTCTATTCAAAAATTTGGACTTTGAGCCCCAGACACCACATGTGTGTTAACCTACTAACGTGGCACACGTGGCGCCTATGTGGCACACGTGGCAGGTTTGACGTGGTATTTAATATTGTAATTTGACACATGTTTACTGATGATGTGGTGTCTTTTGAAATTTTTCCAAAAATTGTCTTTGCAAGGATTTGAACTTAAAACCATTTGTTTGGAATTTTGATCAAATGACCACTGGAGCAACATAAGTCAACTATTAATATCTTGCAAGGATTAATATTCATATCAAAACATGAGATTTTCCCCATATATTTCTTTCTTCTCCTTACGTTGGACTTAATTAATTTGAAGGTCCAAATTTTAATAGTACTAATAATAATAATAATAATAACAATAACAATAACAATAACAATAACAATAACAATAAAAATAATAATAATAATAGTACTATTATCATTATTATTATTTTATTTTATTTATTTTTATTATTATTATTATTATTATTGTTGTTGTTGTTATTATTATTATTATTATTGTTATTGTTATTATTATTAATATTTTATTTTATTATTATTATTATTATTATTAATATTATAATAATAATAATAATAATAATTATTAATATTATAATAATAATAATAATAATTATTATTAATATTATAATAATAATAATAATAATAATAATAATAATTATTATTGTTATTGTTAACATGCTTGTAGATAGCTCACGCCTTTTAGTGTTATCTTTATTTATTAATTCCTATTTTTGAGTTGTATTATTTTTGGAACAAAAACCAAGGTGAACATAAGACAGACTACATACTTTATTTTGCTTATAATCCACCAATTTTTATGTTAACTTGCTTGTAGATAGCTTAAGAAATAATAATAATAATAATAATAATAATAATAATAATAATAATAATAATAATAATAATAATAATAATACTCCCTCCGTCCCAAATTAACTGCTCAGTTTTGACTTTTTTAAGTCAAATTGACTATTTTTAGAATTAATAATTAAGCATATATAAATATATTTCTAAAATTATAAAAATTGGGATTAGTAATAAATTGTATATACTTTCTTTTGGTTATAATCTCTTCACCTATATTTTAGCAAAAATAGAAAAAAGATTAATTTTAAAAATGGTCAATTTGACTTTAAAAAGTCAAAACTGAGCAATTAATTTGGGACGGAGGGAGTAATAATAATAATAATAATAAGATGAGCCAAGCTAACTGTTTGGAACAAAATCAAGCAAGAGAGATCAATAATAATAATAATAATAATATTTTAATTAATGATTAATTAAAATAAATTTTAGGTAAATTAAAAAAAAATATTTATCAGAAATTATGTAATATTTAAAAAATAAATATGGGGCTAAAATATTAAATATAATATTTAATATTTTACCGAAAATATAAGTAAAATATATTTAATATTTTAATATTAAATATATTTAATATTTTAATATTAAATATATTTTACTGGGAATATATTTAATATTTTAATTAATGATTAATTAAAATATATTTTAGGTAAATTAAAAAAAATATTTATCAGAAATTATGTAATATTTTAGGTAATATATTTAATTAAAATATGTTTTTTCTGGTAAATATATCCTTAAGGTTTGCTATGGGAACCTCTTGGGATCTGTTATCTTTTAATTTGGTGATTTAATTATTTAGTTATAAATATAAATCCTTGCAAAATAATAACAATAAGACTCATGTTGCTCAGTTGGTCATTGGACCAATGTTCAAAATTAGAGGTTCTATGTTCGAATCTGTGCATTTACATAATTTTGGGAAAATTTCAAAAATGGTCACGTCAGCTCGTCCACTTGTAAAATAAAATGAAAAATGTCCACATCAGATCTGCCACGTGTGCCACATAGGCGCCACGTCAGCAGGTCAACGCACATGTGATTTAATTGTTTAGTTATAAATATAAATCCTTGCAAAATAATAACAACAAGACTCATGTTGCTCAGTTGGTCATTGGACCAATGTTCCAAATTAGAGGTTCTATGTTCGAATCTGTGCATTTACATAATTTTGGGAAAATTTCAAAAATGGTCACGTCAGCTCGTCCACTTGTAAAATAAAATGAAAAATGTTCACATCAGATCTGCCACGTGTGCCACATAGGCGCCACGTCAGTAGGTCAACGCACATGTGGCACCTGGGGCTCAAAATCCAAATTTTTTAATAGAAAGGAACTCAGTTTGCGTTGACCAGAAGAAAGGGGCTCAATACCCAAATATCAAATAAGTTCAGTGGCCGACTTTGCATTTAACCCTTTATCTTGTTATATGAACTATAACATGTATGTTATGTTAGTCCGATATTTATGAGATATATGTTGAGTTTATGAGATATATGTTGAGCATGTTATTATGTGCTATGTGATGCATGAAAATTGTTAGATTTTGTTGGGCTGTCGAGCTCAACCTTGCAAATAACCACTTCGCAGGTTAAAGATTCAAGGTAAAGTTATATGCTACTTGAAAGACATGAATTAGATGTGATACTCGAAGATTTATAAACTTTGGCTAAATTATTATTATTTGAACCATGTTTAGGGTTCCTAATAATGTATGATGTTTAATAGATGTTGAGTTATAAAGTTTAAGTTTTGTTTGTTGTATGAAAGGATATTGAACCTGGATGTAAGTTTTATTTATTAACTCTGATATGGTGAGTAATAAGCTAAGTATGGTTTAAAGGTAGGTAAAGATAAAGGTTTTGAGAAATGTACTTGATAAGTTACAATGATTATGTAATGATAAACTGTCAAGTGTGAGTTATCTGATATGTAAAGGTTATCAGATTAAAATGTACGTAAGATTCTATTTAATAACTTTGATGAAGCGAATCATAAAATAACTTAATTCCAAAACATGTAGATGATAACTATTTTGATTTCGGGAATTAAAATAAGAAAATAGAAAAGTTTTAAATTATTTCGTATGTTATTAAGTTTAACATCGAATAATGATGTAAAATCAGAAGTTAGACGTGTTATTAACGATCGAAGTCGATAATTGAATTATATGAATTTTGAGGTCGTTACAGTTGGTATCAAAGTTGTAGGTTATAAACCTTAGGTAGGAGTACCTTGGGCTATAACCTTAGAGAAGAGAGGTGAAGGTAATGAAAGAATAAGCTCAAATAGAGTTTGAACATGTTGATCGATTTCTCAATCAATGAATACGTGCAAGTATACACGGTCAAAAAGTAATAAAATGAAAGTATAGTATCATTCCCACAAGGAATTATTTAATAAAATTACCAAGTACTAATTCTTAACCAAACTAATTTTATTTAAACAATCTCAAATCGTGATTTTTCGAATTAAGAAAACTAAATTAAACATTTAAAAGAGCTTAGTCTAAAAGAAAGCAAATAAACAAAATTAAGATTTGATTGAATTTAGGTAAATAAGGATTAAGACTTTAATATCCCCAATTATGAATTCTAAATCAATTATCCAATTATCCTAATAGTTATGCCTACTAAATTGTTAACAGGAATTCTCAAATGCCAAAAGTCCTTTTCCAAGTGATCAATTGCCTTCTATTTAATCTAGATTAATCTTGCTATATTCCTATGCAAAACAATTGAATTAAACTCTTTTCAATCCCAATTCCTTATGTGTTACATGCGGTGAACAGATATTTCCATTCAATTCACAAACCTAATTATTCACTTTGCAAATAACTAACTCACATGATATCATGCCCAGTTCTAACCCTAGAATTCCTCTTTCAATTCCTTCTAGAGTAAAAAGTTAATTACTGATTAGATAATTAAACAATAAGCATAAGGCAAGATAAACAACTCACTTTGACACAAATAATTGGAATAAATCAAATAACTAATTTATAGACATAAAAGGTTCAATTGAAATCTTAATAAAAGAGTTAGTTCATAATTAATGAATTAAAACCAAGAATCCACAATTGAATAGACATTAAAAGATAAAATTATGATACGAGAAGAGAATAGAATCTATTGTCAGAAAATCTGATGCTCCCCTCTTGCTCTTGCTCTTGATCTTTAGTGCTCTTCAATTTGCTTCAATCTTCAATGGCTAATAAGAACTAGGGTTTATATTCTAATCTAATGGAGTGTTTTATCTAGTATAATATATAATCTCTCTTTATTTTATGCCTTACATCATGTATTTATAAGTTACAAGTCCAATTTTTAACTTAGGAACAATCCTAATTCAATTTAGAGTCAAAAAAGTGTCAAAATTCACCCAAAATGCGTCCAGGCACAACCAACCTCTTCTCCAGCGCCCCAGCACTGGGCACGATGCTAGCACACTGCTCCCCAGTGCCCCAGCACTGGGAATAGGCCAAAAATGGGCCCCGACGCTGGCCCCTTTTCCGACATTTTCTGCTCCGATGTCTTTTGGAAAAATAGCCATAACTTCTTCGTCCATACTCCGATTTTGATGATTCGAGATGTTCCGAAAAGAGGAGATGTAGATCTACAACTTTCATTCTTTAAGATTTTCGAAATAAGGTCTGGAGCAATACTCAAATTGGCTCTAAAGTGTCTGCTGTGTAAATGGCAAGCCGAAAACGTGAATCTAGCCACCCCGAACGTCAATCCACAAGTAACTTTTGTCCCAATTCCTACAAAACAACATAAAACATGAATGAATAGACACAAATACTTCAAATCAACCAAAAGATTAAGCTCAAACGCACTCAATTATGAGTATAAAACTCACTCATCAGAACAATAAGAAGTAATTTAAGAAATTTATAAAGAAGGGATTAAAACATGTGTGAAAGGATTCAAAGAAGAATCTCGCAGAGTTATAAGGATTATAAATGTGGGGTTACCCAACTCCAATAATAAGGATGTAAGGTGATAATAAATAGATAATGTCTATAAGAAGAGAATGATAAAAGAAGTTAAGAATAAAAAGTTATATTTAAGTATGGTACAATTGTACTCTTTAATGGTAGATGTATGGTATCTGGGCTAAACGATTCCTTCATAGAGCGGAGGTATGTACGAACTAGCAACTCGGAAACCTAGTTTGTTGGTTATTTGTGGGAAACCACTCAGTGTACCATATTAAAACTATTAGAGACTTGATGTGTACCAATTATAGAAATGGATACGTATCATGAAAATGTGGAACTTAAATGAAATGTTAAGCAATGTAAATGAGGTTAAAAATTCTTAAAGGAAGAATTGTTATATAAACAAGGAAATTCAAAGAAGAATCTTGAAGAGATATAAAGATAAGATATTGGAGTTGCCTAACTCCAATAGCCAAGATAACGAATAATGATGAATAGACAAAGTCTGTAAGATTAAAAGCATAAATGAAATCATAAATGATGAAAAAGGAAAGAAAGAGGATTGTAAAACAAAACGATCACGAGTTAAGAAAAGAATTTTAAGGGAGATGATTATAGAATAAGATCACGATGTGATCAGTTTAAGATATAAAAGAAAGATGGTCTGTAATGTTTGAATAATTATAGCTTGACGCTATGAAGTTAATGTACTAATATATAGTATGAGATAAACTCACGAGGAGTTATAGATAATGTGATACGAGGAATTCGTATTGAGCAAGATAGAGTTAGGTGGGATTTCAATTGAGGACTCATGTGATGGCTGAGTTGTACAAACCTTTGTATGGGCGAGGGTTTTGTGCTTGCACTCAGTTTATCACATTGATAATCATTGGAATGTCGGTGTTGCACTATCAATGTATATGGGGTGAAAAGGTGATTCTTTTCTCATGTGTATATTTGATGGTTAGAAACTATTAAGATTAGTCAGATATTATTAGGATTAGGTGTTGTTCTTAAAACTAAAGCATATGGTAAGTTCGTGACTCATAATAATATGGTATGTTTTGAACCCCTCAGCGAATGGATGCATATTGTATGACTAGGATAAGTTCTTAAACTCATATTATTGTGGCAAGTTCCTAAACTTCCAATGTGCGGTAAGTTTGATGATCTATAATGAGGATATAAGAGGACTGTAAGTTGAAATACAAGAATATTTAATATAAAGATTGAAATTGATGGGGAAAATTAGATATTCCAAATCTTCTAGCTTTGTTAGATTTTTGAAATTTATTAACTTCGTGCCGATGGTTGTACTTTTAATTTTTTTGAAAAATGTTGGATCACACTAGTGAACCAAAGAATTTTGAAAACAGTGATATTATTCGCATATCTATGCTATTTGTTTCGGCTAGATAACAAAAAAAATGATTTTTAAATTTTCAAAATATATTTTAATTATATGTATTGGGTGATATGATAAATGATGGAGTCATCAATGCAATGGAACCTGGTGTTGGATGTGATCATATGATCGTCAACCCACTATGGTGAGATGTAGTATGACAACGTCATAATCATGACACCATAAAAAGATTTTTGAGATTTCTTTAAGATATGAGAATATATATATATATATATATATATATATATATATATATATATATATATATATATATATATATTGATTGATGTCCAAATTGTTGCAGAAGTCTATGCTATTTGATTCAGCTAGACGAATATTGAAAGATGATTATAAAATTCAAGTGTTTCTTGAGAAGTTATGCCAAACCAAATTGTTTTGGTGCGGATTCAGATTTTGAAAAGCTGAGATGAACAACCCTTTTATAGGAGATATTTACGCGGAAGCGTTTAGATGTTTGTGCACAATACATGGTACGAAGGGCTGATCACCCTAAGTACGGGAGTCCCTATAGTCTAATGACTGTTAAGGTTTAAGTTAAAAGAGTACTTATAACCGTGGACAGAGTGCACAATACATCATACGAAGGGCTTAACACCCTAAGTATGGGAGTCCCTATAGTCTAATGACTGTTAAGGTTTAAGTTGAAAGAGTACTTATAACCATGGACGTAGTTCAAGGTCTTATGACCCTCAACATGATTTGGAATCTTTTAAATTCCTGTTATTCATATCGCTTCCCAATTATTGAGAACTTGTGAGAGATTCTTATTATTCTGAAAGGTGAAAGTGGAAATGATGAGAAAATTAAGCAAAACATAATAATTTCAAGAAAGAATTGAAATTTTCAGAACGAAGAGAAATATGAAACTCTTAGAAGAGGAAGAGATGAGGAATATGATGATCTTAGAAAGATCCTTAGAGAAAGAATTTAGTTGTAGAACCTAATGAATAAATAAATATTAACATAAAATTTATTTTGATAAATAGAATGAACGAATATTAGTAAGTCAAAATTTCGAGGACGAAATTCTTAGAAGAAGGGGTGAATGTAATATCCCGAGTGTTTATGATAATGATCTTTAGAGAAGGATAATGAATGGATCAAAGAATATGTAATACTCAAATATAATTGAGTATAAGTAAAGTTTATAAAATATAAATTATAAGAATTTATTATGAAGAATGGTGGTAGTGATAATAAATAAATCCTATATTAAAGTAATGTGTTGAAGATATTCGATGATAAATTTTGAAAAAAAGATTTGGTGAAAACCGAGTAAAAGAGGTTTCGTTGATTCTTAGGATGGAATCCTTATAAGGGGGAAGGATGTGACAACCCGAATTTTTATAAGTTATTAAAATAAGAATTTAATAATTAAAATTCTTATTATAAAATGTATATATTTTGAATTGTGTTTTGAGTGTGGGTAAGTATATATATTTGTAATTTATCTTGAAATATGTGATTTGGTGTGAAGAGATTAAGTGTGAATATAAAAGAGATGTATATGTTTGGAAAATAAGGTTTAATACTTAATTTAACTATTAAAAAAATCAAATGAGATTGTTACGGGAAGGTGATTAACTAAATAATATTAGTTAATTTAATTAAGTTGAAAATGATATTATGAAATAATATAATTCGATTATTATGCTTTATGGAAATGAAATTGGTATGCATTAAAATTTCATAAATAATCAGAGTAATTCACTTAATTAAAATGGTGAATTAATATAAATATATTTGATGGTAATTGTTATGGAAGTTGGGTGGAAATTGTTGATGGAAATATTCTAATTTAATTAAATAGTTAGAGGATTGAGAATTTGTTAAATTAAGTTATAATTATAATGGTTGAATAAAAATTATAGTTATATTGATAAGGCTTAATTTAATTTATTAATGAATTAAGTTTAACTTTAATTAATTTAAGAATGTAGGATATTATTTAATGGGTGTGACAAATGGATCATATAGTAATGAAAATTATAAAAATAAATTAAAAAGGGTTTGTGGGTCTAGCCAAACATGGCCTTATGACCCTTTGCCTTTTGTAATAGCTGGGATAAAGCTACGTAAAGACTACTTTTCAGTTATTTTGTGTTACACTTATTATTTTCATAAGTTTGAGAGCAGAGAAAAAAAGATAAATTGATAGAGGAGATAGATTCTCTGAGAAATTGAGTTTTGAGAATCTAAGGATGAAGAAGAAGGTATCATCTAATTGAGCTTAGAATAATCAAAGGGCACATGAGGTGTAGATAGCTGTAAGCTGCTAAATTATTATTGGTAAACAACGATCAAGGCAAGTCTTTCAGTTCCCATTTGCTATGCGAATTTATTATTTTAAATCTTTATTGCAAAGATCATGATGTGTTATATATATGTTGAATGTATGAAATGTTAAAGTTAATTTATGACTACATTGATTGACATGCTGATGGAGTAAGGAACCCAATCTTTATTCTTGTTATATGAACTGTAGCATGTATGTTATGTTAGTCCGAAGTTTATGAGAAATATGTTGAGGATGTTATTATGTGCTACGTGATGCGTGAAAACTGTTAGATTTTGCTTGGTTGTCGAGCTCAACCATGCAAATAACCACTTTTGCAGGTTAAAGATTCAAGGTAAAGTTATGTCATACTTGAAAGACATGAATCAGATGTGATACTCGAAGATTTATACACTTTGGCTAAATTATTATTATTTGAACTATGTTTAGGGTTCCGAATAATATATGATGTTTAATAGATGTTGAGTTATAAAGTATAAGTTTTGTTTGTTATATGAAAAGATATTGAACCTGGATGTAAGTTTTATTTATTAACTCTGATATGGTGAGTAATAAGCTAAGTATGGTTTAAAGGTAGGTAAAGATAAAGGTTTTGAGAAATGTACTTGATAAGTTACAATGATTATACAATGATAAACAGTCAAGTTTGAGTTATCTGATATGTAAAGGTTGTCGGATTATAATGTAAGATTCTATTTAATAACTTTGATGAAGCAAATCATAAAATAACTTGATTCAAAAACATGTAGATGATAAAAGTTTTGATTCAGGGAATTAAAGTAAGAAGATAGAAAAGTTTTAAATTATTCTGTATATTATTAAGTTTAACATCGAATAATGATGTAAAATCAGAAGTTAGACGTGTTATTAATGACCGAAGTCGATAATTGAATTGTATGAATTTTGGGGTCGTTACAAAACTCATAGATCTAACTCTGGTACTTGACCACAGTCAAAAATTTGAAATATAATAGGAGATAAGGTCATTTGAATTTGATGTTTCGTTTTCACAAAAATCTGATTTTCAACCCTTGATGATTTCTAAGAAAACTTCTATGTTTTCACATAATAACCAACATAACACATCATAAAACTTACTAATACTTCATATACCCATGAATCTACTATGATGCATGATCTATTTCATCAAACAATCATCAAAAACAAGATTAAACACAATCAAGGCTAAGAAAAATTGGAGTTTTCTACCCTTTGAAAAACTAGTCTCCATTTCATACTTTAGATCTAACTTTTGATCCTCAAAATGCATAAATCCACACATAACACACTCTAGATCATATAGATCTAGAGTTTTGAAGTTCAATAATATAAATCCAAATTTCAATTTAGAATAATCAAAAATATATAAACAAAAGGTATTTATACCTTAGATCTCCATGCTTTCCTTCTTCTTCCAAATTAAGTGATGAGGTGTGGTGGCTTAAACATTTTCTTCCCATCTTCCTCCTAAGGTGGCTACCAAAGCCATCTTGGTTCTCTCTCTCCATTTATTTTCTTTCACTTTCTTTGATTTAGTAAAGCTTGTGAATCTAGGAGGATGAGATATCTTAATTGATATGGTAACACGAGCTAGAAGTTTGTGGAAACAAATAAAACACACGTGCTTACTCCATCCTCTTATTGACGACCACACCACTCTATTTCTTTCTCTCTCTCTTTAGTCACCTTAGTTTATGTTTAGAAAGGAGAATAGATGAAAGAAAAAGAAAGTAAACTTTTGTTGGGAAAGTATATAGATATAATATATATAAGTAAAATAAACATCCTATACCTTTCCCATTCTCTCTCTCATTCATCTCTTATGTGGCTTTAGCTTATAAACTTAGATAAATAGGGTGGATGAATAAAAGAGTGACAACTTGCATGGTTGGTAAGGATTTGTGAACCAAAATGATACACCATGTGTGTGAGACCCCGAATTTTATGAAATGAAAGTATTTAATTTTCTTATAATTATTCTATTTAGTAAATGGTTAAATTGATAAAAGGTTAAAGTTAAGGGTGATATATGAAATTTTTTCAAAGTAAACAAGTTGTTATAAAATATTCGGTTGGTCGGGGAATATTCTTTTTATCGGGGAATATCCGTAGGACGACACAATCATTGGTAGACCCCACAACAGAAGTATTATCGTAGTAAGGAAACGATAGAATTATCTTTTTATAAAAATAACAGCGAAAGTGTTACCATTAAAACTGTTGAACTACTCGGTAGTAAAAGTACAGTAATATGCGTGGTTGCATAGTAGCACACAATATTGATTATTGATGCTTACGTGAGAAGTCACTCAGTTATACTCAATTATTGTTACAGTAATTGCTGCATCATATCTCTCATATTATTGATTCAGTTATTGTCACAGTATCATTTGTATAATATGTTATAGTATTAAATCAATAATTGAGACGACAAAGTTATTCATATTATTATTTGCAATATTGATAATGCATAGAAGTTCTGTCAAGGAGAGGTTTGGTCACCTAATTGCGCGCCAATAAAGACAAATCCTTATCAAAAAGCCCCCTCTTTCCTGAGAACGACCTGGTTGTTAAATATTGTGAGTTATAATATTAATGATGAATGTTATAAAAAATAATCGAATTTGAGTTCGGAGTTGAATTTGGAGACGCGGACGTGATATTTGAGTCCGAGACGATGAAATTAGTAGAAATAGACTATAAACACAACATTTGTCGGGGTTAACTTTTTGGTCAAAAAAGTCAACAGTTGACTTTTTCGGAAAAAGTTAAACTTCAAAATTTCAAAAATGAAATTTTTGAGATAAATATTTCCATTGTGATGGGATTGTTAGTGTTAGTAAAAATCGATATTTATTTCGATAATAATTGATGTCTTGAGGTTATATTGACCAATCGGGTAATTAATCGAATAAATGAGTAATTAATTGCTATTAATTCACATGATTATAATTATTTGTTCACATGTGTGTACTATTGATTCACATTCATGTACTATTAGGGGAGGTGGTGCAAGATTGATAATACTTGCATGACTAAGTTAAAAATGGAGGTATAAATGGAGGTACTATACGGTAATTCATATTTTCACATAATTATAAGTATTGAGTCACATGATTGTACTATTAATTCACATTATTTACTATTAGGGGAGGTGGTACAAGTTTGATAATATTTGTAGGACTAAATTAAAAATGAATGAAAAATTGAAGGTATTATACTGTTATATTTCGAGCCCCAAAACGTGCAATTACCGAAACTATATTTTCCTATAAATAGAAGCTCATTCTTCCTTCATTTCTCACCAATTCACTAAAGCAATAGAGCAATTATTATAGAGAGAAAAAAGAAGAGAAGTCTGCTACCTCACTATTCCAGTATCCAATTTTTTCTAAGGTAAGGGGTATTATTCTTTCGTATTCATGAAGAGAGTTATTTTCTTTCAATACTCGTAAGGGTTGCTATTCTATTATTTATTATTATGTTGGAATAACCTGTCTATGCAAAGTACCGTATACATGGTAAAATTCTTCTGTTATTCCATTCTTTATTATTCTGTTGGAATAACCTGTCTGTGGGATCTATCGCATGCCTGGTGAATTCTGTTGTTATTCCATTCTTTATTATTCTATTGGAATATTCTGTCTATGCGGATTACGCAAGACCCGGTTCTATTCTTTATTATTCTGTTGGAATATCTTGTTTGTGCGGATTACGCATGACCTGGTTCCATTTTTTATTATTATGTTGAAATATCCTGTTTGTACGGATTACGCATGACCTGGTTCCATTATTTATTATTTTGTTGGAATATATTGTTTGTGTGAATTACGCATGACCTAGTTCCATTCTTTATTATTCTGTTGGGAATAACCTGTCTGTGCGGTCTATCGCATGCATGGTGAATTCTTCTGTTATTCAATTTTTTATTATTCTGTTGGAATAACCTGTCCATGTGGATTACCGCATGCATGGTGAATGATCCCTTGTATTTATTCTTTATTAAATTGTTGAAATGATCTGTCTACGTGGATTACCGCATGGCGGGCTAAAATCCATTTGCAGTTTCGTAATTCTTTGACCCTCAAAAATTCTGGAAAAATTTGAAATAATAATTTGTTGAGTTTTCTAGATTATGTCCATAAATGGCGATTTTTGGATGTATAGATTAGGAGTTATGAATTTTATGGAAAAAGACTATTTTAAAAGTAAACACTTATACCCAACATACCCTTTGATATACTTTTAGGATCTTAAGGGACATGTCAAAGTATAACTCATCTTACACAAGATACTATGATGATCTTAAGTCTAAGGATTAGTTGTACTACTATCACTAAAAGAATTCTTATTGATAGACAAGTAAAACCCCATTATGTATTCCTTAGCGAGCCACAATCAATGTACTTATTCTCCAATATGCACCTACATACTTGCTTTAGTGTCTCAACACAAATGATTATGAGATCAATCATTCTCTCCCAAAGTGCAAGCAACGTATGTACTAATCTATCCGGATTCACTAATCTCCTTTTTAGTAATCCAATGATTGGAAACTATTTTAGTTTTAAACTATTTAAGAATTTAGATCTCATTAGCATGATCATCATCATGATTCTAAAAGCATTACTTAAAACTATAAGTTTATCATATTTAATATAACAACATTATGTAGATAAATTAAAAGCCTTTAATAAACAATTCTTTTATTAATAAATGAATAAGATAATTACAAAGTATAAGCTTTATCATATGAAATATAATTGGCTTGTGTACATACTACTTTCATTTCTCTCTCGATTCTTCAACGAAGAGTAAAATTATTTGCTTTCTCTTTCGATTACTAGTTCGCATAAATATCTATATAAAGCAAGGATCAAGAGCATTCTCCTTATCTAGCATTCCTCCTTAAATATCATTTTTTTTACTAAAACTACGTTGTTTTGGAGATTTTTAAAAGAGAGTGATCCCACCTGCTTTTCTTTTATTTACAAAAATGCCACCCGCTGCCCCACTTGTTTTTTAAAAGAAACTCCAAAACAACGTAGTTTTAATAAAGTAGTGATATTTAAGGAGGAGTGCTAGATAAGGGGGAATGCTCTTGATCTTTCATATATATATATATATATATATATATATATATATATATATATATATATATATATATATATAAGGCTTTTGAGTGACAAATTGACAGAATGAGCTCGTCTTGGAGTGAAATCACGAATGAAATTGCGGAGGAAGATTGTAGTTTATGCAGCTTAAATGTAAGACCCCAACTTATTATTAATGAAATTTAATTTTCTCTATTTATTATTTTGAAATAGTAAAGGTTGATTTGATTAATGTGGATAGTTATGGGTAAAATACGCAAATATTTCAAAATAAGCAAGTGGTTATAAAATATTCATTGTTGTCAGGGAATATTCGTTTGGTCGTGAAATATTCGTACTGTCGGGGAATATTCGTACGATGGCGCAGCCATGTGTGGGCCCCATAACAAAAAACGATTGGATGAAGAAAACGACAAATATAAGTTGTTTAAAAATAACGGCATAGTTGTTACCGTTAATACTGTTAAAATACTCGGTGGTTAAAACACAGTAGCACACGGTATTGCACCAATTATTGATTCTTACGTAAGAAGGCACTACTCAATAATTGTTACAGTAATTACTGTTCAGTATTTTATTTTATTGATTCAATAATTGCTGCGTTGATTTTTTTTATATTACTGTTATTTCAATAATTATCACTACACAATATTTTTCATTATCGAATCAATAATTCATATTATCTGAATAACATTATTAGATAACATTATTGGCAATGTCTAGAAAGTTTTGTCTAAGGAGAGGTTTGGTCACCTAATTGCGCGCCAGTAAGGAGAAATTCTTATTAGAAATCCCCCTCTTTCCTGGGAACGGCCTGGTTGCCAGTACTGTGATTCTGTAATATTATTTGTGAATAATTAATTATTGATTTATATGATGGGGAAAATATTGATTTTATGTGGATATAAATGAAGAAAATTTTTAATGTGACAATTGCTGAAAATTAATATTTTATCTTTTTTTGATAAAATAATTTATTTCAATATATTATTATATTTTAATAATATAATAATGATGATATTTTTACGATGAATATGAGATATATGAGTATATGTGGAGGAGGAGTATTTTTGTTACCAAAAATATTTAAATCATGTTTTTATGTGTCGGTGGACCCCATTTCTTGACTGAAATTTGATTATAGCCTGTAAAATCGCTCGTTTGTGGATTTCGGTCAATTTCTGTTTGGAATTTAGAAAAACTTTCTTCTGCAAAGTTGTAGAGAATTGAATTTCCTATAAAAACTCGTGATTCAAGTTTTCTGACAAAAGGTCTATTTATTGTGAATTATTAAAGTTCTGAAGCTTCGAAATAATTGATTTTTGGAAGTTTTAATTATGTTTTTTAAGAAAAACAGTTTTTTACATGCTTGGGACTCATTTAACATGTGTTAGGATGGCTGAGTTCAGATTCATGGATGCGTAGGAAGATGTGAAAAATAATTAATATTAATTTATTAAATTTTCTGTTTGGTGTTCTAAGTAATTTCCTATAAATAGGGTGCTTAGGTTAGAATTGAAAATTACACCAAAAACTAAAGTTTTCTCTCTCTATATTATCGAGCGTATTCTTGTGAGTATTTTGAGTATACTTTGAGTATTACTATACGGTGCAAGTTCAAGTCATAAGCCTATATGCGGTGTTTCAGCTAGAAGTACTGATCTTCCGAGGTAAGGGATGTTATTTTATTCGAAAATGATATTATTTTTTCAATATCATTATGCCAAATTATTGGTTGGAAATTTTTATCAAATTTGAAACTTTTTCATGTCGGGGTTACTATTCCTGAGTTACTATTCACGAGTTACTATTCATGAGTACTATTCACGAAGCATGATGATGTTTTTTTGTGAAATTTCTATCTTTTAGTGTCGGAGTTACTATTCACATATACGGCACTATTCACGAATATGACACTATTCACCGAAAAATGAAATTTCTTTTTTTTGTCCAAAATATCTATTATGGATACTAGCTTTGATTGTATCCATATTTTGATCATTCTTGAATTTTACTCCACTATGATTACTTATGAAGTATTTTTGAACTTGGATTGTTTAAAATATGAATCCTTAATATTTGTTCTTTTGTTTCACTGGATTCGTTTCCTTTAAAATATTTTTCATCATCCTCAGTCCTAAATGATGATATAACTGAATATCTTTGGCCGAAGTGCAAAGATGAATGATTTTATGATGAATATCTTTGGCCCGTAGTGCAAAGATGAATAGGTGTTGAGATGAACATGACCGACTGATTAATATCTTTGGCCCGTAGTGCAAAGATGAACAGGCGTTTAGATGAACATGACCAACTGATGAATATCTTTGGCCTGTAGTGCAAAGATGAATATTTGATTCCAGATATATGTTGATTGATGTTACAGGGATAAAATATCGACGATGAACTTTTAAATTCATATATAGAAGATACTAGTTTGCATTCTCTACTTAACTCTTCTAATGAATTGTTGTTTCCGCTGCAGTTGTTGATTTAAAACCGGTAGTCTATTGTATTCTATTAGATTTTTCCCTGTTGAAGACTAACGATAATTTGTTGTATATTATCTTAGTCATAATATTCTTTACTGGGCTAGTTAAGCTCACCCTTTTCCTTTTTGTTCCATTTTTCTTCTCAGGAGGCGAGAATGTAGCGAGTACTAGTCGGGGTAAGGAATGAAGGTTCTAGAGAGAGTTGTTTAGTAGTCCTCACCATTTTTGTAAAATAATGTATCAATAATTATGATGGGGATTTATTTACGTGTGGATATTATCTAGACGACAATATCTGTATTTAAACTCACAGTTTATATGTTGTAATAATAAAGTCGTAGTTATTTCTGTACCATGTATTTGGCGACTCAGAATAGGTTGGATGGAATGGACCTATTTTGGGGGCGTCACATTAAATTAATGGATTCAACCTAAATTTCTAAGTCGATGCTAATATGGAGTAATGGTGCGAATGTGGGAAGCAAGGAAAGATGGTACACAACAACAAGGAAGGCAATTCCTTGGGTGTATTAATTATCAGGTATGAATGTAATATTTTTTAA
Organism: Panax japonicus; assembly: GCA_020205505.1. Lineage (NCBI taxonomy): Eukaryota > Viridiplantae > Streptophyta > Magnoliopsida > Apiales > Araliaceae > Panax > Panax japonicus. Next base: position 31,340,966 of record CM035114.1, read on the forward strand.
TTTATTTCAATATTATTGCTTATGTTAATGGTTGGTGTGTAATAGGACAAGAGAGCTAATTGTGATTTCTTTAAATGGTATGATCCACCATTTTTGATAGAGCTAGAGATGTTATTGAAGAATTGACATTAAAATTGAAGGTCAACCGAGAGATGGTAGATAAAATAAAGAAGGAAAAAAGTGAGAATGCTAAAAATTGGTTTGCAATTGAGATGGCCAAAATTTCAATGAAGACGTTGGAGAAGGAGGTTAGAAAGAAGAAGAAGAAGATGATGAATGCCAAACTTGTAGAAATGATTTTTTTTATTGATTTCTTATAATTTGCTCATGGATGTGTGTTTTAATATTTGTTGTTTTACAAATGTAAATTTAGGTTTAGATGCAATTAGGATTTAAAGTTTGTATACAGTTGAGATCTCAAGCTTTTATTTTGCTCATGGATATAAATTGTAAGTTTAGATGCAGTTCGAATTTCAAGCTTGTATTTTGGCCATGGATTTGAATGAATGAATGAAAGGAAATTACTATGTTTGACTGTGTGATATTTTGTTTGGGATTTCAAGCTTGCAATTTGCTATTTGATTGTGTACTGTTATGTTTAGCATTTGATTGTGTTTTGGCAATGACAATATATGGGGAAAATGACATGCTTGCTTCAACTAAAGGCAATCCAACTATGCTACTGCCACAACTCAATCCAACCATAACAATAAAAAGTTGACAATAGTCATGCATGCTTCAGGTAATCCATATTAAGGTAATCCAACTATGCCACTGACATCATTTAATCCAACCATAACAATGAGAAGCTGACAACTATTATCAATATGTCAACCCAAAACAAATAACATCCCATGATAATCCTTAATAAGGCAATAACATTTCGTAAGAAGAAAATAACACACTATCGATTATAACCATTATGACTAAATAAGCAATCCAACCATCTTGAACCAAGTAATAGACTACTGCAGACATTAATCAAAAGACGTCTTAAATAAGTACTTATTAATCATCACCAAATTACAATCATTACACAAAAGACATTAAACAAAAGTCATAGATATGTCTAAATGACCACTGGCTTCCAATTTGGCCTATCATGTTCCTTAATCTATGTTGGTTTTTGATTTTATGATGTTTTGAATGATGACTAATTTAAGTATATTAGACATGTGCATGGTTCATGGTTTGTTATAATATTATAATTAATATGCATGTGTTATGGTTATTACATGAACACTTGTTACTGATTCTCTTCTGTTAGTAAGTTGGAATGTTTTAAAATCATTTCAAATTTGATTTGGAGTTTATTAAGGAAGATTTGATTTGGAGTCTATTAAGGAAGATTTGATTTAGAAGTTTTGAATTGGAGTTTATTAAGGAATATTTGAATTGGAGTTTATTAAGGTATGTTGGTATTTTTAATTTTAATAATGACAAATATTGTGACGCCCCCAAAATAGGTCCATTCCATCCAACCCATTCTGAGTCGCCAAATACATGGTACAGAAATAACTACAATTTTATTATTACAACATATAAACTGTGAGTTTAAATACAAATATTGCAGTCTAGACAATATCCACACGCAAATAAATCCCCATCATAATTATTGATACATTATTTTACAAAAATGCTGAGGACTACGAAATAACTCTATCTAGAACCTTCATTCCATACCCCGACTAGTACTCGCTACATTCTCGCCTCCTGAGAAGAAAAATGGAACAAAAAGGAAAAGGGTGAGCTCAACTAGCCCAGTAAAGAATATTATGACTAAGATAATATACAACAAATTATCGTTAGTCTTCAACAGGGAAAAGTCTAATAGAATACAATAGACAACCAGTTTTAAATCAACAACTGCAGCGGAAATAACAATTCATTAGAAGAGTTAAGTAGAGAATGCAAACTACTATCTTCTATATATGAATTTAAAAGTTCATCGTCGATATTTTATCCCTGTAACATCAATCAATATATATCTGGAATCAAATATTCATCTTTGCACTACAGGCCAAAGATATTCATCAGTTGGTCATGTTCATCTAAACACCTGTTCATCTTTGCACTACGGGCCAAAGATATTAATCAGTCGGTTATGTTCATCTCAACACCTGTTCATCTTTGCACTACGGGCCAAAGATATTCATCAAGAAATCATTCATCATTGCACTACAGGCCAAAGATATTAAGTAATTTCATCATTTAGGACTAAGGATGATGAAAAATATTTTAAAGAAAACGAATCTAGTGAAACAAAAGAACAAATATTAAGGATTCATATTTTAAACAATCCAAGTTCAAAAATACTTAATAAGTAATCAGAGTGGGGTAAAATTCAAGAATGATCAAAACATAGATCCAATCTAAGATAGTATCCAGAATAGATATTTTGGATAAAAAAAAGAAATTTCATTTTTCGGTGAATAGTGCCGTATTCGTGAATAGTGTCGTATACGTGAATAGTAACTCCGACACCAAAAGATAGAAATTTCACAAAAAACATCATCATGCTTCGTTAATAGTACTCGTGAGTAGTAACTCATGAATAGTAACTCGTGAATAGTAACTCATGAATAGTAACCCCGACATGAAAAAGTTCCAAATTTGATAAAAAGTTCCAACCAATATTTCAGCATAATGATATTGAAGAAATAATATCATTTGAGAAGAAAATAACATTCCTTACTTCGAAAGACATTACTTCTAGTTGAAACACCGGATATAAGCTATGACTTGAACTTGCACCGTATAGCAACAATACTCAAAGTATACTCAAAATACTCACAAGAATACGCTCGATAATATAGAGAGAGAAAACTTCAGTTTCTGGTGTAATTTTCAATTCTAACCTAAGCACCCTATTTATAGGTAATTGCTTAGAACACCAAAGCAGAAAATTTAATAAAATATTAATATTAATATTACAATTCCTACGCCCACTTTTAAGGATCTGAAATTCAGCATTTTCATCACATGAAAGACCCACCTTTAATGACAAAAACGTTTTTCATAATAAAAATAATTAAAACTTCCAAAAATCAATTATTTCGGAGCTTCGGAACTTCAATAATTCATAATAAATAGCCCTTTTATCAAAAAATTCAATTCTCTACAACTTTGCACAAGAAAGATTTTCCAAATTCCAAACAAAAATTGACCGAAATCCACAAACGGTTGATTTTACAAGCTATAATCAAATTTCAGTCAAGAAATGGGGTCCACCGACACATAAAACATGTTTTAAATATTTTTGGTAACAAAAATATTCCTCTTCCACATATACTCATATATCCCACATTCATCATAAAAATATCATCATTATTATATTATTAAAATATAATAATATATTTAAATGAATTATTTTATCAGAAAAAGATAAAATATTAATTTTCAACAATTGTCACATTAAAAAATTTTCTCTATCTATATCCACATAAAATTAATATTTTCTCATCATATAAATCAATAATTAATTATTCATAAATAATATTACAGAATCACAGTACTGACAACCAGGCCGTTCCTAAGAAAGAGGGGGCTTTCCAATAAGAATTTCTCCTTACTGGCGCGCAATTAGGTGACCAAACCTCTCCTTAGACAGAACTTTCTAGATATTGCCAATAATATTATCTAATAATACTATTCAGATAATATGAATTATTGCTTCGATAATAGAAAATACTGTGTAATGACAATTATTGAAATAACAGTAATATAAAATATTAATGCAACAATTATTGAATCAATAAAATAAAATACTGAACATTAATTAATGTAACAATTATTGAGTAGTGCCTTCTTACGTAAGAATCAATAATTGGTACAATATCGTGTGCTATTGTGTTTTAACCATAAAGTATTTTAACAGTATTAACGATTAAAACTACGCCGTTATTTTTAAACAACTTATATTTATCGTTTTCTTTATCCAATCGCTTTCCGTTATAGGGCCCACAAAAGACTGCGCCGTCGTACGAATATTCCCCGACAGCAAGAATATTCCACGACCAAACGAATATTTCCCGAAAAAAATGAATATTTTATAACCATTTGCTTATTTGAAATATTTGCGCATTTTACCCATAACTAACCACATTAATCAAATCAACCCTTTACTACTTCAAAATAATAAATAGAGAAAATTAAATTTCATTAATAATAAGTTGGGGTCTTACAACCTCCTTTCCTTATGAAATTTTATCCTCGAAATTGACGTACGTACCTAGTGTTTCAAAAAGATGAGAATACCTCGCTTTCATTTTCGTTTCCAACTCCCAGGTCATTTCCTCAATAACATGGTTTCTCCACAAAACTTTAACTTGTGGTATAACCTCGGTACATAAGACATGTTCTTTCCTATCCAAGATCTTGACAGGTACCTCCTCGTACGTTAAGTCTTCGGCTATCTCATCCGGTTCTAACTCAATGACGTGGTTCAGGTCATCCACATATTTACGTAACATCGATACGTGAAAAACGTTATGAACACGCGTCATACTTAGCGGTAAAACGAGCCTATAGGCCATAGTTCCTATTCGATTGAGAATTTTAAATGGATTAATAAATTGAAGGTTTGAGCTTTCCTTACCTCACTGATTCTTTCTTTTGAAATAACAACTTCTTGCACCTCCTTCTTCAAATTCATCAGCTCCGGTGTGTAGTTTGAACAACTTTAACTTTATCGATTAAAGTCGATTATACTCGTATATCATCACGTGGATACCTAGAGTTTTCATTTTCATCTCTATTATTTGTAAATTATACGAAATGAGTCTTTGATAATATCGTACTCGTACTTGTATACGATCTTCTACTCAACATGTCAGTTACCACGTTCGCTTTTCCTGGATGGCATGGTCAGAACATGTGCTGAAATGTGTCTCCTCTTGAGTTCTTCAAAGCTCTTCCCACATTCCTTACTCCATTCAAACTTTGTATCTCTACGAGTCAGCTGCGTTAATGGAATAGCGATTCGAGAATATCCTTCAACGAATCTCCGATAATACCCAACTAAGCTAGAAAGCTACGTATTTCGATTACCGACTTAGGTTGTTCTCAACTGTGACTCATATCCCAACCTTGGATAGCACATTACAATGACACCTATCAGTTTACTATCGCACAAATATTGTCCTCTACGGAGAGTCTAGCTTCGGTGCATTCCACAAAGGAAGTCACCAGATAAAGGCTCAGGTACCAAATTCTATAGATGAATTTTTAACTCCTGAAGTTCAATAGGAGCCATTCGATATGAGATTTTAGAAATGAGTTTTGTACCGGGTTCAAAGTCGATACAAAATTTAATATCAGGCTTTAGGAGTAAGCCAAGAAATTCTTCAGGAAATACGTCAGAAAAAATCAATAACAACAGGAATATTATTCAAATCTGATGTGTCTTTATTAAAATCCATAACATGGACTAAAAAAACTTGACATCCGTAATAAACGAATGACTTCATGGCTTGATATGAAAATGTTTGACTACAATGGTTTGATTGCTTGAATTCGAATAGCAGGTTGCTTAGGAATATGAAAACTAACAACCTTACGAAAGTAATCAATTTCGGCATGATGAGTAGTTAACCTTAAAATCACATCAAAAGCAAATACCTCTATAGAAATAAGGTTAACAGGTAATGTGATAGTGCCAACCTGAATCAAGCAAGATTTCTAAACAACGGATGTAATGAAAGTTTCTCCTAACAGAGTCTCCATAAATAGGTCAAAGTTTAATTTCTCCGTAGCCAAGTTCAAACGTTGAGCGCAAGCAAGAGAGATAAAAGAATGGGTAGAACCGGTACCTAGTAAGGTATAAACTTCGCAAGAATTTATAATTAACTAACGCGTGCTAACTTCGTTCGGGTTCCTCGCATTTTGACTGGTCATGACAAACGCTCTTCTAGGAACCGTTGACTTTGACTTTTCTGGGACATCCTTTTGAGTCATCATTCCCGCTGGACTGGGTTTCGATACCGTACAATCTCGAGCGACATGTCCTTCTTTTCCACAATTATAGCATACCTTAAACTGTTGTGGGCAGTTTGGGCTGATATGTCCATCTTTCCCACATTTGTAACATACGACCGGTGGTCTTTCTCCTCCCTTGGAACCAGTTGCTACTGGCGCAGACGTCTTCACATGGTTGTTGTTGAATCTCCTCTTTTTAAAATCTCCTCCCGACTTGCTTCTTCTATTTTCATGGCCACGATTATCACCAGAGTGGTTACCGCCTTTGTCCGTATTCTTTTTTCTTTGTTGATTATCGTTATTTTGATGACTGCTACTTCGGTATAATCCTAGTTATAGTCCCTCGGTTGAATGTACTCGTTATCTCGCTCTAACAACTGATCCCTGTTGACAACATCTAAATAGAGAGAAAATTTATGAGAAATGAGATACTGACGTATGCCGGGTTTCAAACCTCTCAGAAACATCCGCGTCATACGTTCCTCATTCTCCAGTAAATGAGGTGCAAACCTGGATAACTCCGCGAACTTCGCCTCGTACTGGGACACCGTCATGTTATTCTGCTCCAGTCTAATAAACTCCACTTCCTTCATATGACGAATACTTTCAGGAAAGTACTTGTCATTGAACTGTTTCTGAAACGTCTCCCATGACATGCTGAGTGCAGCTGGATGGGTACGCTTCACAGATTCTCACCAGTAATCTGCCTCGTTACGGAACATAAAAGTAGCGAATGGAACTTTATGTTCCTCCGTGCATCCCAAGACATCGAATATCTTGGTAATTTGTTTGACCCACGTCTCCGCCTTAATCGGATCCGGCTTTCCCCAGAATTCTGGTGGTCCCAACTCTTTGAACTGCTTGGCCGTGACAAGCCGCGCGTTGCTATCATTTCCACCCGTATTCTGTACACGAGTCTCCCTCGTCTGATTTTGCATGAACTGCAAAAAGCTTCTAAACATCCCTCGTTCATCATCTGCTTAGTGGTGTTGTTCACAAGAGGAACATTGCCAGCCTGTTGCACGTTCTCCTTGTTGGTGAGTACAGGCATCTCCACGGTCTCATTTACTCCACTGTTAATATTCTCAATCGACATTCTCAAATACTGTCATAAAACAAGGGTTAATTAAACAAATTAACAAATCACATAATACCCCTATATTATGACCGACCAATAAATAAGCTTAGGTAGGACACACTAGCGAAGGATTTACTCGTCTCTCCCCTCCTAGTTCTATTCCCCGATCTCTGCCAGAGATCATATCCCTAAGCTCTGATACCAACTATGACGCCCCCAAAATAGGTCAATTCCATCCAACCCATTCTGAGTCGCCAAATACATGGTACAGAAATAACTACAACTTTATTATTACAATATATAAACTGTGAGTTTAAATACAGATATTGCCGTCTAGACAATATCCACACGCAAATAAATTCACATCATAATTATTGATACATTATTTTACAAAAATGGTGAGGACTACGAAATAACTCCCTTTAGAACCTTCATTCCATACCCCGACTAGTACTCGCTATATTCTCGTCTCATGAGAAGAAAAATGGAACAAAAAGGAAAAGGGTGAGCTCAACTAGCCCAGTAAAGAATATTATGACTAAGATAATATACAACAAATTATCGTTAGTCTTCAACAGGGAAAAGTCTAAGAGAATACAATAGACAACCAGTTTTAAATACACAACTGCAGTGGAAACAACAATTCATTAGAAGAGTTAAGTAGAGAATGCAAACTACTATCTTCTATATATGAATTTAAAAGTTCATCGTCGATATTTTATCCCTGTAACATCAATCAATATATATCTGGAATCAAATATTCATCTTTGCACTACAGGCCAAAGATATTCATCAGTTGGTCATGTTCATCTAAACACCTGTTCATCTTTGCACTACGGGCCAAAGATATTAATCAGTCGGTTATGTTCATCTCAACACCTGTTCATCTTTGCACTACGGGCCAAAGATATTCATCAAGAAATCATTCATCTTTGCACTACAGGCCAAAGATATTAAGTAATTTCATCATTTAGGACAGAGGATGATGAAAAATATTTTAAAGAAAACGAATCTAGTGAAACAAAAGAACAAATATTAAGGATTCGTATTTTAAACAATCCAAGTTCAAAAATACTTAATAAGTAATCAGAGTGGGATAAAATTCAAGAATGATCAAAACATAGATCCAATCAAAGATAGTATCCAGAATAGATATTTTGGACAAAAAGAAGAAATTTCATTTTTCGGTGAATAGTGCCGTATTCGTGAATAGTGCCGTATACGTGAATAGTAACTCCAACACCAAAAGATAGAAATTTCACAAAAAACATCATCATGCTTCGTGAATAGTACTCGTGAATAGTAACTCATGAATAGTAACTCGTGAATAGTAACTCATGAATAGTAACCCCGACATGAAAAAGTTCCGAATTTGATAAAAACTTCCAACCAATATTTCAGCATAATGATATTGAAGAAATAATATCATTTGAGAAGAAAATAACATCCCTTACCTCGAAAGACAGTACTTCTAGTTGAAACACCGGATATAAGCTATGACTTGAACTTGCACCGTATAGCAACATTACTCAAAGTATACTCAAAATACTCACAAGAATACGCTCGATAATATAGAGAGAGAAAACTTCAGTTTCTGGTGTGATTTTCAATTCTAACCTAAGCACCCTATTTATAGGAAATTGCTTAGATCACCAAAACAGAAAATTTAATAAAATATTAATATTACAATTCCTACGCCCACTTTTAAGGATCTGAAATTCAGCATTTTCATCACATGCAAGACCCACCTTTAATGACAAAAACTTTCTTTATAATAAAAATAATTAAAACTTCCAAAAATCAATTATTTCGGAGCTTCGGAACTTCAATAATTCATAATAAATAGCCCTTTTATCAGAAAATTCGAATCTCACGTCTTTTTATAGGAAATTCAATTCTCTACAACTTTGCAGAATAAAGTTTTTCCAAATTCCAAACAGAAATTGACTGAAATCCACAAACGGTCGATTTTACAAGCTATAATCAAATTTCAGTCAAGAAATAGGGTCCACCGACACATAAAACATGCTTTAAATATTTTTGGTAACAAAAATACTCCTCTTCCACATATACTCATATATCCCACATTCATCGTAAAAATATCATCATTACTATATTATTAAAATATAATAATATATTTAAATGAATTATTTTATCAGAAAAAGATAAAATATTAATTTTCAACAATTGTCACATTAAAAATTTTCTCCATCTATATCCACATAAAATGAATATTTTCCTCATCATATAAATCAATAATTAATTATTCACAAATAATATTACAGAATCACAGTACTGGCAACCAGGCCGTTCCCAAGAAAGTGGGGGCTTTCCAATAAGAATTTCTCCTTACTGGCGCGCAATTAGGTGACCAAACCTCTCCTTAGACAGAACTTTCTAGACATTGCCAATAATGTTATCTAATAATATTATTCAGATTATATGAATTATTGCTTCGATAATAGAAAATACTGTGTAATGATAATTATTAAAATAACAGTAATATAAAATATCAATGCAGCAATTATTGAATCAATAAAATAAAATACTGAACAGTAATTACTGTAACAATTATTGAGTAGTGCCTTCTTACGTAAGAATCAATAATTGGTGCAATACCGTGTGCTACTGTGTTTTAACCACCGAGTATTTTAACAGTATTAACGGTTACAACTACGCCGTTATTTTTAAATAACTTATATTTGTCATTTTCTTCATCCAATCGCTTTCCGTTATAGGGCCCACAAAAGACTGCGTTGTCGTACGAATATTCCCCAACAGCAAGAATATTCCACGACCAAATGAATATTTCCCGACAAAAATGAATATTTTATAACCACTTGCTTATTTGAAATATTTGCACATTTTACCCATAACTAACCACATTAATCAAATCAACCCTTTACTACTTCAAAATAATAAATAGAGAAAATTAAATTTCATTAATAATAAGTTGGGGTCTTACAAATATTATGGTCTTTTGTTATTTATTCCAGCTGGCCCAAATTGGTTCATCAATTTCATCAGAGTATTTTGTGGGTGCTTATTTATTTAAGGATTTTATCTTGCTTAGTGGAGCCCACGTTAGTTAGTGACATTTTGGTATTCTATTTTGAAAAGGAGACTTACAGAAGCTATTGGGTCTAATCCTTATTAATCTCCTTGTTTCTTTATTTAAGGTATTTTGGTTTGACTTGAAAACATATCCTTTATTTACCAAATCTGTTGGACTCTTTAATTGCTAATATCATGGGGTATACCAACCTTGATATGAGTTTCCTATTCTATCTTATGTTCATAACCATTGGTTAATATTAGTAGCTAATATTATGGGATTTTTATTATATGATTTCTTGCTAACAAATATAGCTATTGGCCTTCATATTATATACAGCTTCATTATGCTCGGTTATGGAGGAACCCAACAATTGGAAAGCAACAATTCATTCTTCTTAATTCTTATAGCTTTCTAATAGTCTTTCTAGCAATCAATGTTCAGTTATCCTTAGTCTAGAAAGTTGATATTCCATTGGAATCACCATCATTGTAATCTGAAAAACAAAACTGTTAGCTTTGGTGGCCTAGAATTTCAAGAGTTTAGTGGGTCTGTTCAAAGGAAGCTGCAAAGGTCTCAGAGGTGAGAACATGTGTAGAGGTGTACAAGTTGCAGAGGTGCAAAGGGGGCATTGGTGTCCAACATCAGATTTGAGGCTTCTTTGTAACAGGGAGTTCTTTTTATTGTATTTAATTGAATATTAAGTTTAATAAAAAGAGTCTCCAATCCTAGTTGGGATTGGACGTGGATTAGGGCATTAAATTAGAGGATAGGGGCTGAACCACGTAAAAATCTTGGTGTGATTTTTATTTCTGTTTATCTCTTTAACTGTCATTCACGTTTAGCACTTTTTTGTTATTCACGCTACTGTCCAGACACTAAAGTAGACAGGTCTAGCTGTCTGATAATAAGAAACGAAGAACATAAGCTAAAGTAGACACTAAAGCAGACAGGCGTAGCTGTCTGAATTAAACCTGTTGTAGAAAATTTCAAAAAGTTTTCACTGTTTATCACTTTTAGCTTAAACACATATTCACCCCCCCTCTAGGTGTGCACATACATAGAATCACATTTGGTATCAAAGCTTGGCTCTACTAATATTGATCGTTGCAGGTCGTAGGGGAAGATCCTATGGTACACCTAAACTTTCAAGAAGGTCTGTCCACAAGTAGGCCACCGCTGTTGTTCGGAAGTGAAAAATTCAACTTTTGGAAGTTCAGAATGAAGATTTTTCTTAAAAGAGACCCATGGGAATGGTGGGTTGTTGAAAATGGACCTATCATTCCTAGACATGATGATGGCAAACCAAAGGCTCTCATGGAGATGGATGCAAATGAAAGTTATATGTTTTCCTACAACTCAAGAGCCATGAACACCTTGCTAAGCGGAATGGTCCAAGCTGAAATTGATAAAGTATTATCGTGCAACACAACAAAAGAAATGTGGGATATAATCTTAATGAGCCACGAGGGAACTACTAAGGTGAAGGAAGTTAAGCTAAGTATGTTGATGCAAGAATATGAACTCTTCAAATAAAAAATGATGAAGTTAAGCTAAGTATGTTGATGCAAGAAAACTGCCTATTTTAGGAATTGTGTAAATGAGCTAATGGATGAAGTTAAGTCGCTTATTAAAGAGAGAAAAGAAAATGAATATCTTAAAAATGAAAATGAAGTGCTAAAAGAAAATTTGAAAATGAGAGATGTATGCATAGATGCATTTAATGATATAAAAATTATGAATATGCAACATGATGATAATGTAATAAATGCAGAAATAGTATTTTTTAAAAATGATCTTGCTAAATTTGTGCAAGGAGAAGAGAACCTAAATGTTATGTTAGGGGCTCAAAGGTCCAGTCTTGATGAACAAGGGATTGGGTATAATCCTATTAAAAATGTGGAAAATAGGACTAATAATAATATTAGAATGATTAATAATAAACCAAAGTTTAAGCCACTTTATTGTTCACCGTTTGTTACTTGTAAAAAATTTGGTTTTAAAAGTCATTTTGATTCTAATTCTAATAAAATTAGAATAAAACAAATTTGGGTGAAGAAATGTGATTTATATGCTACTAACCCAAATGGACCCAAGAAGATTTGGGTACCAAAAAGATAGAGACTATTTGTTTGTAGGTGTCTCAAGATCAAAAAAGAGATGGATGATTCTTTACTTTGAGAAAGTAAGTTACCTATAAATTATTTGGCGGAATCTCTAAGTACTTTCATGTTGTTTTTTTAATAGAGTTTTAATTAGATATATTATTATAAAAACTTTATGGATTTCGTATTACAAGGGTTCATAACATCACGTATTATGCCAAATGATCCATATTTAGTATACATGACAATCTTGATAAAAGGTTGAGGAATATGTTCAAATTTTAATTAATAATTTTGACCCTGAACTGTCAAAAAAAGAGAATGAGGTTTTTGCAGGGAAAAGTAATGTGGAACGTGGAAATCAAATAGCTCAATCCAGATAGTCTAAGCCATCTGTATTATAAGGAAAATAGATGAACTAGAAAAACATGCAGACACCTAAATCCAGATAGCTCGATCCGTCTGTTTTTGAAGGCAAATCAGATGAATATTCTGATGCAAAATCTGATATTCCAGAAAGTTAATCAGATGAACAAATGACCAATGACAGTCTTCCAAGAACAACCAGAGTAGTGAAAAATTATCCTCCAAACCTGAGTTTTAAAGACCTCAACATTGGGATGCCAAAAGATGTGCTATTGACGAGATTTTTGATTCTGAAAATATAAAATTCAAATCTACACTAAGGACCCCAATTATCAAGCTTTTTATTGGTAATAAAAGGTTGATATATAGGTAACAAATTACAAAGGTATGATTATATTATTTTCTTGCTATATGTGATTTTGTTATAACCTTGTTCTATTGTCATTCTTTATGCTTATTTTTTTTAATTTGGCAAATAGGGTGTGATAACTAACTTCAACTTAATTGATATGAATTATTTTTTGTTGATGACAAAGGGGGAGAGATATAACTTGATGATTTATTTATTTTTGATAATGACAAAGGGGGAGAGATATTTGAGTATATTTAAATGTGTTTGAATTGGTATTCATGTTGATATTAAGATACTATATTATACTGGAATATATAATGATGGTTATTTGGATAAAATAATTTTCTTTTGCTCCTTAATATGCATAAATTTAGGGGGAGCCATATACTTAGGGGGAGTATGTTGGTGCATAAATTGTCATCATCAAAAAGGGGGAGAATGTTGGTTTTTGATTTTATGATGTTTTAAATGATGACTAATTTAAGTATATTAGACATGTGCATGATTCATGGTTTGTTATAATATTATAATTAATATGCATGGGTTATGGTTATTACATGAACACTTGTTGTTGATTCTCTTCTGTTGGTAAGTTGGAATGTTTTAAAATCATCTCAAATTTGATTTGGAGTTTATTAAGGACGATTTGATTTGTTGTCTATTAAGGAAGATTTGATTTGGAGTGTATTAATGAAGATTTGATTTAGAAGTTTTGAATTGGAGTTTATTAAGGAATATTTGAATTGGAGTTTATTAAGGTATGTTGGTATTTATAATTTTAATAATGACAAATATTATGGTCTTTTCTTATTAATTCCAGCTGGCCCAAATTGGTTCTTCTATTTTATCAAAGTATTTCGTGGGTGCTTATTTATTTAAGGATTTTATCTTGCTTAGTGGAGCCCACATTAGTTAGTGTCATTTTGGTATTCTATTTTGAAAAGGAGACTTACAGAAGCTTTTAGGTCTTATCCTTATTAATCTAATTGTTTCTTTATTTAAGGTGTTTTGGTTTGACTTGAAAACATAAATCTGTTGGACTCTTTAATTGCTAATATCATGGGGTATACCAACCTTGATATGAGTTTCCTATTCTATCTTATGTTCATAATCGTTGGTTAATATTAGTAGCTTATATTATTGGATTTTTATTATCTGATTTCTTGATAACATATATAGCAGTTGGCCTTCATATTATATATAGCTTCATCATGCTTGGTTATGGAGGAGCCCAACAATTGGACAGTAACAATTCATTCTTCTTAATTCGTATAGCTTTCTCATAGTCTTTCTAGCAATCAATGTTCTGTTATCCTTAGTCTAGAAAGTTGATATTCCATTGGAATCACCATCATTGTAATCTGAAAAACAAAACTATTAGCTTTGGTGGTCTAGAATTTCAAGAGTTTAGTGGGTCTGTTCAAAGGAAGCTTCAAAGGTCTCAGAGGTGAGAACAGGTGTAGAGGTGTACAAGTTGTAGAGGTGCAAAGGGGGCATTGGTGTCCAACATCAGATTTGAGGCTTCTTTGTAACAAGGAGTTCTTTTTATTGTATTTAATTGAATATTAAGTTTAATAAAAAGAGTCTCCAATCCTAGTTGGAATTGGACGTGGATTAGGCCACTAGATTAGAGGAAAAGGGCCAAACCACGTAAAAATCTTGGTGTGATTTTTACTTCTGTTTATCTCTTTAACTGTCATTCACGTTTTGCACTTTTTTGTTATTCACGCTACTATCCTAGACACTAAAGTAGACAGGTCTAGCTGTCTGATAATAAGAAACAAAGAACATAAGCTAAAGCAGACACTAAAGCAGACATGCTTAGCTGTCTGAATTAAACCTGTTGCAAAAATTTTCAAAAAGTTTTCACCGTTTATCACTTTTAGCTTAAACACATATTCACCTCCCTCTAGGTGTGCACATACATAGAATTACAATCTTGTCTTTCTTGTTGCTAGAGTTATTACTTAAGTTATGCTTGAAGTTAGTTAAGTGGTGCTTCATGTTGATGGTTGTGGGGTGTTATAGATTCTTGTAGCAGGAGGTGTGTTGTTAGTCAATCCATCTTGATTTCTGGGTTCTAGTAGAGTAGGTATCTACATATGAAAAGTACAAAGCTAGGGTTTCACATGACCATCCAAATAAGTTAAATAATAAGTCATTAAAAAGGGACAACTTTCAAAAACAAAGTCAAAGTTGTTTCTATTCATATTATTTATTATTTATCCTTCAGGACTCACATAAACATCAAATCCTTCTAGTACTTTATATGCATTTTTAATCCTCTTAACTGGTAGCTTTTGTCTATATTATTGCTTTTTAGATGCTCATTTACAATGTAAATCATTTATCATTTAAGTATCAATAATATAAATTAGTTGTAAATCATTGATATTATATACCTTATTTGAATTTGATTTTTCCCTCTTATTGGTTTGTTTCCTTTTTAGACCAGATGATATAGGCCCCTTCCTTTTCATCTGCTTGTGTGGCTATCAGAGAACCACATATTTTGTTAATCAAAATATAAACATTAAAAGTGCTAAATACAAATATAAAAATTATCATACTTACATTGCTTAAACTGAGGTTGCTTTGTTTGGACTTGACTTTATTATGTTCCTGAATTGTCATTTTTAAGATAGTTACTCTTCTTGTGCCGTGCTTATCTACATTTCAATCAAGGCATTTTTCTTCCCTTCCTTGTAATCTTTGTAGATTGTTTGGATTCTCCCATTTTTCTTCTCATTTTCTTAGGTCTTCCCTTTAATTTCTTACATATTGGTGGGGGCAACATCTTATCATAAGTTATTTCATCCCAAAAACTCCTTATAACCTCTAACATATGTGTGTATGCTTTTAAATATGTTTCCTTCTTATACCAATGAGCAATGTAAGTTTCAGGTCATAGCAAAAATGGCATGAACACGTGGAATTCTTGTCAAATCTCATTTTTTGCATGCACGTATCTTCGTATCAATGTTAACAATATATGTGTCTCCTCTCATTTTAATTTGTAATGCATTCCCTCCACCCCACATTGGATCACAATAACCAGAATATTCAATATTCAATAGCTTGATTGTTTTTTCTTCTAATCTTAGGACATACAATATCATCTGACTTCAACATTGCATCCCTTTTAGTGTGGAGCCTAATCATAATCTGGCTTTTTATCTATTCTAACATATCAATGCAATTCATTCATCTTTCTTTCACAATCCATGCATTAAAGCATTTTAAGATGTTCTCAACTACATATGATTTGCATATAATCTTAAAAAAGCCTTGCTCCATACCTTAGGATTTTGTTCTTACAATTTATTATGTGCATCCATGTTTAGTTTATTCGACTCCTTCATGTTTATGTAGGATTGCTAAAATGAATCAAAGCATACAATCTAACTGTAATAACCGTGGAAACATGCAAAATAGCAATTTTAAATTTTTCAACAAACCCATTGTGTAGCCTTATGTAAACTCATTAATTGAGGAAGGATAAAGATATACCTTTGAAGCGTGTCAACCTTTGATGAAAAATTATAATTCCAATCATTGATCCTTCATGATCTATCCAATCTCCGGATCACACGTTCGTCACAAAGTGTATGCAACGCCCAAGAGGTATCTAACAAGAGTAATAGATTGAAGAATTGATTTTTAGACTCAACTAGGTCTTGGATGGCTAATCCTAATTATCACTACTTTAACAACTTAGGGTTTTGAAAATACTTGCAAGAGAGAAGCAAGATGCATAAGCTTTAGTCTTTTCTACAATAGGACTCCTCTTACTTAAAGACTAACCCTAATCCTAAACCTTTTAGAAATTAGGGTTTCATTTAATTCCCAATTTAATTAGAAACTAAATAAAATAATAATAATAAGTCTCCTCTTATTAATTATAATCTAGTGTTTCTCCAAATACTTAATTATAAATATTAGTAATTCTCCAAATACTATATTATTATTATTTAGTCAATTTAATAATAATAAAAATAATAAGATGACAAATCTTATTAATTTATAATATTAGTATTTCTCCAAATACTTGATTATAAATCTTAAGCTATTTAATTTATTCTACTAATAAATTAAATATACTTAATTTATTATTATTAAGTCAATTAATTCTAAAATCACGTTTCTCCCTTTTGTGGTGTGACCCTCTAAGTTCAACATTAAGCCAGTAGTAGAATAAATAAATTAGAACAATTTTAATAGTATTTATAATGAATTAAACTCCTTTAATTCAAATATAAATAGAAAATATTTATTCTACATCATGAGTGATTCCTTATAAATAATGTATCATGACTATTGATGAGTAGGTTGAAAACCTATGAAGTGATTGCTTTTAGCTTGATATATTATGCATTTTTGAGTGTTGCATGTAATTTTTGATGGCGTTTATGGTGATTTACAGGAATGGGGCATGGACGGTTAAAGTTTCTAAAAAGACGATCATATTGGGCGTTTTGCATAATCGACGTGGGGCGCACTTCAATTGCAAAGGAATTGGTGTGGGTCGCGCTATGCTAGGACTAAGCACTGCATATGTAGCACGGGGCGCACCACTTAGTGAAGGAACCGGGCGCACCATTCTGATGGATTCTGTGCTGATTTGTTCCTTAATGATTAGAAGTTGACTCAACTATGGATTTGGACTTCTCTTATGTAATAGGGTTTTGCTAGGACTATAAGTATTAGTTGTATACTTAGTTTAGATAACTTTTAACTGCAACTCATTGAGAGCCACATTCGGAGACTTGGAGATCAATTGGAGAACACAACGAGGCAAATATTGAAGAACAGAGACGGGAGATTCTTTATAGAGTTTTCTTCTTCATCTTTATTTAATTTTTGTACTCAAGATGTTAATTATTATCTGCTAGTTTTAATTATGATGATGAACTAATTTCCCAATTAGGGGTAAAATGGAACTTTTTGTGATGCAATAATTCAATTATATTTATGCCCACTTATTGATCTTATTGAGTTGATTATTATATTTTGTGCTTGATTAAATAATTATTTGGCCAACAATTAAACTGATATCTTTGATGGAATTAAAAGAGGAAATCTTAGATTAGATCTAAATATAATAACATATGAATTTATTGACTCTTCTTAAGGATAACATAATAGTGTATGTGACGAAAGTACTTGTATACCATGCGTAACTTTGTTAAGAGTTTGTGCCTAATGAATCTGTTTTAAATGTCTTGCACGGAAGTAGCAAATTAACTGAAAAATATCTTTTTATTAATTATTGAAAGATGTTAGTAAATTGATAAGCAATCCTAGTTAACAATTCATTGGATTAATTAAGTGAGAATAAGGTAAAGTGATTATTGCAGATCAATTGGGGAAATTGTATTCATATGTCTTAATCATCTAGTAATCAATCTTTGTCAGTTTAATTAGTTCTTAATTATTTTATTTTAATCAAATTTTAATTTATCAACTGGAGTGACTGTTTAAGTGGGTTAATTTAGTAGAAACTTGATAATTAGAATATTAATTAGCAACTATTCTCTGTGGGTTCGACAACCTTTCTTATCATTTTATTACTTGATTGGCCGTGTGGACTTACACATATTTGTCATTATATAAATCGGAATACAAGTTGTTGGCTCCGTTGCGGGGGAATGGTTCTAATAATTATTTCGTTAGTAGTTTTTATCAATTTAGTTTATTTAAACGTTTTTAAATTTTTTTTTTCTTTACGAGGTACATCATGGCTAACTATAATTATCAATGACTTTATACGAGAATGACTCAGCCAAACGCGACATGGATATATGAATTCGATGAGTTATCAGCACAGATGGAGACACTTTCGAGGAAGGTCGACGCTTTAGCAGCACAACCTATTAGTATAGCGAAGATTTGTGATTATTGTAAGCACCGATAATTTTATATGATTATATATTTAAATTTTTGTGAATAATTTTTTTATTTATTAGAAATTACTTGGAGCATATAATTGAATATGTGAATTAAGCAAGATAGTTAATTTATTTATTTTAAGTTAACTAAGATGAATACTTAATCAATTTAAGAGTAAGATAGGTTAATAGATTATTTATCAATGTATTGAACACTTTGTGACATGTATTGAATAAATATGTGATTAAATGAGTATAATAAATATTTATCAATAATGATAAATATGTTATGACATTTGTGGGAGATGTAAATGACTAAATAAATAAATAAATAAATATATATATATATATATATATATATATTATAAATATGTATATATATTTATTGATTATACAAAGAGAATTAAAAAGAAAGTTACATAACCTAACATACACATTACGTATGAGAATTAAATAACCAAATGGTTATAATTATTGAGAAATGCAAGTATTTAAGTGTTATACTAGTAAACTAATCCTAAGAGATTTATTTTTTAAATCTCAACTAATTATTTATATAACCTAATTAAAGAAAACCTAATTAGGTTATATAATTAAATCTATGTAAGTACTTATTTAAAATAAAAAATTAGTGGATTAGAAACCCAAATTAAATGGACCATAGTAATTTACATGGCCCAAGAAAATTAATTAGAGAGCCCTAACAATTAAATCAAGTGGCCCAAACTTAGACCAATTGTGAAGGACTTTTTGGTCATTTGGTTAAGAAAAATTTTGGCATTAAAAATAAATCAAAAATTGAGATAATATGGGTACATGAACCTGACACATCATGGAGCAAAATTTGCATGTGAGTTAATCATTTTACTTCTCACCTTGTCAAAGATTACTACAACACAAAAGCTAGGTGTCACCAATTTATTAAGCCACCTTATTTCACCAAATTTGCAAGCTAAATAAGAGAGAGAAAACAAGATGTGTTGAAATATATGATATAGATATATAATATATATATATATATATATATATATATATATATATATAATTTTACCAACACTAAAAACCCTCCCCACTTTAACAAACAAAGTTTAATTCTCTTTCCAAAAATAGCTAACAAAATAAAATAAAGAGAGAGAGAAAAAAAAAGATGTGTTCGGGCAACCAAGAGGAGAAAGAGAGAGTGTGATTTACATGCCACTTAACTACATACACTACATTGGGAAGAAGAAGAAAGGTAGCACTTAAATCAAAGGTATAACTCTTAACTAGTTTATGCATTTTATTTTGGTAATTTAAATCAAATCACGAGTTTATGATTCCAAACCATAAAACCTTAGACTGACATGTATATCTAAATTTTTTTTCTTAAATCGCAGTGGATATGGAACTAGTAGAACCCCTACTGTTTTCTCAGCATGTCTCTTGACTACTTGATCTTTATCTACCTTCATTTCCTCAACTAATTCCTCTTCTTTTTTCTCAATTTTTGCCTCCTTCATATGATTTTCTGTACTTTTCTCATTCAACAGTTTCCCACTCCTAAGTGTAACAGATTGACACTACTCTTGGCCACCCCTAGGATTCTTCTCGGTATCACTCGGGAGAGCCCCTTGAGGTCTATTATTCAAAGCACTTGCAAGACGTCCCATTTGATTTTCTAGTTTTTTTTTATTACAGTCGCGTTTTCATTATCGCCTCATTACCCGTTATGTATTTCATTAGAAGCTCCTCCAAATTTGCTTTCTTTTCGGGCTGCAAAATGTACTATTGTTGCTAATTTTGAAATTCGGGAGGATATGATGGTCGTGGAGCTTGCTGATGATTATGATTACTGCTCCAGGAAAAATTGGGGTGTGTTGGGAGATTGCATATTTAAAATTTGATGTTGAAAGTAAATGTTCATGATTATATGTAAAGTCCTTAAAAGAAGACATGTACAAGGACTTTGTGATAGATCAAACTTGTTAGGTTGATCTGGACTTTAATGTTTACCATTCTGTAAATGAATGTATAGAAGAAAAGATCAAAGCTTTTAGGTTGATCTATATCTTGAGATGTAATAGATATGCTTCCACTGAATCATAGTCTATCGAGACGATCAAGAGATTGCAGAAGACAAGGCAGAATTATAGAGCATCAAGGATAGTAGTGTATCTGCTTTGAAGGGCCTCTCTGAAGTCGTAGAGTGATCCAAACGTCTGTCGAGCAAAATTAGAAGTCGTAGTGTGCTCTTGGAATCGTAGAGTTTACAAGTTAAGCAAGTGAATATCGTAGTGTACCAATTCTTAAGAGAAATCATAGTGTTCTCATTTAGCAGTATCAAATCAAGCACCAAGGAGGCAAGACACCACGATCAGAATTGTAGAGCTTCATTTGTCTGTGTCAGAAGCATCGAGCCTCGTTCACTTGTTTAAAGATAAATCACAACAAATATGGAATGAGATATAGACGTTGATGTCCTCGGAAATCCCAATGACACAACAAACATCCTTAATATGTAAAAAAGAAACGTATTTAAGAAGCTAAGGAAAGTACTTTGGGTCAGCAGAAAACACCTTTTCAGGTGTTAGGTGAAACAACAGTCCGCTGTGTCAGTTGGCCAGTCTGCTAATCAAAAGTTGTGCAAAAAGTCTCCATCAAAGCTCAGAAATATCAAATGCATTTAATGCTTAAACGGGTGTCTTAAACAAATACATTTCAAAGACATCATATATATACAGAACATCAGTAGATGAAAGAATTAAACAAGTACTGAACAAAAACGCTGAAGAACACTCAACTCTCAACTCTACGAACTGAAAAAGAAAGCTTGCTCAGCCACTCAGTTCTTTCGAACAAAAGCTTAACGACAACTAAGTAGCACCATTCAAGAACTCAACTATTATCAAGTAAAGGAAGAAGTTCCAAGTCAGAAGGACTTGAAGAATTCTAAGTGAATTGAGAAGTACCAAGCCTACTGGACTTGAAGAGTTAAATAGTGAACTAAGAAGTTCTAAGACTGCTGGTCTTGAAGGAATCTGTGAGATTCAGAAGTTGTAAAGATATCCTTAATGGATTTCCTAGTCGAGGAGTAGAAGAGTGGACTGGGAGCTTCGAATGCTTTGAACCAATTAAAATCATTGCGTCTCTTATATTCTTGCCATAACTGCTATAACTGTCATAACTGCTTTACTCCTATTAATTCATTATATCTTGAAGGGAAAACAAATAAATCTTAATTCCACTGTTTTTAAAATCATTATCAAAACTAACAAGTATTTTGAAAAGCATGTTTTTTAAAATATCTATTCAACCCTCCTTCTAGATAACTATTGTGCCTCTGGGAACTAACAATTGGTATCACAGAAGGTTCTATCAAACAGCCTACAAAGCTTAAGTATATCCAATGGCACATCTGATAAATGAATCGAAGACTGGAGGAGGCAGCAAGCCACCTATGTGCAACAATGATTAATTAGCCAACTGGAAAGTTCGTATGCAAGCCTACATGGATTTAATAGATGAAGATCTATTTGAAACTGTTCAAAATGGGCCCTACATTCCTACCAAGCTTGCTCCTACTGCAGACGACCCAAACCAAATTTAGATCAAGCTCAAATAAGAATGGACTGACAACGAAAAGAAAGTTGTCTAACTCGAGAAAGAGGCCAATAACATTTTGTTCCAATCTTTTGAAGATGACCTGTTTGAGAATGTGGTCAATAGTAAAACAACAAAGGAAGTATGGGAAGCATTGTTCATCATGCATGGAGGAACAGAAGAAGTCAGAGAAAATAATCAATCTCCCCTGACTCAGCAATATGAAATGTTTCCACACGTGTATCCAAATAAAGATCTAATAATTAAAGTTCATGAGAGCCCTACCTAGCAAATGGGATGCCGAAACCACTGCCATCCGAGAATCAAAGAATCTTCATAAAATGAATGTCCAACAGTTATATGGTAACCTTCTCACGTATGATCTGGAGCGGACTTAATGAGCAAAAACTCTTTTTGCTCTAAAAGTAACAGACAACATTTCTAAAGCTAACACTGAGAATGACTCTGACTATGATGAAGATGATGATGAGGACTTTGCAATGTTGGTGAGAAAACTCAGAAGGTTCATGCATCAAGGAAGAAATAGCAAACCTAAAAAGTTTAACAGCTACAACAACCAGGAACAAATAAATGACTTATACTACAACTACAAAAAGCCTGACCATTTTATTGCAAACTTCAATAAGCCTCTTAGAGAAGAACTCAAGAAAAAATCAAATACAAAGAAAGAATTCAAAGGAAATAAGAGGCTCCAGAAGAAAGATAAGGGTCTCGTAGACAGAGGATCGTGTAGTGACTCAAACAACGACTCAACTCTCGAATCAAGAGATGATGAAGATCCTCAAATGGAAAATCTTTATCTGATGGCCAAACATGCAAAGCTCCCTGGTCTGGCGCTGCAGCGCCACCTTACAAGACAGTGATGGCGTCGCGGCGCCAAGCCCTAACCCTAGAAAATTTCTCTAAGTGTTAAATTAAATTTGAGATGCTTACTTCCCGCTTTTATAACTTATTTGTTATAACTCAGAACAAGGTCGTTCCAAAGCCATTCCCGATTGGCTTGATCTTCACCCTTCATTCGTTTTATGTTTTTAACGCTCTTCATTTGTTCGTCCGTAATTCGGTCATCCGAACTCAAAATTTGTTTGTTCTTGAGTCCACGACTTACGTTTTCTATTCTCTCTCACATTCTTATGAAACCCTATACGTTCAGGTTCATTTACTAACTTTCTAATTCTCGTTTATCTTTTACGAAATTTTTCGCCATAACTTTGTTATAGCTAAGTTTTAATCCGTTCTTCATAAACGTTTCTACCATTCCTAACCAAGCAATAAGCATCTAACTTATACACGATGGATTTAAACTTGTCCATCAACAACAATTATCCTACGATGGTTTTAAATTTGTCCATCATCAACCTTCTTCGTGTTTTTCGCGTGTTCTTCATGTTCTTCGTTCGTTCTGCATTTTCATCGATATTTTGGATTACGATTTCACTTTTTATTGGAATTTGATGTTATAGAACATCATTCCTTACTTATTTCACCTACTTATTCATATAATCCACTCGGATCGTTCTAATTCATCACAAAACTTATACTTCCTTATGAAATTTATAAACTAAACTTTTAATTCTTATTACTTCATTTTCTTACAATTTCAACCATATGAAATCATTCCTAACATCATTCACTTCTTATTCTTATTAAGCTTTGTTTCCAACATATAAAACTTAAATAAAATCTAACCTAGAAGTTAGATTTTAATACTTTCCTTCCTTATTTTTCTTCCGCTAGACAAAACCAGTGATTCGCAAGCTTTTTTATTTCACGCACACTTTCGATCCGATCATATAATCTCATGCTCTCCCTTCTCCCTCTTCATCCGAACCCTCTCTATCTCTCTCAAGATATAGGATTTTCAAAATCCCATTTAAATGAAAGTTAGCTTCCTATTTATAGAAAATCCAAGCTAAGGGTATTTTAGTCATTTTACCCCCTTAACCTCCTTACTATTCACACCTCCTTACTATTCATGACTTAAGTGTTAAGTTAACTTAGCCCTTAAGTCTACTTATCTTCTAAGTTTCGTGATTCTGTCTTTTGAGTTTTTGTCCGAAAGTTTTAAAAACTGCGATTCTCAGAATCCAAATATTTTTAGATATTTCGTCTTTCCTTTACCGATTAACTTTTACGTATTCTTTGGATTTCCGAAAAACTAAGAAAATACTTTTTGGTGTTAAGCGTTTTCCTTCACGTTTTCCCCTAACGTAGCTAAATAAATGAAAAGTACATAATAGTACTTTTCGTTGTTTTTATTTAGTCCGAATTTCCGGGTCGTTACACTCTTCCCCTCTTAAAAAAATTTCGTCCTCGAAATTTTTTAAAACCACACCCTTACTCAGGTCATCAAATTCACCCCTTTTTCACATAATTTCGTCCTTGAAAGTTTAGCTTACCCTTCTTCTCAACCTCCCTTCAACAGAGTTCTTATCTTTCCATCATTCCTAAACTCCATAACCTATCAAGAATCATGAAGTAGAAAGAATAACGAGGAATATAAAATTTCCTTTAAAAATGTTTCATACTTTTGCTGAGGGGTCAAATCGACCATGAACTCTTACTAGGTTTAACAGCATGACGCCGTAACCTTTCTTCCACAGTCAGTTTATAATCACAAAGAAAGCAAACTACCTCTTACCCATCATATACCCCATTTCGGGATATGTTCACCTCAGACTTAATCATTAGATTTTGCACCAAAATAATTTGGTTTGGCACAACTTCTTCAAAGAAAGCTTGATTTTTTTTTAAACATGACATACCATTTGTCTAGCCAAATCAAGTAGCTTAGACCATACCAATAAATTGGATATCAACGTGAAACATTCATCTAGTAAACTCAATTAACATCGACTACTTCTGTAAATTCTTTTTCAATTCATCAAAATGTTTTATGACATCATGATACCATACTTTTCACAGTAAAATAAGGACTTCGTCATTATACATCATACCATAGCGGGTTGTTGATCCTAAGATCACATCCAACACTAGGTTCAATTTCATTAATAACTCAATCCTTTTACCATCCTTGCATCAAATGCACTGATGATATAAAATTTATTTTGATATTTCAAATCAATTTCTGTCTAGCCAAAATAATTAGCATAAACATACCAAGAATAGTTCTTTTAAAAATCTATTGGTTCCAAAAGTTGAACCAATTCTTTCATTTATCAAAATACAAACACATAAGCACGATTTCAATAAACTTCGAAATCTAACATAGCTAGATGACTTGGAATATCCTATCCTCCACCTTCCTTCATTGTCTTACTACGACAATACTTAATCTTCTCTAGCACCTTCAATATTAGGCCTACTGAAAATAACTTATTTTCAGTCTAAACATCCCTCTACCTTAGTACAACCCATCAACTTACCACACATTATGAATTCAGGAACTTTCCACAATAATATGAGTTTAAGAACTATCTCAGACATACCATAAGCGTCTATTCCCTGAGAAGTTCAAAATCCTACCATATCATTATGAGTCACGAACGTACCATAAGTATGAGTTTCAAGAACTCGCACCTACCTTATCGTTCTCTACCTATCAAGTATATACATGAGAAAAGATTCATCTTCTCGTCATATACATCTTGACAGCGTGACCAATTCCAATGATTATCACTATAATAAGTTAAGCAGTTGTTACACCAAGCACAAACCTCTGCCCATAACAAAGGTTCATACAACTCAGCTATTACATGAGTCCTCAATTAAAAATTTTATAACTTCTAAATCTCACTTTACTAAATACGAATTTTCTCTAATTCATATACTATCCTTCACAACTCAAGCTGAGTTCTTCTTCCCGTACTACTTCGTAGTACTATAAATCATTCATCGTTTAACAGCTCATCTATTACTACGATTCACTATGAGCACGTGGTGATCTTCTTATCCCTCTCTCTACGATTATAGTCTTAGATACTCTTACCTAAGATTTATAACCTATCATCTTTGATACCAATCTGTAACGCCCCGAAATCCAGTCTATTTTCACATCTGAATTCTGTACGTCACGATCCCATCATCTTCCAAACATACATCATTATATACTGAAATATAACAATATACTTTCTAAATTCCCAAGTTCTAAAACCTTATAACTCCTTTCATTACAAATAACGTTAACTACATTATCCTTTACATCTTACACGGGTGACTTTCATCCGCCACAAAGGATACATAACAATTTATTAAACTAAACTAAAGTTCATTTAACTTATTTTATATTACAAGTCTACGCTCGATCTTTTCGCTCATCCACATTCTGAATGGAACTTCATCTGGAAACCGTCAGCTTGATCTTTACGGCATCCTTAAGTTCTTTTAACATCACTCGCTAAAAATGTTTTTCATTTAAAGCAAGTGTGAGCATTCAATTGCCCAGCAAGTCATCACAGTTAAACAAACATCTTCAAGAATTCAAACATTCTTTTAAGACTTCAATAACCGAACAATGGTTATGAAGCAGCTTGAATAATAGGAATAATCTCGATTCCTATCATTTTAAAACAATATTCACTTTCATTTTAAAATACTTTCATTCTTCTACCTTTTTATACACATTCTGTCTGGCTAGAATCATTAGCACAGACTTAACAATAACGGATCATGTATAAACAAAGCATTCTCTTATTGAACTGTTAAATCATAGAATAGTTCATCTCATAGAAACACCGAAGTGTTCACATTGTGGCACAAGGCCTCATATGTTCTACCACCTTGCACAAATATCGCACATTAGTACATAGACAGAACTTCTCAAGTTCAACATCTGAGAAGTTTAAGAAATTAGCATTCATTTAAAATATGAATGAAGTTAGGAAACTTGCCTTACGTACAGCTACAGCTTACGTTGAACTGCTCATTCCAGTTCCTATATAGCACATAAAAAAAAACACATACATGAATTAGTCATGTATATTTAACTTATACATTAGTTTGCTTAACTTTACTTCTTAGGGTTCGCGTTCTTGTAACCTAAGTTTACGCAACCACTTTCATTATCGTTCTACGGCTTCATAACATACGGAGATGTCTTACTTATACGTTCATCATCTTTGATGTTTTACATTTTTATCTTCTTCTTATAACTTCTCTAGGACTCAACACACATCGCTTCTCTGCTAGTAGTCCAAATGGTACTCTGAGTGGTTTCCCACAAATAACCAACAAACAAGTTCCTGTCTCGTCTAAACTGCCATCACAGTGAGTTAGATCGGTTGCCAGTTTTGTATATACCTTCGCTCTCTGAAGGAATTGTTTAGCCCAGCTCCCATATGTCAACCATCAAAGGTTACGATTGTACTACAACCTAACTTATCTTAACTTATCCGAACTATTAAACTATAATCTTCGTTAAGTTAAATTCTCATTCTTTATGGCTTCCTGGCAACCAAATGCCACACCTCAGGATTCACTCTTTATCGTCTAAGTCATACAGTCTTTTGTATAGTAAGAGCGATCATTCAAGTTAACCATTACTCAGCTTCATTACGTTAACGTCATTGTCTTTAATTCAGTCTTTTACCATTCATAGTTTAATCATTGATCTTCATCATCTTACGGTCAAACCATACACGGGGTGTAGATTCTATCCGTTTAATATTTGCGTACCCCCAACCTTCACGTCGGTTAAAGTGTTCAACGAATACATTTTATTCTAACGTTCTCATCCGACTCACATTCGGCTTCCATTAATCTTTTTACTATTCATTACGGCTTTCTGGTTACCATTCATATCTTACTTATTACTTTTGTTATCCCGTACTTGAACCCCATGTTCATTAGTCATTCTTAATGCCTAAGCCATACCGTTTGTTGTATGCTAAGACCGCTCGTTTATCGCAATAGCGTTCCGTACACAGCGTCTATACGCTTCACACTTATCTCTCATTATCATGACATAACATCAAAATGTTATTCATTACCCTCGTCCCCTCCACGTTCATTTATCGTAACTACAGTCCCCAGATATCGGTTCTGTAATCCGCATTTACATTCTTTATCTTTTACTCTCATTTAATCTTTTCATTCAACCTTCATTAAAGGTTTAAAACACTTGATTAAGGGTTACATTAGTTGAACATTATGTTCTTTATCTCTCCTTATGTTTTCCCCAAGAGTTGAGCAGTTAAAAGCTCTTCTCTGGCTTTTCCCTACACTGGCGCTGCGGTGCCACTCTCTCCTTTATCTCTCGCACCACGGCACGAGTTTGCAGTACCCAACTCCCTGGTCTAGCGCTGCAGTGCCACCTTACAAGACAAGGCTGGCGCCGCGGCGCCAAGCCCTAACCCTAGAAAATTTCTCTAAGTGTTAAATTAAATTTGAGACTCTTACTTCCCGCTTTCATAACTTATTCGTTATAACTCAGAACGAGGTCATTCCAAAGCCATTCTCTTCCTTATCTTACGTACTTCAATACCCTCTGGACATAAAAATTCATTCTAAATCCATTAACGTGCCATTCGATTTGCTTGATCTTCACCCTTCATTTTATTTTACGTTTTTAACGCTCTTCGTTTGTTTGTCCGTAATTCGGTCATCCGAACTCAAAATTTATTTGTTCTTGAGTCTACGAGTCATGTTTTCTATGTTCTCTCACATTATTATGAAACCATACACGTTCGGGTTCATTTACTAACTTTCTAATTCTCGTTTGTCTTTTACGAAATTTTTTGCCATAACTTCGTTATAGCTAAGTTTTAATCCGTTCTTCATGAACGTTTCTACCGGTCCTAACCAAGAAATAAGCATCTAACTTATACACGATGGTTTTAAACTTGTCCATCAACAACAATTATCCTACGATGGTTTTGAATTTGTCCATCAACAACGTTCTTCGTGTTTTTCACGTGATCTTCGTGTTCTTCGTTCGTTCTTCATTTTAATCGATATTTTGGATTACGATTTCACTTATTATTGGAATTTGATGTTATAGAACATCATTCCTTACTTATTTCACCTACTTATTCATATAATCCACTCGGATCATTCTAATTCATCATGAATCTTATACTTCCTTAAGAAATTTATAAACTAAACTTTTAATTCTTATTTCTTCATTTTCTTACGATTTCACCATATGAAATCATTCCTAACATCATTTACTTCTTATTTTTATTAAGCTTTGTTTCCAAGATATAAAACTTAAATAAAATCTAACCTAGAAGTTAGATTTTAATACCTTCCTTCCTTATTTTTCTCCCGCTAGACAAAACCGGCGAATCACAAGCTTTTTTATTTCACGAACACTTTCGATCCGATCATTCAAGCTCATGCTCTCCCTTCTCCCTCTTCATCCGAACCCTCGGAAAGGGTTACGTTATTCAAACCCTAATCCTTAGGGTTTTGTCAGGTGAATAGTGCATATTTCGTCTTTTTCCCCAGAAATATTTTTGTTCCCAAAAAATTTTCATCTTCGTCTTGAAAATTCTTAATCATTTAGCCTATTTCATAGCTAGAATCTTCCCGACTTATAATCATCCTAGGTTCTAGAATGATTAATAAACACATAGCACATAATATTATTAATAAAAATTTATTTTATTAATAACTAATTCTTTAAACTTAAATTTTGGACGATCCGAATTTTTGGGTTGTTACAGGCATGGTCCCATCTTCCTAACTTTATACAACCTCTAATCCCATGTCATTACGTAACTCTCGACAACAAAAATCTGAAACAGGTCTTATACACCTCAATCGGATGCCCGGATTGAAGTTCCGAAAGCTCGAGCGGACATCACGTTACATAAGTGCACGTACTTCGAGATGATGGGACCCGCGGAGCCCCGACCACCGCGGGAAGTCGCAGGTATACCTGCGGCAGGTGCATCTGCGGCTCCCCCCTCTATAAATAGAGGGCTTGTGGTGGCCATTTGTAATGGAAAACAGCGAGGAAGCCCTGTCCAATTTGTTTTGTACACACCCTATACTGAGTGCTTTCTCATTTTAATCACTTGTGAGCTTATATCCATTCATATTTTTAAAAGCGGGAGCCGAGTGTTCATCCATTTAAAGCTATAGAAGTCTTCTTTGGCAGTCCACTGTACGCCTTCTTACACTTCTTAAATCCTTTTCTCTACATCTTGCACACACTGTTCTTCACGTTGAGAGTCGTGTTGCATGTGTATGCCCGAACTTCGGTCCGTGGCTTTTATTTCCTTTAATATATATATATATATATATATATATATATATATATATATATATATATATATATATATATATGGACTAACATTATCGAGTTATGCCTCGGTTGAGCCTGGACTCACATCCGGAGTGTTTATTTTCTTATATATATATATATATATATATATATATATATATATATACTTATATATATATATATATATATACTTATATATATGAACGGTTGTCGAACTCTGTTCGATGAGCCTGGATTTTATATCTGGTGCGTTTGCTGCTTTTATATATATATATAGCGACAAATTGCTGAAATGATAAACCGAGCCGGGATCGATATATCTTTTGCGTTTACCTCTTTTATACATATATATATATATATATATATATATATATATATATATATATATATATATATATATATATATATATATATATATATATATCTGTCAGGCCTGGAGTTTACTTCGTAGCCTTTTACTGCTTTATTTACATTCCATCCCGCCTAGAGTTTATATCGTGGCGGTTGATCGTTTTTACTGCTTTATTTATATTTCTTCTCGCCTGGAGTTTACTGCGTGGTGGTAGATCATCTTTACTTCTTTATTTACATCTCTGATCCCCCATGGAGGTCCTTCGTGGTGGTTAATCTTGTCTATATATATATATATATATATATATATATATATATATATATATATATATATATATATATATATACCGCTTTTATATAATTACATTTACAGTCCCCCATGAAGTTCGCTTCGTAGTGGTTGACAGTCTGTATATATATATTTATAACTTTTATATATATAATTGCTTACAGCTTTCATATAAACTGCTACATCATGTGAGCCTAGGAATCATGTGATCACGGATTCAGTTTCCTGAATCTAGATTCAGTTCCCTTGATGGACATTTTCGGCTATAAACAACTTGTACATTATTCACGGTGTCTGAATTTCTTAGATGGCTATCATGTCCACAAGGAGTTCGGAACTGCTATATATATTATTTTCTCGAAGATGTTTCACATCTCGAAAATAAAAGCAATCAAGTCTAATATTTAATAAAAATGGAAGCATCAAAGGCCTCAATTACTATTGAGAAAGGGTTTGAAAAACCTCTTTTACAAAACATCACTACTATATCTTGTTAAAACTGAATTTTTACACAAATTCAAACCCTTTGTATATAGGTGCGAACGAGACATAACACTACTTTCAAATAATTGCACATTGACCCATACACATATACACATTCATATAATAGTTTAATTGAAAAGTGGTGGTCACCGTGGTAACACGAATGTCGAAGGGTTCCTAACACCTTTCTTCAGCATAAGAAAGTCCCCGGACCCTAATGAATCTCTGTTTCACAGACCAGTTTAACAATGTTACATCACATGGTCAATGTCCAAACCTTTTCTCGGTTGAGTTGGTGCAACCATTTAAAAATACCAACTGGCGACTCTTACAATCAAATCGTCGACATATAAATGTCGGACCTTTTCACAACTTATTTTTTCAAACAAATCTCACATAACATGAGAAAACCAAAAGACAAGAACAGAAAAGGGACAAATAAAAATTTCGACGTCGACAGGTGGCGACTCTGCTGGGGACTCCAGTAAGAGGACTTAAGCCGCTACTACAAATTTTTCAAAACTATTATATGCTTGTTTATGGATGTTTCATTTATATTTTTTATGAATGTGTACAAATGCATTTACTTACCGCATTGCAATATATCTATTTGTGATATTAGTGCTACGTATATGTCATCATTCCCATAACGGTGAGACACGTTGTATGTGAATGTATGTTGTGTGGTTCCTCCACTAGGAGGTTATCCTGTCGGTGTTTGATTACTAGACTCGTAGGGAGACTAATTCCAACGAGGCTCGGGAAAGGCACCACCTAGATTTGCTCCAGTTGAAAGATTGGATTAACTTACCGTCAAGTAAATTATGATGATCTGGGAACCTTCATGCCAAAAAGTCGCTAGAGTAACCTATGATAGGTCAGCCTCTGATAAACCAAACGCAGAGGAAAGTCTCTTCATGCTTTTCATTTTCAATTACTTTTAATTTCATTCCATGACAATCTCTATGTAATAGAAAATATGAAGAATATGTGTACATGCATATTAAGGCTTGACATGCTATCAAATGACACCTGTTTTACAAGATAATATTCCTAAAATGGACACATTATGAGAGCATGTAAACATTTATACATTCCCTAAGACTAAACTACATAAGTTTTTGTAGGGAAACAATTGGGCATGTTACCCGGTCAAAGACCAAGAAGGCCACGAGTCTACATCCAATTATGTCTTCATCTGACCAGTCTAATCCTGCTCCTGTCTCTCGTGAGGAGTTTGACGGATTAAGAAAACAAATTACAGATTTGGATGTTCTGCTTAAAGAACTACACCAGTCTACTCAGGGTTTATGAATACCCGTACCTACAGAATCCTCTGCACAAGGAGGAACACAAGGTGCGGATCAATCAAATCTAGTACCCGATCTTCAGTTGGATTAGTCCAACAAAATTCCTGAAAACACCCATCTCAAAGAAGATCTAGACACCGGTGATATCAGGAAAAAAGTCCTTCAAATGGAAGAGACCATTCGGTCTGTAAAAGGGATTGGAGCACACGGGAGTGTCTCCTATGCTGATCTTTTTATATTCCCTGGTGATTATTATCCAGAGAAGTTTAAGACTCCTGACTTTGAAAAGTATGATGGGTTGGGAGATCCTTACACATATTTGAAGGTATTCATTGGTGAACTCGGATCTTATGCTGAGGATTAAAAGCTTATAATGCAGTTGTTCCAAACGAGTCTAACTAGAGAAGCCCGATCATGGTATACCAGATTAGAAAATTCTAAAATATATAGCTGGGAAGAGTTAGCTCATGCCTTCCTCAGTCAGTACAGCTTCCAGTCTCAGATGGCTCCTGACCGGTACAAAATTACCTTAGTCAAGAAACAGTCTAATGATTCTTTCAAGGAGTATGCTTAAAGGTGGAGGCAACTTGCTACTCAAGTTATTCCTTCTTTGACGGAGTTAGAAATGGTGATGACTTTCATAGATATACAAGAAGCTTCTTTCTATGAGAGAGTTTTAGCTGGCATTGGCAAGCCATTTTTTGAAATGATTAAACTTGGAGAGCTGGCTGAGATGGAATTGAAGTCAGGAAAGATTAAAGACCTAGCCGCTCTGAAAGCTGTTGTTGAGAACATCTAGTCCGGAACTTATGGAAACAACTCCCAGAGGGTGCATAAAAAGAAAGAGGAGGATGTTTCCTTGATACTACAAGGTCAGAAAGGCAGTCAGAACATGCCTATCCAGAGGAAAAACTACTCCCTTTTTCAAGCACAGTCTTCCAACCCCACATTTCCAAAGGGTGGAGAAGTTTGACGCAATCGAGTGTTCACACCCTTAGGGGATTCGCTTGAGAATGTTCTCAATCTTCTGACTACTCAAAAAAAAATTACACATCTTCTTCTACCAGCTAACCCGAATGGGAAGGGTTTCAATGCTACCCAAAAGTGTGCTTAACATGTCAGGGCTTCAGGACATGATACTCAACACAAAGAAGAAGAGGTCAATATGATTAATTAGAGCAGTGTACAGAGTTTCAATTACGTTATTGAATCTTCCCAAACCAGCAAGGACGGTGCTAACAAATGGGATTACGCATAGTTCCAGTTTATGATGGAACGAAAGATGAAGGCTCTTTATAAGCAAGTAGACCAATTGGCAGAACTGGTGATCCATCAACACCAAGTCACACGCCAATTAGTCAGTCGAGAGCATGCTAGTCTCCTTCCTTTTGTTATGAATACTCCATCATCGCCTTCAAAAAGTGAAACACTAGAGGATAAAGTTGCAAAAAGAGCAAGTGCCAAAGCCTGTCGGGATTTTACTAATAAAAGGGAATTTACATACCATGGCCAACCTATGGAGGAGATATTTCAGATGCTGATCAATGTAGGAAGAATTACATCCCTTCTACCTTATATCAATCCCCGTTCAAGACGGTTCAATTCTAATGGAGTATGCCAGTATCACTCCCACTCCCGCAGACATAGTACATAAGAATGTTGGGGACTCCGCCACCTCATTCATAATTTAATTGATAGCGGTGTCCTACAAATGGCAGATGACGACACTTTATTACTCGAGAGTGGGAACACATGTCCTATAAAATGGAAGGATGGCATAGCAATTATATCCACTGAGGATGATTTGGCTGCCAGACCACTCACAATACAAGCAATTAAACTCAAAGGTGCTGACAATCCTTTGAAAATGGCTGCACCAGAGCCAATTCTCTTGCCATCTAGGCCATAGTATCCTGTTATCAGCTTGAAAAAAGTCCCATGGAATTATGGACAGGCTGAAGGATCTACATCACACACAACTGCTGCAGTGTCGAAGGAAAATCCACTATATCTTCCCCATTGGGTGATGAAGCCTACCATCAAATCAAAAGGAAAGTTCCTATAGAGGAAATTGAAGAGTTCCTCCGTATCATGGGCCATAATGAAGCCAGGGTGGTTTTAAGCTTGAGAGAAGCTCCACAACAAATTTCCATACTGGACTTGGTTTTATCTTCTGAAGATCACATGAATGTATTGCTAAGGGTCTTGGAAGAAGCCCATTTGCCAAAATCAGTGGATGTGGAAAAATTCCAACATTTGGTTGATCACATTTTTAACAACAATGTGATATCTTTCACTGATGATGACATTCCTCCCGAAGGGACGCAAGTCATTTCACATAGTGGTGATGTCCTCCGAATTCATTGTGGGAGGAGTTTTGATAGATGGTAGATCATCTTTGAATATCTACCCTTATGCCACCTTAGAGAAGATGAATATCAACCCCAAGAGGATCAAAAGCAGCCATACGATTATCAAAGCTTTAGATGGAACCCAACGAAATGCTGTTGGGGAAATTGAGCTACCAGTGGAGATTGGTCCACATACATTCAGTGTATTCTTTCATGTGCTCAAAATAGCTACAGGATACAACCTGCTTTTGGGAAAACCGTGGATTCATATGGCGAGAGTCGTCCCTTCTACCCTTTATCAGTAACTTAAATACATTATCAATAATACCCGAATCACTGTTAATGTTGAGCCAAAATATCCTGAACAAGGTGACATACCACTCATCAGCTTCAATTTAGAAGTTGAGCAGATCAATTTCCATGCCCTGGAGGTGAGCAACACTCATTACCATCCCATTGGGACGCCACCTCTCACACCCAAGATTTCTGTCAAGGTAATGTCGGCCACTCAACAGATGATGTCATTGGGTCATCAACCTTGACAAGGGTCGAGAAAAGATCAACAGGGCATTAAGCACCCAATTCAAGTTCCCAGTCAAACAGGGACAGTTGGATTAGGCTACTCTGCTAGTTTCAGTCATAGGAATCCTCACAAGCACAAACAGATTCCTTCATCTTTAGCTATACAGCGATTATCTCCACCTACAGATCCTAAGCCTGTACAGTCTCCTGTAAAGGTTCCAGCCCATGTTATGGCTATGCTATTTCCCAAACCGATACCAGTTAAAGCAAAAGAGGTCATGATTCCTAATCCCAAAGTGGAAGAAAGGGAATGGAGACGTAAACAATACATCTCCAGGAGTTTGTCTCATCTACGCATCCTTTTACATAACGAGCACAAATAGATACACTTTAGACGATGATTGTCCTGACATTATGGTCATCATTCGGGAGAAGGAGGACGATGATAGCCACTTCATTACTTCCATCCACCAGGACTTCACCCTTGACAATTGGAGCAGCACTCCTTGCATTGGTCGACAAGGATAAAATGGGCAGAAAGCCCATTTGTCTTGTAGATAGCCTTAACTGCTTACTTTGCTGTACAGTATTAGAAGTTAATTTGTCAGTACATGCTAACACTTTATACGATTGAACAGTTTCATATATTAAGTGAAAGCATATTTTTTTTCAGGACTCTGAATTTAGATGTGACTGTACTTACTGATGAGGTGCCTTTTCTCCACAAGGACTATAACTTTGATGAAAAGTTGGACTCAGACTTGATGGAAATATAAGAGGACATTGAGATACCTCAGGAGATCAAGGAATGTGTCGAAGACAGACCCAAACTAAATCTTGATCAAACCACCTCATCCAATCTCAGAACCTTAGAAAGCCCTAGGTTCATCCAGATTGGTACAGACCTCACTCCAAACCAAAGGAATGACATTGTTGCGCTATTAACCCAATTCCAGGATATGTTTGCATGGTCTCACAAAGACATGGTGGGTTTGTCCACGAACATCATCATCCATCGCCTTCCCATTAAAGAGGGATTCAAGCCAGACAGGCAAAAACTCAGGCGATTAAAACATGAGTGGAGTTTAAAAGTTAAAGAAGAAATTGTGAAATAATTTCAAGTTGGCATCATCATGGTGTCCACATATCCTGAATGGCTATCCAACATAGTCCCCATACCTAAACTGGGAGGAAAGGTGCGAGTTTACTTGGATTACCATGATTTGAATAAAGCATGCCTTAAAGATAGCTTTCCCGTGCCATTTATCCACATTCTCATTGACAATACTGCTCAATACGGCATGTACTCCTTTGCTGATTGTTTTGAGGGGTACCATCAAACGATGGTTACTGAGGAATATCGTGAGAAAACTGCATTCATCATGCCTTGGGGAACCTTTTTCTATAGACGGTTGTCATTCATCCTCATTAATGACAGAGCAACCTATCAGCTAGCTAAGATAGCTCTTTTCCATGACTTAATGCACAAAGAGATATAGATGTACGTGGATGACATCATTATCAATCTCAAAGGGAAGATGACCACCTAGACCATCTTAGAAAGCTCTTCTACTGGTTGCGTAAGTATAACTTGAAGTTAAATCCAGCCAAGTGCGCCTTTGGCATTAAATCAGGCAAGTTACTAGGATTCCTAGTCACCCACAAAGGGATGAAATGCCCATTCCTCAAATAGAGAAGGAAATACGGGGATTTTTGGGAAGAATCAACTTCATTAGCAGGTTCATTTCTCAACTCACAACAACCTGTGAGCCTATCTTCAAGCTATTAAGGAAGAACTCCTCCATGAAATGGAACAATGAGTATTAAAAAGTCTTCCTTGCAATAAAAGAGCAGATGGTTAACGCTCCTGTTTTGGTACCACCCAGGGATGATGTTCCCATGCTCATGTACCTGTCCATTAATGACAATGCTATGAGCTGCATACTGGGACAGAAAGACGATAGAGGCCACGAGCGAGCTATCTACTACCTCAGCAAAAGATTTAACAACAGTAAACACAAGTACACTCTGATTGAGAAAACTTTTTGTGCTTTAGCATAGGCTTCCATGAGGTTACAACATTACCACCATGGTCACACAACCCATCTCATATCCCGCGTGGATCCTCTCAAGTACGTGTTCAGTAAACCCGTATTAAATTATCGGTTGTCCAGATGGTAGTTGATCCTACAGCAATTTGACATCGTCTACGTGATGCAAAAGTCCATTAAAGGTCAAGGAATTGTAGATCAACTGGCCGCTGCACCTGCAGAGGATTTCAAACCCTTAGAAACATACTTCCCCGATGAAGGGGTAATGACATTTCAGCAACACCATCAATACAATGCATGTTGTATGTGGAAAATGTATTTTGATGGAGTTGTTAATATGGAAGGTTATGGAGCTGGAGCAGTTCTAGTATCTGGTACGGGGGAGCAGTATCTCGTCGCCGTCAAATTGCAGTTTATCAGCTACCGATAACACAGCTGAGTATGAAGGTTGTATCATGGGACTCAAACTTGCCCAATCAATGGGTATCAGGCAGTTAACTATCTTTAGAGATTCAGAATTGGTAATCAGACAGACCATGAGAATCTATCACACCAAAGAGCTACATTTGCTACCTTACCATCGACAAGTTTTACAGATGACTACAGAATTCGAAGAAATAAACTTCCTCCACATTCCTTAGAATAAGAATGATTTTGAGGATGCGCTAGCAACTTTGGCCTCCTTGATCAACTTGCATGACAAGGAATATATGCCAAGCATTCCATTTGCCCTATAAAAGGTTCTAGCCTATGGGAATTACATTGGAGAAGTATCGGATAAGCTACCTCCCATCCAACACCCTTGGTATCAAGGAGTACTTGTAAGATGGATTAACACCCATTGAGGTAAGCCCAACTAAAAGAAGGCGGATCCATCGACTGGCTATGAAGTTTTACCTGAGCGGAGATGCACTCTACAAAAGAGATGCAGGACTAGGTCTCCTTGGATGTCTGGACAAGGACCAAGCTCAGAGGCTCATGGATGAAATCCATGGTGGAGTATGTGGCCCACACATGAGTGGCCCTCTACTTGTTAAGAAGATCCTCAGAACATGTCATTACTAGCTCTCGCTTAAAGCTGACTGTGATGATCACGTCAAGTGGTGCTATCAATGCCAAATTCATGGGAATGCTATCCATACCTCTCCGAGGGAACTCCACAATATGAGTTCACCTTGGCCCTTCTCAATGTGGGTAATGGACGTGATCGGGCCCATCAAGCCCAAAGCCAGTTAAAGGCATCAGTTTATCTTCACCATGATCGACTACTTCACCAAATGGATAGAAGCAGCCTCCTTCCCCAGGGTTACCAAAGAAGTCACCATTTCTTTCATCAGCAACAATGTCATTTGTTGATATGGACAACCAGAGGTGATTGTGTAAGACAATGCTAAAAACCTCAATAATAAAATAATGGAGGAGTTGTGCAGTAAATTCCATATCAAACACCTTAACTCCGTCATCTACCGTCCAAAGATGAATGGTGTTGTTGAAGTGGCTAATAAGAACATCAAGAAGATCATGCAAAAGATGTCCACCAATCATAAAGGATTGCATGACCTCTTGCCTCTGACTCTGTTAGCCTATAGAACTTCAATACGTACTTCCACTGGGGCAACCCCCTATTTATTGACCTATGGGATGGAAGCAGTGCTCCCCATAGAGGTGGAAATGGAATCCCTCAGAGTGTTGATTGACGCTCAGCTAGATGAAGACCAATGGTTACAAAATAGATATCACCAATTGTCTCTAATAGACAAAAGGCGAAATGATGTTATCTTCCATGGTCAGTTATAAAAACAAAGGATTGCCATATCCTACAACAGAAAAGTTAGGCTACGACAATTTAAACAATATGACTTGGTTTTGCAGAAGATCATTGACAACCAATATCAATCGAAGGGAAAATTCGCTCCAAACTGGGAAGGCCCGTTTATTATCAAGGAGGTATTGACAGGAGGTTCTCTCATATTATAGGAAATGGATGGCGACGAATTTCCACAACTTATCAACTCAGACACCGTGAAATGGTACTATGTCTGAAGTTACCATTAAGCAATCATCCTAGTTTTGAATCACCAGATCACCAGTCATTTCAGGTTTTCTAACCCTTATTACACACAACCCTTTCTTCATACCCATCTGCCCCATCAGGGAAACACACTATTCAAGCCAGCAGCCTAGTTTTCAGATCATCAAATCTTTCACACCTCATACAATTTTAGTTATCCCACCAGGGATTGAACCTTTCACACTTGCAGTTTTTTCCAACTACGGATAAAACTTTTCACACCTGTAGTTTGTCTTGAACATGGGATCAAACTTTTCCCCCGCAGTTTGTCCTAAACATGGGATCAAACTTTTTTGGCTGCAAATTGTCTTGAACATGGGGCAAACTACGTCGACCTGATCTCCCCGATACCTGGGAGTATGTAGGCAATCATTTTATATGGCCCAGTCGCAATAAAACAAAAATAACAAAAACATTTCTACACCCTTCTCTACAAAAACAAAAAATCACAAAAACATTCCTACACTTTCTACACTCTACACCATTCAACGTTGAACCTCTTACACCAGGTTCGAACTATGCAGACTTGATCTCCTCTTCAATAAGAGTACGTAGGCAGCCATTTATGGTTCGGTCTTACCCTACCAAAACAAATACTTGTCGACAGTACTGGGATCAAATTTCAATCCACCACAGTTCATCGGCTTTAGACCAAAGGGATGGAACTACCTGGCCTCCCCATAAATGGGAGAGTTGGCGACCATCTAAGCTGTGATTGATTCCTCGAAGAGCAACAACAATCTATAAGAGATGGAACTAACTGGGCTCCTCTTAAAGTGGAGTACTGGTGACCATCTGTGGTGCGGTCAATCTGAGAGAGGAAAAGCCACACTCCTCTCCGCATTTACATACAGAAACCTGTCCCAAGACACCAAAGAGGGAAGGGATACACATAGATCAATGATCTATTCTGAAAGATCCTGAGACATCTCAATGTCCGTCCATCAAGGATGAGTTCAGAATACATCAAGATCACAAGCCCTGAAGAAGCAAGAAAAATATCAAACAAGTATTCAAGCATAACTAAAAGGGAAGTGCATTAAAATATATTTCCCTGCCATATATAATGTTGTTTGATATATAGAATATGAACTATACATGACAAAATGGCTAAGCTAGTTTGTGCAGGAAAATACAAGTATATTTATAGATCGGTGTGTATGCGGGCTATCAGATCTAAGATAGCATCTCTCTCCAAAGAATGGGGTAACGATGTGGTCTTCTACATCAACATATCTACATGTGCCAATAGATCTGAGGCCAACTGCATGGTGGCATGATGCTCATCAATATATGCACTCATATCGACAAACATGCCAGTAGTAAGGGATCTCATTGTAGTACTATCTATAACGGCTACATCCCGAATAGATATAGCAGCATCCCACTCAACAATCAATATATCTCTAGCTGATCTGGCCTCATCCCGCTCTGAAATAGCAGTGTCTTTATGAGATATAGCCTCCTCTCTCTCCAATAGAGTGGCATCTCTCCCATCAAGAGCTATCAACATCAAGGCCCTAGCCTGATCTTTCTCAAAGGACATCAGATGAAGACTCTACTCTAAATACTGTGCTGAATGCTGGATCACAGTAGCACTCGTACTGGGAGAATCTGCAATAGCTGCTGGCAACCCAGTGAATAGCTCCTCCTCGGTGGGAATATCAATGTCCTCCATGGGCTCCCCATCATCGGGATCAATCCTCGACATTGTGGATACTACCACAGTCGATGCTATCTCTGTCTCCATCCATGCAAAATACTCTGTCGAACAGCCCAGATGGCTAACAGAAAATGCAGCTACCTCACGCTGATCCCAACATGCATACACCCTGGATATGTCCTTTGCTGACAAGTGGTGGGAGGCCAAACGCCGACTCAATGCCCCCTCAAAAGGATAGAAATCCTGGAACTGGTCGAACTAACACATCACAGCCAGTGGGTGGTAAGTAGTCATACCCCTCAATCTAGCCAGAGATAGATAATCCATGCCTGGGGCATGAGTGATGAAGCTGTAGGGTGTGCTAAGCCCTGTACACGACAATATATCAAATGGATCTCCGGTCCCTGACAGGAAAACGGACCAAGATGCAGGATATGTACACTCTGCAGGCTGAAAGAAGTACGATATGGCTATCTCATGGGTAAAACAATACCCATGTCGTCTAAAAGTGCCAATCAGTCTCAGGTGTGACATAAAACCACACGTATAACATGACCGAGCGACCTGTGAATACCCCTACAGGGTAGGAACTACAATATGTAGCTGATCTCAGCGTCTCTGCTACAATCATCGGCATAAAAGTGTGATCCTCCCTAAGAGCTCTCACTGCCATAATGACGCCAATATCTAGCTCATTCATATACTGTGGCATGTATACATATGACAATACACACAGTAGCAGTACATCTACTCTGGCCAAATGCCAATGATCCTCCGGCATGGTAAAATCCCTGGAGTTCCATGTATAACTATCCTCTGAGCCAAATCTGTCCATCAGAAAATATTGGGATACCACGTGGCCTGATGTGATCTCATCCTGCATAACTCTACGCCTCAGCCCGGTGAGGATCATAAACTGTCGGTTCATGTCGCCGATATCCATGCATGCGTAAGGTCTGTCTAGTGGCAGCGCTGTCAACCGTGCATACTCCTCTAAGGTAGGAGTCAACTCATGGATACCAAACCCGAAAATCTACCTCTCTGGTATCCAATGCTCCAGCATACCCTCTACAAAGGATGCGAGAACCTAAAACATCAGGAGAGTCATAGTATGCTTTAAAAACTGATCTACAGTCACCCTGTCTGAAGGTGACATACTATCATACCACGATCTCAGATGGGATGCCACCAATACTGGTGGGGTGTGATCAATACGGCTAACTATCAAAGAAGACATATGTATGGGCCATGTCATAAGACCATCCAGGGATCAATGCTGAATATCTCTAAACATACATACATATGCATAACATAATGCAATCATGATAAACAATAGATGGCAATATAATGTAGGGAATAACAATGTATACATTCCTAAGTACATCATCATCTAATATATCTCTGTACAACTAAAAATATAGGGAAATGGGGGCACAGACGCCCAACTACTAATAGAGGCCTATCAAAAGATATAGCGAGAATGGGGCATAGCCACCTAGTATCTAACAAAGGCTTATCAAAAGATATAACGAGAATATACATTAGAAGAAGACAATGGTGTCAATGTCTACATCATCAATCTTGTCCACCTGATGTAACTCCTCCTGAGTCACTGAATCTCCATCAACGGGGATATCAGGCCTATACAATGGAGGATATGCACCAGCAGAGCCATATGGGTCATCTGAGGGGCCAACTCATGAGCTGGAAAGATCAAATGTATCTGCCTCTGCCGAATCTCTGCCCAAGTGCCGGATAAAGAAATATGCCCGGTCCAACTGCCGGGTCAAACTGTCAATCTATGTCAAATGAGTCGGATCTCTGACACAGGCCATCCAATCCGTTATCATCACGGATCTAGGAACCATATCCCCCATGAACTGAGTGGCGCGGGTCAGGGCTCCAATGGTACGAGGGGACCACCAATGCTGGAACGTAACCTGGGTATGTGGACCCTCTGATAGTGTAAAACACTACTACAAAACAGTAAATAGATAACGCGTAAAAAACGTTGTAAAAGGTCTTACAGAAACGACATGGTTAATGGTGTCATCTATTTGACACTTTTATACAACGTTTTAAAGGCGTTGTGGTTTGACATATTACACAACATTTTTTTTTCTTAAAAAACGTTGTATATTTGTTTTCCAAAAATTATTAGATGCTTGAAAACGTTATAAATGGTATGATTCCACAACATTTCTTGGCTTAAAATGTTATAATTTGATACATCAGACAACGTTTAGACACATTTATACAACGTTTAGAATATATCATCTATTTAAAGCCAAAATATATTAAACATTCAAAATATACCAATTATAAATAATATTACTATCCATACATCTCAAATTCAAAAGATACCAATTAAAAAAAATATTAATACCATACAATAAGTTTACATCCCAATAATATCAAACTATCCATACATCTCAAATTCACTTTTCAATATAATTACTACTATAATTGTGGTGACATGGAAATGATTACTAGTTCAGTAGGTGGTACTTGTACATGTGTGTAATTCGTCATCACCAGTTTAGGTTTGGCGCTAAGAAAGGAAATAGAAGGACTCACTGCCTTGGATCCTGAGATGTTGACA
Source organism: Panax japonicus (assembly GCA_020205505.1). Lineage (NCBI taxonomy): Eukaryota > Viridiplantae > Streptophyta > Magnoliopsida > Apiales > Araliaceae > Panax > Panax japonicus. The sequence continues at coordinate 31,385,267 of CM035114.1, forward strand.
CCAGTATTGGCAGGTACACCATGTTCATTAATATTTGTCTTCATCACCTTATCGGGTTTGGAGCTGGGCAGGGAAACTGATGACGTTATGTCATTCTGCATGGACGCGTGTTCACTTCCAGAATTAGAAAGGCCACCTTGTCATTCTGCATGAACAATATGATGCAATCGTAATCAGATAGAACCATTTACATAAATTGTTGGGCTCAAGGTCTCTTAATTCAAAAATGAACATTTTAAATAGGTGAAAGCTCTATGTGCAGACGATACAATCTATTCATTAAATGTCACGTGGAGCAACAATAACTAATCTATCCATTGGTGAACGATAACCATAGTACTTGATTAAATAGACAACTCTGAGATTTCATTTGAAAATGTAAAATAAGCATAAAAGTGCAGTCACACACATTAAAGATGCCTTTGTAAAAGAACATTTTAGCTAACTGTTTATTCTTGTGAGGACCCAATATCTCAATACACAATTACTTTTTGTAATTTCAAATAACACTTTAATGAAGTAGTCAAACATGAACTGCAAACTAGTTAATAAGATTCTCTATGTATTTGTTAATAGATAAAAAGTTAATTAAACATTGAACATAAATATGCCTCGTATAAATGGCTCTGCTGAAACTTTACACATGTAGTTCTGCCATGTTTCTGATCAATTAGGTAACAAGATGTTTGTAATTCTTCAAAGTATTTTTCTACATAAAATGCAACCTTCTTCTCCCATACAATGTCTAAAAGTTTCCTTAATAAATATTAGATTATCAATACTATTAATAGCTCAGGAAGTCGGGAACTGATGCTTTATACAGGTTGGCAGATTGAAACTAAAGCACATCAGTCATTGTAAGTAAGTGACGTACCAGGTGACTGATGGTTTCCAAAAAAGACTAGAAAGATGTTTCCAAGAACAATAAACGTTGTGGCAACCAGTACCCTGTAAATAAATAAATTTATAATACTAAATTAAGTAAATATGATATTATGATAAAATGAATGTCAGTATCCTGAAAATTTGCTTTGAATTCAGAATTTAGCCTACTTGACAGTCACCGTCTTATTTAAAACAAAGTAGGCAAATGCAGTGTTAGACACAAATTGAATAGATCCCAGAGCTGCGAGAAGTGACTGCAAATTAGAAGAGTAAAAAAAGCAATTTAGAAAAGAAACAAGAGGAAGAAAAGGTAAAGCTAAAAAAGGATAATATTGTCTTAAATCCAAAGAGCATGTATTAATTATCATGATCGGTAAATTAAATGGGAAGCTCCAATGGCAACTTCATCCATTGTAGTGCAAGAAGGCTCTAAATGCATGTTTTTTGACTGACCTGAGCAGCATATCCAAAGGATATGAAATGAAGACAATTTCGAAAAGCAAAAAACAAAATACCTGTGCGCCAATAATAACGAATTTAAATGAGATTAGCAACAAAAATAATACTTGCAGAAAAAACCACAATAGAAGTGAATTTAACCATTTCTCCAAGTCTGAAAGTGAAAGATGGGTTTCAGTAAATTTTTTCCATTTATTCCATCACTTCCTAACACAGAATGTCTTTCTCTCTGCAAATAAGCCCCACACTTGTACAAGTTCCCACACTTGTACAAGTTAGAAGTTGAAGCCAAATGATAAGGCACATGTACTATTAAATTTTTCCCACAGCTCCATGACACACTATATATTAAGCTAGTTATAGAACAATGCAGAAAAGTAACTTAGGTTCTAAGCGACTTTCCTATGTAAATGCACTAAATTAATTGCTCCAAACCACAATGAAATTAAATTTAATCAAATATTATAAATGTAGAACTGAAAGAAATCAATCGATATTAATAGACATGAGATTGGATTTACATAATATATATGAATCTTAGAGGTAATACTTCAAAATATACCAAAAAGTGGGCCAGATGTAACCTTAGAAAACAACTCCATCAACTTAGGTGGACAACCTTGCTATCAGAGTGTGAGTCAGTGCGCTCACTATGAAATTATTTTGTGGATTAATCCGTGAATCAAGGTTGAGGGTGAGCACATGGTGAAGTTAACAGTCGCGGCTTGACGGATCGCCTCGGCAACGGCTAGCTCAGCCAGGAGGCGGAGCGCAGCGAGACCATAGTTTGGGGTATCGACGACGTCATAGAGGCTGGATTCTGCACGGCGGCGAGGTTCAGGGAGAGGAGATAGACTATCGAGGAAGCATTGGGAAAGAAATTGAAGGATTTATTGGTTCCATTCCATTTTTTCGTCCTCTGATTAGGGTTTATTCAAGTTTTGTGAAATGAATGTAGATAAGAATGAAACTAGGGTTTCGTATACGATGAGTACAAAAAACTTAAGTGCATGAAATCATAAAGGAGCAAAGAGAGAGAAAGTTACCTGAGAAGGGACGATCGATTGCCGTAGTCAAAGTTTGAGAGAGTGATGACTTTGAACAAGAACGTGAGAGAATAAAATATGTTACTAATAAGCCAGACCAGCAATAACAATAAATAAATTAACTTCATCGTGATTTATTTTAAGCTCCGTGTTTTTGACATAAATAATATTTTTTTTTAAAATATTATTTATTTAAAATCAAAAATTACCCTTATAAATAGATAACGTTTTTTCATATGTATCTACAACGTTTTGTTAAAAAACGTTGTAAAAAATACCACAATATTTTTTATAAAAACGTTGTTGTTTAAGTGTTGTCTATTTATTGTTTTGTACTAGTGAAACCGTCAACACCCATCAAGGGGATATCAATGACGGGTGATTGTGAAACAGGCCAATAAAGCCTGGCAGGAGGCAAGATCGGTATGCAAATCTCTCTTGTGGTGCTCTTAATATTGCGCTCTCTTAAATAGAGCTCTCATCCTCTATCTGTAAAGATAGGAATCCTACGGGTGGATCGTGTACTCGACACTAGTCGGGTATCCATCCTCAAAACCAATGGCCAAGTGCTCCCCAGAATAGGGAATCCAAGTAATGGCATCAGCTTTTAATAACTCCAGCTATAGGCGACAATGAGTGAAGCCTTCAGCTACAGGGACCTCCGCCAATATGGAATGATGTCGTTATCGTCCTCGTCTCCAAACCTAGCACACTCACAGGACGCAAAGATGGGAGCCTCTCATAGGCCCAGAATTGCCAACACAAAGGCACACTTCTGCTGTCAATCAACACTCTTAACCTGTACATGGGAAATCACAAGAGAAATACTCACCAGCAGAAATGGGTAAAATCCTAACCAAGCCTCCGTCAAGCCCTGCGAACGCATGCACATACCCCTGAGGAAATAGGCGAAGGTGAAGGAGCCCCAATCATACTCTCCAATACGGTCCACATCTCATGTGGCGCTCACCAAAGCGAATGATATCGTGGAAGAGTTATCTACTATGAAGCAGCCGCTAATGATTATCAGGAACAATCGTCGAAGAATGCAATCCTTGACTCTCATATCATCGGGTATGGGCTCACTCAAAAGCCCACTCATAGCATCTACGCTCAAAGGACCTGTACGAACGGTTCTGCCCTTGAGCGCCTCAGTCGAAACTCCTAGCAAGGATCGAACGACAGTCGGGGTAATATCCGCCGTACATGGCACTGGCACCCCTCTAAACTCCATACATGTGATAAATCGCCAATCCATCGGCGTCATCATCAACTCACAGTCTAACAAATGGAGAGACTCAGTCTGGGGAAACCAGCGCTCAGACAATGCCCTGAGGTAACCCCAGGGTCAACGACGGAGAAGGATGGAAAAGAACGCTCCAAAACCCCAACCATGCACAATTGCTCTATAATCAGGATGCAGAGCCTGGTATGTGGAGTGAATGCTGAACCAGTTCCCTCTAGGCTGTGTAAAGCCGGGAACCTACATCACAAAGCAAATCAACAACATAATCCTTTACTCCTCATCAATAGGAAAAAGGAAGATAAAAATCTAGCTTTTACCTCATTTGAATTCAAGTAAATTGAGGGGTGTTTACTCAAATCACCCAGAAGCTCTAGGATTGCCACCTGAATGCCTGCGAAATCCCTACGGGGAACATGTGCAGCAAGAGTAGGGTTAGGAATCGGATCATCCTCCTCCTCATCCTCAGGTCCGGCACGTCAACCCGGACATGACGTATCACTGCCTTCACCAAACGACGAGGCTGTCTGACAGAACGGTGTCGAGGCACTTCAGAAGCCCTCCTCCACACACCTGAAGTGGTCCTGTGGGGACTACTCAGCTGATCTGGATTCATATATCTGGACAACAAGTCTCTAAATCACCTCAGAAAGGGTGTGGTAAATTCTAACTTGGAGCTTTTCAAAATGCAATTTTATAACTACATGTATGCATGCATTATTTTAACATACGACTACAGTAGAGTTAAAAATGCATGACTACCCAATGCCTACATTTTGGAAAAATTTTGCCATAGTCTCTTTTGTAAATCAGACTATCCACATTCAAATAGGCATGACTAGATGGTCATTCAGTAGCACACCTACCCACAGTCATAAACATCCTATATGCATTAATACATCATAGTGAAAATTCGTAAGGGTAGCCTAATTACCGGGATTACTTTGCTTTTTTACCTTAGCTCATTTGTCCTCAAATAGGATAAGAAATAGCTGAAAAAGGTGCAAATTTGACTGTTTCAGAAGTAAGCTTTTTTCACATCATTATGTTCAGCATGGTGTAATACTAACATGTGCTATGTTGAATATTTTTTATCACATCATATAAGCATGCATATTCACTACTATGTGTTTAGACACATTTTATATCATAAGACATTTTTCAACGGATAAAAACTGGAAAAGAAGACATGCATATGTTACCAGGACAGTGTAGAAAACTTGTATGGTGATAGAATTTGTAGAAAGACGCCCGAACTCAACAAATCTGAAGAAGAGCTCTCGGATTTCCTTCGTAGTGCAACATAAAATGCATTGAGAAGGTAACTTGCAGCCTTAAATGCCACCCACAGCTGGCCACAGGTGTACCTACGGCTGCCGCAAGTGTACCTGTGGCTCCCCTGGGTGGGGCCCACCCCTTCGGCTCGGTCCAGTTTGAGTTGCAAAGGAGTTCTCACAAGCTGAAAAGGCCAAATCGGGAATAATAAAAAAATGCTACGCAATTGAGCAAAATAGCCTGAAATCCTGGTTTTCATGGGTCAAGTTGTGGCTTTACATATCACTCATTGGTATTCACCTAAACACAGGGTACACTATACTGATGATCACAGATGCTACAAATTACATCCAGTAATACCTCAAGAAGGTCTGATGCCGTTAATTCGGGGTTATAACCTCAAAACCTTTCTCCTTAGCAGAAACTCTAGCACATATAAATGAGGGTCAAACAACCTTGACACTATCTCCATCAAGTATTTCATTTGTTGATGCACACGTCAACGAAGGTCAAGCAACCTTGACATTATCCCCAGCAGGGATCTAATCAGTAAATGCACATGTCAATGAAGGTCAGGAAACCCTGACAACACCGACTATTGGCAGTAACTCCAACAGAGTAGCAGAAAGACATGGCGATACGAACCAAGAAAAACATCTTCATCGGGGAGGACCGATGATGGAATATGTTATACACATCCTCAATAGACAAAGCTCTATCCATACAGAGTCTCTTGTACATGAGAGATGGATCTTCAGTGTGAAGTCTGTATCAAGGATTAAGGACTTTGGTGATAACCCCAACGTCAATATCCTGGAAGCTCCTGAGAGCATTGGATTGCATGTTCAAGATAGTTCATCAGGGTTTTCAGTAATAATTGTCAATCCTGATAGAAGTCAAGGGGAGCCAACAATCATCCCACCATGTTGGAGAACAATCAAACAAATCACATACATTTACATCATGTTATTGTACATTGCATCATGATCATCTTGTTACATTTCAAGTGTCTAGTATTCTTTATCCTATCCATGCCATTGCATTGCATGAATATGATAAAGAGGGGCATCTGTAGACATTCAAAATTTTCTGCATACCTGTTACTAACATTGTAGGAGGGCATAATCGTCTTTCAAAGATAACCCTAGAGGACAGGTCAGCTCAGTCCTGGAAATAACACTGGGAGTGTCAGTTTCAACCTCAGAGATAACCCCGAGGGATGAAGTTCAAATACCGGAAATGTAGTAGCCCCGAATCCGGGTCCCAAAATCACCGCGGATCCGGTATACTATTTCTATAACTATTTGCGGAAGATATAAACATAAATTGTTTATACAATACATTACACACTATTCCCCAAAATCGAGTAACCTTAACTTATTACACAATTCATAAGTTATCTAACACATAGCATTATTTTCAAACTATTCTATTACAAGATAGCCACATATATTGCCCCAAGCTGAACTTGGCATTAACCTTTTCTTGTAATCCGAACGCATTCGCTTTATCTGTAATATTTTATCATGATATAGCAAGGGTGAGCATGAAAGTTGCCCATCAAGTTTATATACAACAATATAACGATATATCATGATTGAAGAATATGAATAATGAGTTTGCTATAACTCATCAATATAATTGAGAACTAGCACGAACAAATTTTTGAATGAACAAGTTTTAAACATGAACAAACATTTCTGAACAAACTGGTAATGAAGGTGATCAGCCTTTCATACCTGACTTATACATGCAAGATGTACAGAGTACAAATTTCATGGCAATTATCAATGATTAACCATAAGCTTGAATAAAATACTCTTATTAGAGTTAAGTAAAAGAAACTTGCCTGAACTGTTGATTACCGCAACTCAATTTATAACGCTTTACCCGAAGACCTAATATTAGTAATATAGATCTCCAATATTAGAATAATATCATCACAGTATAATACTATTATATTTATATACAGGATAACCTAAACACATAACATATAATCTTATAAGTCTATCCAGCACATAAAACTTAGTATTAGTTAGACTATTAAGTTTGAGTTGAAACTGACACAATTTTAAAATCCCGACGGTCTAGTCGGTCAACACTCGAGTTTAAGTTCAGTTAAACTCTGCTTAAGCACTTAACCATGCCATAGAATCGCATTTATATGATTTAACACTCGCTTTTTCATTTCATAAGTTATTCGTTAACACCTAGTAAGTTAAATACTAATCAAGCAACCTGGATTCTAAATCTAGCAACCAAATTTTTAATTCATCAACCTGGATTCACCAATCCATCAATCTAAACCTCAATCCAACAAACCAATTTCAACAAATTTTTCAATTCAGCAAACTGTTTTTTAATCCAGCAAACTGGATTCACAAATTATATAATCTAGGAAGCTGAATTCTATATCCGTTTTACAAAAATACCAAATCAGTTTATTATTTTCCAATCCTTTGGCCAAACATATATACATGTATTTCATACACAAAAATTATTTTTCCATAATTTTTCCAACTTTCTTTAGTATTTTTTTCAAAAATCATTTCTAGTGCGTAGCTTAAGAAATTAGCTACCTCGTGCTTAACTCCAAACATTCCCAACTCTTGGGATAACCTTATATATGTTAACGTGATGCTCCATTTTAAATTTCAGGGCAATCGGAGTTGTAGAACTCCGGTTATAGCGATTTCCGTCGGAAAATCACAAAAATTATAATGGTCATAACTTGGTCGTTTTAACTCGGAATTAGCTCATTTTTTGAACACGAGTTACATAATACCATATATTTTCATTTCCCAAAAGCCAGGAATTGTTCTCATTAAATAAATGTCCGAAACAGCCCCCGGAAAATTTTTGGCAGCAACTTTTTGTCATTTGACAGTTTTGGAGTCCTTTACCAAAACTTGAATAAAATGAAATCTATAACTCCGATTAATGATCCGTCAATTTTTTTGGATTCCTATCTTTCCGAACTATAGTTTTCATCTATCACAATCCATATTTGGACATGTTAAGTGCCCGGAATTTAGCCCGGAAGTGGCTGTTACAAAACTGTCCTTCTAACAGTTTTTATTACCTTTGTGTAGTTTGGGAGAAATCCCATAACTTGTTCAATATTCAACCTATTTGAGTAATTCCAAAGGTTTTTTATCCTTCACACATAGATCTAGCATCCCAAGAACATAAATCATAAATATCCATCATAGATTTCAAAAAAATCAAAACCTAGCTCACACTTTAAAAGTTCAAACTTTTCCGAAAAAAAATTCCATTTTTCTCTTCCTTTGATTCCAACCAAAATCAACACCCATTATGGGTAGATCCAAACAATAAACACTTATTAACATGTATATACATAGTTTTTGAGTTTAGAAACAAAGTTTCTTATTTCATTAAACAAGCATCAACCACAAGATTAAATAATATCAAGACTAAGAAAATTAGTATTTTCTACATTTAGAAAACCTAGCTTCACTTTTCTTGTTTTTGATCTAACTTCTAACACACAAGATGGATAGATCCACACATAAAATACTCTAAATCATGTAGATCTAAGATTTTAAACCTCAAGATCACAACTTCAAGTTGTCAAAAATCAAATCAAACCACAATGGAAATAGACTACATAAGTAGAAAATTTTTGTTATACCTTTGCTTGATTTTCTTTCTCCTTCAAAATATGAGATGGATCTTGATTGTATGAAAACCACAATCTCCCTCTCTCTTTCTCTCTTGTATGGCCGAACTCCCCCTCTCTCTCTGGTTTAATTTGTGATAACTAATAAGAATGAGAGAGAAATGGAATGAGTCTTTCTTTTGTTTGCAAAATATAGAGATATTATGTATATTCATCTAATATCTCTCTTGCTTTCTCTTCCTTCTTTAGTCAATTTAGTGTTGCTTGGAGACTTAAACAAAAGTGTTGGTTAAATAAAAAGATGACACATAAGTGTAGTTGGTCACCAACTAAAGTGAGCAATTATCACATTCATCTCCCCTTTTTCCTCTCTTATCATGGCCGGCCATGTGGCCTTTTTAAGCTCCAAGTTTGGTTTCTTGTAAATGAAATATCTATTATCCCAAATGTCTAAAGTACCATTCCTTCAATTGGGCTCCAAATTTGGGCCACTCTTAAATCTTTTGGGCTTAACAATAAAAATATTTGGGCCACTCAATTAATGTATTGCTTGGGTCTCTAACTAATTTCATTCGCCAACAATTGAGCAATAAAATATACATAATCCAATACTTTAAATTCTTATCCAACCCAATTCATTTAATTAGGGTTTTCATTCCCTCAATTATAACACAAATCCTTGCTCATGCACACTTATTTTCTTAACCCAATTAGACTTGCTATAATTAGGTTATAAAATTAATCATTTGAGATATATAAAATAATTCTCCTAGAATTAGTAAGTATTCTAAATACCACAATTCTCTTTTTCCATAACCCTTAAGTTATTAAATCCTTCATTCCTAATATATAATTAGGGTTTCACTAGTTTCTTTTGTTTGTTTATATAATAAACAAAGATAAACCATCACATAATGTTCATATTCCTTACACACAACTTTTTAACCCTTAGGGTATAATACCTCGCATTAGGATTCCCAAATTAGGGTTTTTGAACATATCGTTATGGTTTTCTAACTTAATCACCATGTTCATATCATGAATTTAGGGTTTTGGATTCCCGGAACTAAAACTAGGGTTTCCAGAACCGATTCTAGAGTTTCTCATCAGACGTTAGGATTTTCTAACAGAACATTGTCGTTATTAATATACGATTAGGGTTTGACACATATATAATTAGTATGGTCAACCCATGACCCTTAGCCACATTTAGTACACATACATATTCACATAAATCCTTAATCCTGAATAATTCACCTATATCCTTCACCGAATTTTGAAATCCTCAAAATTCAATCCCAATAACATCAAACGCATACACTCATTTTTTGTCTAGGTCTATTATTTGACTTTAAATCAATCATTTAAGATTTTCATAAATTGTCTAATTTCTAGGGTTGTCATATTCACCCCTCCTTCTAAGAATTTCGTCCTCGAAATTCACCTTACACCTTACACCGTGCACCTTACACCATCCACACATATTTCACATGCTACCCAATACACCACTCACAAGGGTAAAAATTTTAAAACTGTGCTGAGGAATCGTATAGACTGTTTGTTTTTTATTTTCACAAAGGTTTTATGGAAATTCATCCGCAAACCGTCATTACTTATGGACACAAAGGGTGATTAGCCCGATATGCCCTGTACTGGCCAAGTACTGATTTTATCTGTTTTCCCATCACTGCCAAAGGCACAAAAATTTTACCTCAGTCTTATTTTATTCCACAGCAAAATAATTTGGTTTGGGAAATTTCTTTCAATAAAACATTTTTGAGAATGACGTCATGATGCCGCACTGTATTTACAGTCCGTTGAGGATTTCGTCATTTGGTGATTCTGTCATACTACATCATACTGTAGTGGGCTGACGATCCTTAGATCACATCCAACACCAAGTAATTCTGCATTGATAACTCCATCATTTTTTTATCATCTCTGCACCAGGTTACATGGTACATAAGTGATAAATAAAAACATTTTTTTTAAAAGGCACACATTGCGTATTTAGCTTGATGTCAAAAATTGAAGTTTAGCAAAGCTAGGGGTTTAGGAAAACCTAAATCTCCACTAATGATCATATGCTTCACAATCTATCTGTTCCTATAATCCTTAACACTCCATTCACACACAACTATACCTAGTTCATAAAACCACACTTATGAGTTCATAACCTGGCCACAATTATATGAGTTTACGAACTTACCCTAGTCTGACCTTTGGCGTCCGTTCGCTGAGGGACTCATAAACATTTCATATAACTATGTGTCAAGAATGTTACATAAGTATGAGTTCCAAGAACTCGTACTTAATCCTATATTCTCTACCTATGACCTATTTATCTGTATATAACAACTAGCGTGACACAACATTTGAATTATTACCAATGCCACCAACTAAGTAGTTTTTACACCAAGTACAATTCTCCGCCCATACAAGGAATCATACAACTCAGTTGCTGACACGAGTCCTCATTGAAATCCCAACCTAATCTTAACCCCCTTTTCAATACGAATTCAATTCGTATTCATAATCCATAACTCTTTCATGAGTTTTCATAGTACAATTTCATAGTACAACTTACACACAGCATCTTGCTGTAACTTTTCAATCATAAGATTGATTCTTTCTGACTGTCATAACCTTATCAGATCACGGGGTGATCTTATCGTATATATTACGATTTATTTCTATGCCTATGATTGTTTTGTTTTATGATCTCCTATCCCTGCACTTTCAGTCTTTAGAACTCGATCTATTCACCATTACAGTTCAACTTTATTATCAGAGTTAGGGAACCCTGTGTCTTTACACTCGCCGAGATTCATCTTTAAATCTTACCGACTAACTAACTCTATGTGAGTTAGATCTTATCCTAATCACTGCGGTTATTGGTCTCAGGTATTCCTACCTAAGCTTCATAACCAACAGCTTTGATACCAACTGTAGTAGCCCCGAATCCGGGTCCCAAAATCACCGCGGATCCGATATACTATTTCTATAACTATTTGCGGAAGATATAAACATAAATTGTTTATATAATACATTACACATTATTCCCCAAAATCGAGTAACCTTAACTTATTACACAATTCATAAGTTATCTAACACATAGCATTATTTTCAAACTATTCTATTACAAGATAGCCGCATATATTGCCCCAAGCTGAACTTGACATTAACCTTTTCTTGTAATCCGAACGCATTCGCTTTATCTGCAATGTTTTATCATGATATAGCAAGGGTGAGCATGAAAGTTGCCCAGCAAGTTTATATACAAAAATATAACGATATATCATGATTGAAGAATATGAATAATGAGCTTGCTATAATTTATCAATATAATTGAGAACTAGCACGAACAAATTTTTAACTGAACAAGTTTTAAACATGAACAAACATTTCTGAACCAACTGGTAATGAAGGTGATCAGCCTTTCATACCTGACTTATACATGCAAGATGTACAGAGTACAAATTTCATGGCAATCAGTAATGATTAACCATAAGCTTGAATAAAATACTCTTATTAGAGTTAAGTAAAAGAAACTTGCCTGAACTGTTGATTACCGCAACGCAATTTATAACGGTTTACCCGAGACCTAATATTAGTAATATAGATCTCCAATATTAGAATAATATCATCACAGTATAATACTGTTATATTTATATACAGGATAACCTAAACACATAACACATAATCTTATAAGTCTATCCAGCACATAAAACTTAGTATCAGTTAGACTATTAAGTTCGAGTTGAAACTGACACAATTTTAACATCTCGACGGTCTAATCGGTCAACACTCGAGTTTAAGTTCAGTTAAACTCTGCTTAAGAACTTAACCATGCCATAGAATCACATTTATATGATTTAACACTCGCTTTTTCATTTCATAAGTTATTCGTTAACACCTAGTAAGTTAAATACTAATCCAGCAACCTGGATTCTAAATCTAGCAACCAAATTTTTAATTCATCAACCTGGATTCACCAATCCATCAATCTAAACCTCAATCCAACAAACCGATTTCAACAAATTTTTCAATTCAGCAAACTGTTTTTCAATCCAGCAAACTGGATTCACAAATTATATAATCCAGGAAGCTGAATTCTATATCCGTTTTACAAAAATATCAAATCAGTTTATTATTTTCCAATCCTTTGGCCAAACATATATACATGTATTTCATACACAAAAATTATTTTTCCATAATTTTCCAACTTTCTTTAGTATTTTTTCAAAAATCATTTCTAGTGTGTAGCTTAAGAAATTAGCTACCTCGTGCTTAACTCCAAACATTCCCATCTCTTGGGATAACCTTATATATGTTAATGTGATGCTCCATTTTAATTTTCGTGGCAATCGGAGTTGTAGAACTCCGGTTATAACGATTTCCGTCAGAAAATCACAAAAATTATAATGGTCATAACTTGGTCGTTTTAACTCGGAATTAGCTCATTTTTTGAACACGAGTTACATAATGCCATATATTTTCATTTCCCAAAAGCCTGAAATTTTTCTCATTAAATAAATGTCCGAAACAGCTCCCGAAAAAGTTTTGGCAGCAACTTTTTGTCATTTGACAATTTTGGAGTCCTTTACCAAAACTTGAATAAAATGAAATTTATAACTCCGATTAATTATCCGTCAATTTTATTGGATTCCTATCTTTCCGAACTATAGTTTTCATCTATCACAATCCATATTTGGAGATGTTAAACGCCCGAAATTTAGCCTGGAAGTGGCTGTTACAAAACTGTCCTTCTAACAGTTTTTATTACCTTTGTGTAGTTTGGGAGAAATCCCATAACTTGTTCAATATTCAATCTATTTAAGTAATTCCAAAGGGTTTTTATCCTTCACACATAGATATAGCATCCCAAGAACATAAATCATAAATATCCATCATAGATTTAAAAAAAATTCAAAACCTAGCTCACACTTTAAAAGTTCAAACTTTTCTGGAAAAAAATTCCATTTTTCTCTTCCTTTGATTCCAACCAAAATCAACACCCATTATGGGTAGATCCAAACAATAAACACTTATTAAAATGTATATACATAGTTTTTGAGTTTAGAAACAAAGTTTCTTATTTCATTAAACAAGCATCAACCACAAGATTAAATAATATCAAGACTAAGAAAATTAGGATTTTCTACATTTAGAAAACCTAGCTTCACTTTTCTTGTTTTTGATCTAACTTCTAACACACAAGATGGATAGATCCACACATAAAATACTCTAAATCATGTAGATCTAAGATTTTAAATCTCAAGATCACAACTTCAAGTTGTCAAAAATCAAATCAAACCACAAAGGAAATAGACTACATAAGTAGAAATTTTTTGTTATACCTTTGCTTGATTTTCTTTCTCCTTCAAAATATGAGATAGATCTTGATTGTATGAAAACCACAATCTCCCTCTCTCTTTCTCTCTTGTATGGCCGAACTCCCCCTCTCTCTGGTTTACTTTGTGATAACTAATAAGAATGAGAGAGAAATGGAATGAGTCTTTCTTTTGTTTGCAAAATATAGAGATATTATGTATATTCATCCAATATCTCTCTTGCTTTCTCTTCCTTCTTTAGTCAATTTAGTGTTGCTTGAAGACTTAAACAAAAGTGTTGGTTAAATAAAAAGATGACACATAAGTGGAGTTGGTCACCAACTAAAGTGAGCAATTATCACATTCATCTCCCCTTTTTCCTCTCTTATCATGGCCAGCCATGTGGCCTTTTTAAGCTCCAAGTTTGGTTTCTTGTAAATGAAATATCTATTATCCCAAATGTCTAAAGTACCATTCCCTCAATTGGGCTCCAAATTTGGGTCACTCTTAAATCTTTTGGGCTTTACAATAAAAATATTTGGGCCACTCAATTAATGAATTGCTTGGGCCTCTAACTAATTTCATTCGCCAACACTTGAGCTATAAAATATACATAATCCAATACCTTAAATTTTTATCCAACCCAATTCATTTAATTAGGATTTTCATTCCCTCAATTATAACACAAATCCTTGCTCATACACACTTATTTCCTTAACCCAATTAGACTTGCTATAATTAGGTTATAAAATTAATCATTGTCGTTATTAACAGAACATTGTCGTTATTAATTTACGATTAGGGTTTGACACATATATAATTAGTATGGTCAACCCATGACCCTTAACCACATTTAGTACACATACATATTCACATAAATCCTTAATCCTGAATAATTCACCTATACAACATCTAAGATTTTCATATATATAATTAGTATGGTCAAACGCATACACTCATTTTCTGTCTAGGTTTATTATTTGACTTTAAATCAATCATTTAAGATTTTCATAAATTGTCTAATTTTTCGGGTTGTCACAGGAAATCATATCTGAGAAGGTCATTTCATCCCGGAGATAACCCCGGGATACTCAGTCTCAGTCCCAAAAACAACATCGGAAAAGACAGTGTCAACCTCAGAGATAACCCTGAGGAATGCAGTTGTAGTTTCAGAGATAACCCCGAAGATGCTTATTTCAACCTATGCAGTCAGCTTTAACCTCGGAAACCACACCGAGGCACTCAGCTCCAGTCCCAGAGATAACCTCGGGAGGTTAGGCACACCTCTGAGATAACCTTGAGGACATTCGGTACTTGTAGCTGCCCAATCTCAGAGATAACCTTGAGCAACGACTGTTATATCAGCCCAAACCGAAGATAACACTGGTGAACGGCAAAATCATCATTTTGCCACCTCGATCCCACATGTGCACCATCTCAACAACCTCTCAACATACATTCTACACATCAATGTCCCACAAGAACCAAAGAGTTCCAATCCTGAGTGACTACTACGCAAGGTAACACACCAGATAGAATTTGAAGCCTAAAGACCAAGGGCATGGTCCCATCTTCCTGAATTTGTACAACCTCTAATCTCATGTCGTTATGTAGCTGTAGACAATAACAATCTGAAACATGTCTTATACACCTCAATCGAATGCCCGGATTGAAGTTCCGAAAGCTAGAGCGAACATCATGTTGCACGCATGAATGTACTTCGAGATGGTGGGACCCACAGAGCCCAGGGCACCCCGGGCAGTCGCAGGTGCATCTGCGGCTGCCGCAGGTGTACCTGTGACTCCCCCCTCTATAAATAGAGGGCTTGGGGTGGCCATTTTGTAAGAGAAAACGGCGAGGAAGCCCTGTCCAATTTGCTCTGTACACACCCTAAACTGAGTGATTTCTCATTTTAAACACTTGTGAGCTTATATTTAGACATATTTTTACCTCCGGGAGCCGAGTGTTCATCCATTTAAAGTTATAGAAGTCTTCTTTGGCAGTCCACTATAAGCCTTCTTACACTTCTTAAAGCCTTTTCTACACATCTTACACACACTGTTCTTCACGTTGAGAGTCGTGTTGCGTGTGTATGCCCGGACTTCGGTCCGTGGCTTTTATTTCCTTATATATATATATATATATATATATATATATATAAACTGTTGTCGGACTCTATTCGATGAGCCTGGATTTTACATCTGGTGTGTTTACTGCTTTTATATATATATATATATCGACAAATCGTTGAAATGATAAACCGAGCCGGGATCGATATATATCCTGTGCGTTTACCACTTTTATACATACATACATACATACATACATACATACATACATATATATATATATATATATATATATCTACATTTCTGCTAGGCCTAGAGTTTACTTCGTGGCCTTTTACTGCTTTATTTACATTCTGTCCCGCCTGGAGTTTACTTCGTGGCGGTTGATCATTTTTACTGCTTTATTTACATTTCATCTAACCTGGAGTTTACTTCATGCCTGTTGATCATCTTTACTGCTTTATTTACATTTTTGATCCACCATGGAGGTGCTTCGTGGTGGTTGATCTTGTCTCTATATATATATTTACATTTCTAGTCCCCCATGAAGTTCGTTTCGTGGTAGTTGACAGTCTGTATATATATTTATAGCTTTTATATATAATTGCTTACAACTTTCATATAAACTGATACATCATGTGAGCCTAGGAATCTTGTGAACACAGATTCAATTTCTTGGATCTAGATTCGGTTCCCATGATGGACATTTTTGGCTGTAAACAACTTGTACATTATTCACGGTGTCTGAATTTCCTTAGATGGCTATCATGCCCACAAGAAGTTCAGCACTGCTATATATATTATTTTCTTGAAGATGCTTCGTGTGACGCCCCTAAAATAGGCCCAATCCACCCAACCTATTCTGAGTCGCCAAATACATGGTACAGAAACAACTACAACTTTAATATTACAATTGTCGTGTAAAATACGAAAACACTTATGCTGTGAGTTTAAATACAAATATTGTCATCTAGACAATATTCACACTCAAATAAGTCCTCATTACAATTATTGATACACTATTTTACAAAATAGTGAGGACTACTAAAACAACTGTCTTGAACCATCACTCCACACCCCGACTAGTTCCCGCTATATTCTCGTCTCCTGAGAAATAAAATGGAACAAAAAGGAAAAGGGTGAGCTCAACTAGCCCAATAAAGAATATTATGACTAAGATAATATACAACAAATTATCCTTAGTCTTTAACATGGAAAAATCTGATAGAATACAATAGATAACAAGTTTTAGATCAACAACTGCAGCGGAAACAACAATTCATTAGAAGGGTTAAGTAAAGAATGCAAACTACTATCTTCTATATATGAATTTAAAAGTTCGTCATCGATATTTTATCCCTGTAACATCAATCAATATACATCATAAATCAAATATTCATCTTTGCACTACAGGCCAAAGATATTCATTAGTTGGTCATGTTCATCCAAACACCTGTTCATCTTTGCACTACGGGCCAAAGATATTCATCATAAAATCATTCATCTTTGCACTACGGGCCAAAGATATTCAGTTATATCAATCATTTAGGACTGAGGATGATGAAAAATATTTTAAAGAAAATGAATCCAGTGAAATAAGAGAATAAATATTAAGGATTCGTACTTTAAACAATCCAAGTTCAAAAATACTTCATAAATAATCAGAGTGGAGTAAAATTCAAGAATAATCAAAACATAGATCCAATCAAAGATAGGAGTCATAAAAGACAATCTTGGACACAGAAAAGAAAATTTAATTTTTCTGTGAATAGTGTCGTATTCGTGAATAGTGTCGTATGCCTGAATAGTCCCGTATACGTGAATAGTAGCTCCGACACCAAAAGATAGAAATTTCACAAAAAAACATCATCACGCTTCGTGAATAGTACTCGTGAATAGTAACTCATGAATAGTAACTTCGAGTTGAAAAAGTTTCAAATTTGATAAAATGTTCCAACCAATATTTCAGCATAATGATATTGAAGAAATAATATCATTTGAGAAGAAAATAACATCCCTTACCTCAGAAAGAATAGTACTTCTGACTGAAATACTAGATATAGTGCTGAAAGAACTTGCACCGTATAGCAATACTCAAAGTACTAAAATACTCATAAATACGCTCGATATTATAGAGAGAGAAAGAGAGAGAAATCTTAAATTTTTGGTGTGATTTTCAATTCTAACCTAAGCACCCTATTTATAGGAAAATGCTTAGAACACCAAAGTAGAAAATTTAATATAATATTAATATTTATATTATAAATTCTCTACGCACACTACACCAGACCCAAGCATCAGCCACCAACTCACAAAAAATAAAAAAAGCGTTTTTCTTAATTAAAATAATTAAAACTTCTAAAAATCAATTATTCAGGAATTTCGGAACTTCAATAATTCATAATAAATAGCCCTTTTATCAGAAAATTCGAATCTCGCGACTTTGTATAGAAAGTTTAATTCTCTACAACTTTATAGAAGAAAGTTTTTCCAAATTCAAAACAGAAATTGACCGAAATCCACATACGAACGATTTTACAGGCCATAATCAAATTTCAGTCAAGAAATGGGGTCCACTGACACACAAAACATGTGTTAATCATTTAATACAACAAAAATACTCTTCCTCCTCATATACTCATATATCCCACATTCATTGTTTTACATGCCATAATCAAATTTCAGTCAAGAAATGGGGTCCACTGACACACAAAACATGTGTTAATCATTTAATACAAGAAAAATACTCTTCCTCCTCATATACTCATATATCCCACATTCATTGTAAAAATATCATCATTAATATATTATTAAAATAATATATTTAAATGAATTATTTTATCAGAAAAAGATAAAATATTAATCTTTAACAATTATCACATTAAAAATTTTCTCCATCTATATCCACATAAAATCAATATTTTCCTCATTATATAAATTAATAATTAATTATTCACAAATAATATTACAGAATCACAGTACTGGTAACCAGGCCGTTCTCAGGAAAGAGAGGGCTTTCCAATAAGGATCTCTCCTTACTGGCACGCAATTAGGTGACCAAACCTCTCCTTAGACAGAACTTTCTAGACATTGCCAATAATGTTTTCTAATAATATTATTCAGATAATATGAAATATTTCTTTGATAATGAAAAATACTGTGTAGTGACAATTATTGAAACAACAGTAATATAAAATATCAACGCAGCAATTATTAAATCAATAAAATAAAATACTGAACAGTAATTACTGTAACAATTATTTAGTAGTGCCTTCTTACGTAAGAATCAATAATTGGTGCAATACCGTGTGCTAATGTGCAACAACGCGTATTACTATGTTTTAACCACCGGGTATTCCAACAGTATTAACGGTAACAACTACGCCGTTATTTATAAACCACTTATACTTGTCATTTTGTTTATCCAATCGTTTTTTGTTATGGGCCAACACAAGGCTGCGCCATCGTACAAATATTCCCCGACAGCAAGAATATTCCACTACCAAACGAATATTCTCCGACAACAATGAGTATTTTATAACCACTTGCTTATCTAAAATATTTACGCATTTTACCCATAACTAACCACATTAATCAAATCAACCCTTAATATTTCAAAATAATAAATAAAGGAAATCCCCTCCTTATGAAATTTCGTCCTCGAAATTGACATGCGTAGGACATGCTCCTTCCCATCCAAGATCTTGACTGGTATCTCCTCGTACGTTAAGTCTTCGGCTATCTCGTCCGGTTCTAACTCAATAACATGGTTCGGGTCGTCCACATATTTACGTAACATCAATACGTGAAAAATGTTATGAACACGCGACATACTTGGTAGTAAAGCGAGTCTATAGGCCACAGTTCCTACTCGATCGAGGATTTCAAATGAACTAATAAATTGAAGATTTGAGCTTTCCTCACATCGCCGATTTTCGCTTTTGGAATAACAACTTCTTGTACCTCCTTCTTCATATTCATCAGCTCCGGTGTGTAGCTTGAACGGTTTTAAATTTATCGATTAAAGTCGATTCTAATCGTATATTCGTTATCTTCACGCAGGTTCTTGGAATCTTTAACTTTATCTCCATCTTTTGTAAGTCATACAAAATGGGTCTTGGGGTTAACAATATTGCACTCGTAAACGCATACGATCTTTTACTCAATGCGTTAGCTACCACATTCGTTTTTTTTTCTAAGATGGTATTGAATGGTATGGTCGTAATATTTCAACAGCTCGAGCCAACGTCGTTGCCGCATGTTGAGTTCTACATTCCTCGCTCCATTTGAATTTTGTATCTTATTTCGAGTCAGCTGAGTTAATAGAGTAGCGATTCGAGAAAATCCTTCCATAAATCTCTGATAGTAACCAGCTAAGCCTAGAAAGCTACTTATTTTGATTACTGACCTAGGTTGCTCTCAACTGTGACTCATATCCCAATCTTGGATAGCACGTCACAATGACACCTATCAGTTTACCACCGCACAAATATGACGTCCCCTACAGAGAGTCTGGCTTCGATGCATTCCACAAAGGAAGTCACCAGATAGAGGCTCGGGTACCAAATTCTATAGTTGAATTTTTAACTCCTGAAGTTTAATAGGAGCCATTCGATATGAGATTTTAGAAATGGGTTTTGCATCGGGTTCAAAGTCGATACAAAATTCAATATCACACTTTGGGAGTAAGCCAAGAAATTTTTCAAGAAATACATCAGGAAATTTACTAACATTAGAAATATCATTCAAATCTGACGTATTTTTGTTCAAGTCCATAACATGGGCTAAGAAAGCTTGACATCTGTTTTTCAATAAATGAATGACTTTACGGCTTGATATAAAAGAGTTTGACTTCAATGGTTTGGTTGCTTAAATTTGAATAACAGGTTTCTTAGGAATATGAAAACTAACAACCTTACAAAAGCAATCAATTTTAGCATGATGAGTGGTTGACCAATCAATCCCTTAGGTCACATCAAATGCAAGAATTTTTAAAGAAATAAGGTCAACAAGTAATGTGATGGTGCCAACTTGGATCAAACAAGATTTATAAATAGTGGATGTAATGAAAGTTTCTCCTAACGGAGTTTCAACAAATAAGTCAAAGTTTAATTTTTCTCCAGAGTCAAGTTTAAACGTTGAGTATAAACAGCAGAGATAAATCAATGGGTAAAACTGGTATCTAATAAGGTATAAACTTTGTAAGAATTTATAATTAACTAACACGTGCTAACTTCGTTCGGGTTCCTCGCATTCTAAGCAGTCACGAAAAATGCTCTTCCAGGAACCGTTGACTTTGAATTTTCTGGGACAACCTTTTTAGTCACCATCCCCGCTGGACTGGGTTTCACTACCGTACAATCTCGAGCGATATGACCTTCTTTTCCACAATTATAACATACCTTGGAAGGTTGTGTAAAGTTTAAACTTATGTTCCCCTCTTCTCCGCATCTGTAGCATCTAACTGGCGGTCTTTCTCCTCCTCTAAAATTCGTTGCTGGTGTTGGTGCCGACGTCTTCCCGTCATTGTTAAATCTTCTCTTCTTGAAATTTCCACTTGAGTTATTTTTTCTATTACCTTGGCCATGATTACCACTTAAGTGGTTACCATTTCTGGCATGATAATTTCCTCCACGATGGTTATCATTGTTCTGATGACCGTTGCCACCGGTACGATTATCATCGAG
This sequence comes from Panax japonicus, assembly GCA_020205505.1. NCBI lineage: Eukaryota > Viridiplantae > Streptophyta > Magnoliopsida > Apiales > Araliaceae > Panax > Panax japonicus. The sequence goes on from CM035114.1 coordinate 31,406,907, forward strand.
TTGTTGGTCATTATTCTTCAGTTGAGCCGACTCATTATCGCGCTCAAATAACTGAGCCCTATTTACAACATCTGAATATAAACAAAGTTTGTGAGAAATGAGGTATTGACGTATTTTGGGTTTCAAACCTCGCAGAAACATTCGCGTCATTCTCTCCTCATTATCAACCAAATGGGATGCAAATCGGGATAACTCGGCAAACTTAGCTTCATACTGCGACACGTTAATATTGTTTTGCTCCAGCTTGATGAACTCTACCTCCTTTATGTGACGAATACTTTCGGGAAAGTACTTGTCATTGAACAATTCTTGGAACTTCTCCCAAGACATCTTCAGTACGGTAGGCTGAGTACGCTTTACGGATTCCCACCAATAATCTGCCTCTCCTCGTAACATGAAAGTGGCGAAAGGAACCTTTTGCTCCTCTGAGCATCCCAAGACATCAAATATCTTAGTGATCTTCTTTATCCACGTCTCTGCCATAAGTGGTTCTGGCTTTCCCAAAAACTCTGGTAGTCCTAACTCCTTGAACTTCTTAGCGGTGACCATCCGTGAGTTGCCAGTGTTTCCACCTGCATTTTGAACAGTAGTCTTTCTCGTTTGGTTTTGTATGAATTCTAGAAAGTTCCTATACATACCATCGTTCATCATCTGCTCAGTGGTGTTGTTCACAGGAGGAACATTGTCAGCCTGTTGCACGTTCTCCTCGTTGGTGAGCAAAGGTGTCTCCAAGGTCTCATTTACTCCACTGTTAACATTCTCAGTCGACATTCTTAAATACTGCCATAAAACAAGGGTTAATTAAACAAATTAACATATCACATATTAACCATATAGTTCAACTGACCAACAAAAAAGCTTAGGTATGACATACTAGCGAATGATTACTCGTCTCTCCCCTCCTAGTACTATTCCCCAATCTTCGCCATAGACCATATCCCTAAGCTCTGATACCAATTGTGACGCCCCCCAAAATAGGCCCAATCCACCCAACCTATTCTGATTCGCCAAATACATGGTATAGAAATAACTACAACTTTATTATTATAATTGTCGTGCAAAATACGACAACACTTATGCTGTGAGTTTAAATACAAATATTGTCTTCCAGACAATATTCAAACTCAAATAAGTCCTCATTACAATTATTGATACACTATTTTACAAAATAGTGAGGACTACTAAAACAACTGTCTTGAACCATCACTCCAAACCTCGACTTGTTTCCGCTATATTCTCGTCTCCTGAGAAGAAAAATGGAACAAAAAGGAAAAGGGTGAGCTCAACTAGCCCAAAAAAGAATATTATGACAAAGATAATGTACAAAAAATTATCCTTAGTTTTCAACATGGAAAAATCTGATAAAATACAATAGACAACAAGTTTTAGATCAACAACTGCAGCGGAAACAACAATTCATTAGAAGAGTTAAGTAGAGAATGCAAACTACTATCTTCTATATATGAATTTAAAAGTTCGTTATCGATATTTTATCCCTATAACATCAATCAATATACATCATAAATCAAATATTCATCTTTGCACTACAGGCCAAAGATATTCATTAGTTGGTCATGTTCATCCAAACACCTGTTCATCTTTGCACTACGGGCCAAAGATATTCATCATAAAATCATTCATCTTTGCACTACGGGCCAAAGATATTCAGTTATATCATCATTTAGGACTGAGGATGATGAAAAATATTTTAAAGAAAACGAATCAGTGAAATAAAAGAATAAATATTAAGGATTCGTACTTTAAACAATCCAAGTTCAAAAATACTTCATAAATAATCAGAGTGGAGTAAAATTCAAGAATAATCAAAACATAGATTCAATCAAAGATAGGAATCATAAAAGACAATCTTGGACACAGAAAAGAAAATTTAATTTTTCTGTGAATAGTGTTGTATTCGTGAATAGTACCGTATACGTGAATAGTGCCGTATACGTGAATAGTAGCTCCGACACCAAAAGATAGAAATTTCACAAAAAAACATCATCACACTTCGTGAATAGTACTCGTGAATAGTAACTCATGAATAGTAACTCATGAATAGTAACTCGTGAATAGTAACCCCGACATGAAAAAGTTCCAAATTTAATAAAAAGTTCCAACCAATATTTCAGCATAATGATATTGAAGAAATAATATCATTTGAGAAGAAAATAACATCCCTTACCTCAGAAAGAATAGTACTTCTGACTGGAATACTGTATATAGTGCTGAAAGAACTTGCACCGTATAACAATTCTTAAAGTACTAAAATACTCACAAATATGCTCGATATTATAGAGAGAGAAAGAGAGAGAAATCTTTAGTTTCTGGTGTGATTTTCAATTCTAACCTAAGCACCCCATGTATAGAAAAATGCTTAGAACACCAAAGTAGAAAATTTAATATAATATTAATATTTATATTATAAATTCTCTACGCACACTACACCAGACCCAAGCATCAGCCACCAACTCACAAAAAATAAAAAAAAGCGTTTTTCTTAATTAAAATAATTAAAAATTCCAAAAATCAATTATTCAGGAATTTCGGAACTTCAATAATTCATAATAAATAGCCCTTTTATCAGAAAATTCGAATCTCGAGACTTTGTATAGGAAGTTTAATTCTCTACAACTTTGCAGAAGAAAGTTTTTCTAAATTCCAAACAGAAAATGACCGAAATCCACATACGAACGATTTTACAGGCTATAATCAAATTTCAGTCAAGAAATGGGGTCCACCGACACACAAAGCATGTGTTAATCATTTAATGCAACAAAAATACTCTTCCTCCTCATATACTCATATATCCCATATTCATTGTAAAAATATCATCATTAATATATTATTAAAATATTATATTTAAATAAATTATTTTATCAGAAAAAGATAAAATATTAATTTTTAACAATGGTCATATTAAAAATTTTCTCTATCTATATCCACATAAAATCAATATCTTCCGCATCATATAAATTAATAATTAGTTATTCACAAATAATATTACAGAATCACACTACTAACAACCAGGCCGTTCCCAGGAAAGAGGGGGCTTTCCAATAAGGATCTCTCCTTAATGGCGCGCAATTAGGTGACCAAACCTCTCCTTAGACAGAACTTTCTAGACATTGCCAATAATGTTTTCTAATAATATTATTCAGATAATATGAATTATTGCTTTGATAATGAAAAATACTGTGTAGTGACAATTATTGAAACAACAGTAATATAAAATATCAACGCAGCAATTATTGAATCAATAAAATAAAATACTGAACAGTAATTACTGTAACAATTATTGAGTAGTGCCTTCTTACGTAAGAATCAATAATTGGTGCAATACCGTGCGCTACTGTGCAACAACGCGTATTACTGTGTTTTAACCACTTGGTATTCCAACAGTATTAACGGTAACAACTACGCCGTTATTTATAAACCACTTATATTTGTCGTTTTCTTCATCCAATCGCTTTTCATTATGGGCCCACACAAGGCTGCGTCGTCATACAAATATTCCCCGACAACAAGAATATTCCACGACCAAATGAATATTCTCCGACAACAATGAGTATTTTATAACCACTTGCTTATTTAAAATATTTGCGTATTTTATTCATAACTAACCACATTAATCAAATCAATCCTTACTATTTCAAAATATTAAATAAAGGAAATTCCATTTTTATTTTAAAAAAAATTCGGGGTCTTACACTTCGTATCTCAAAAATAAAAGCAATCAAGACAAACATTTAATAAAAATTGAAGTATCAAAGGCCTCAATTACTATTGAGCACAGAGCTTGAAAAACCTCTTTTACAAAACATCACTGTTATATCTTGTTAAAACTAAATTTTTACACAAATTCAAACCCTTTGTATATAGGTGCGAACGAGGCATAACACTACTTCCAAATAATTACACATTGACCCACACACACATTCATATAACAGTTTAATTAAAAAGTGGCGGTCACCGGGGTAACACGGATGTCAAGGGATGCCTAACACCTTCCCTCCGCATAAGAAAGTCATCGGACCCTAATGAATCTCGGTTTCACAGACCAGTTTAATAGTTGTGATAACCCGGGATTTCGAATAATTAAAATTTTACGAATAAATTTTTTTTATTTAATATTGACATTGACTGTTAATATTGTACTGAGAATTTGTGAGACAAGTCTCGAGAAGTAGTTAATATGTGATTTGACTAAGAAAATAGAGTAGAGTTGTGCTTAACAACTTTAGAAAACCCTAACCCTAATTTTCGGATAGGGATTCGATAGAAAATACAATTAAAATAATTGTATTAATAATTGCGTGTTTGTTCTGTGTGACCTTAATGATTAAAAATTAATTGGATAAGGTTTAATATTATTAAACCCTAATAAGGGATTAGAAACCCTAATCTCAGATTTAGAAAATTAATTGTACAGTTAAAAATCCTAATTGTACGCCGAAAAACCCTAATTTAAAATATGGGATTTTCTAAACCCTAATTAGGCAACCCTAATTTTTATTAGCATGCCTAAAGTGTTTGTTAAACTTAAATATGATTAGAAAACTCTAATTATATTTTTGTATGTTAAATTTCTATTTTAGAAACCCTAATTATATTCTAGAAATTTTATTTTTCTAATTAAACCCTAAATTTGAAAATTGTGGGAACTAGAATGTTTAATACCTAAAGGGTTCAAATCTTAAACCCTAATCCAAGCCCAAAACCCTAAGGGTGTGTGTATTGGACAAGAATGCCATTAAATGTATTTATCAAATTCCAAAAATACCCTTTTTACATTTTTATTTAGCTAACTTGTAAAATTGTCAAGAGCTTTAGTTGCTGACCAACTCCATTGACATTGTGGCCTAAAATTCTCAGCAAACAAACCTCCATTTGACAGCAAGATCAGATCTAACAACTAAGCATGCTATATAAGAGATTCAAGAGAGAGAAAGTCTAAAAAAGTTGCCATTTTACATACATGCTCTTACCAACTCTCTCTATCTCAAAGCTCCGAAATTTTAGAGTAGATCAGTCACCAAATTAGCCTTAGAAACACCAAGATCATTTAAGGGGAATCAAAATCAAAATTGGAAGCTAGAAGGTATAACCAAATTTTAATTTTTGATCTTGTATACTTGAGAAAATTATGTGTTTAAGTGTTTGTAATCTTGCTAATGGATGTTTTATGAAGATCTATGATGATCTATCATGAATCCATAGCATCAAAGTTCCTTAAAAGGATGTTTTTCAAAAACTGTTTTGAACAGTTTCTGTGGTCTGACAAGCAAATGTCAGGAGCCACAGATTCTTGTTCGTTTGTTATTTTTGTTGTTTTAAGTTTTTGATTGGTAGCCTGGTATTCGATCTTTCTTCTGGAAGTGAAACTTCAGTCATTGGATGTCTAGATCGCATGTTATAGACGTTCAAACCACGTTGACCAAGCTTGACCAAATGAAAATCTGGGTAACCCAGAAAGTTAAAAACCGTGTCTGACAAGTTTTTGGAAGGCCCAGATCTGGTCGTTATGATGTTATTTGTTAATGTTGTTGTAATATACTTGTATCCTGATGTCTGTAGTATAGATCCATAGCCTTATAACTCTTAAACACGTCATATCTAGATTGTAGTGAGTGGTCAAAGTGGCCTGCTCGACCATGTTAGCAGTTTTCTGGAATTTCCAGAAAACCGGATGAACAGCCTTCTGACAGACTTTGACTGAGCTGGATCTGGCGTTTATGTGGTTGTTGAACTGTAATGTTGTTGTATTTATATTCATTGACACATGGATTATAAGTGTAAACCATTAAATAACATGAATCAAGACCGGGATATAGAATTAATGGAACTCAAAATTAGTACCACGAAACTGTCTGGGTTTTTGGGTTGCCCAGAAAACCCAGAACAACTCTGACATTGATTTTCGAGGCTCAGATCTTGCATCTGGATTGTTGTTTGAGCCAATTGATGGTTGATAATTGGAGAATTACATGTATACTACACGATCACAGTTAGAGCTAGCCCAGAATCGAATTATATAAAGAGTAAAAGCCGGTCAAAGTTGACCACTTGTTACGCCAGCTGTCAGTGTTCTTGAACTCAAGAACACCAACAGCAACGCTTTTTGTCGCTAAAGCCCTATAGCGACGATTTTATTTATTTTATTTTCTGAATATTTCGAAAATTATTTAAAAATAGAAATAAATTCTAAAAATTAACAAAAATGGTTTTAAAAAATATTTTAAATTATGAAAAATAATTTTTGACCAATTGAAATATTTTTCTTTAATATTTATAATTATTTAAATATTAAAGGTATTGAATTTATTTAATTAGTGTATTAAATAATTTAGAGAAAAATGATTTAATATTATGAAAAATCATTTTAAATAAGAATAGTGTATTTAAAAATATTTTGAGTTATAAAATGTAACTTTTAATATTTTTGGAGAATTTTTATTAATAATTTAATATTAATGATATTAGATTTATTTGATTATTAAATTAAATAAATAAGATAAAAATAATTTTAATGATTTAAAAATCATTTTAATTAAGAATAAAGTGTTAGAAAATATTTTAAATTATAAAATATAATTTTCAATATTTTTGGAGAATTTTCATTAATAAATTAATATTAATGATGTTTGATTTATTTAATTATTATATTAAATAAATGAATTAAAAATAGTTTTATTGATTTAAAAATCATTTAAAAATGATTTAAAAATATTTTAAGTTATAATTAATGACTTTAATATTTAGATGATAACTTCATTAATATTTATATATTAATGATGATGATTTAAAAATGATTTTTAATTATTTTAAAAAAATCATTTAAGTAGAATATTGTTGATTTAAAAATATTTTAAGTTGTTAATAATAACTTTAATATTTTGACAAGTATGTTATTAATATTTTGATATTTTTAAATATTAATAATGATACGATTAATTGATATTAATCATTTAAAAATGATTCTGATATTTGAGAAATTATTATAAATTATAATAATTGCTTGATAATTATTAAAAGCTTCCGAAAAATATTATAATTGATAATTGACTTATCTAAATTAATATTGAAGCTTAGAGACCAAGTTTAATTGACAATAACTGTGTTAATTGTCAGATAGGGTGACAGAACACCAAGAATGGACCGAAGTCCAACCAGACTGAATTAGTTTGACTTGTTAAGTGTTTATATAGGTTATAAACACTAATGTGGCTGTGTGATAATGTGTCTAGGAGAAGTTTAACTGTGAATTACAGTGCTGTGTGTTATGAAATATTGTGCTAATTGTTAGACCGATATTATTGGTTATAGCTCTTTCGAAAGCAGATAAGTATTTTGTGTAGCTGTAATCAACGGAAGAGACAAGTTCCCTAACTCAACCTTGAGTTATTTCATTCAATTATTATTGGTGGATAATTATTACTAATTATGCCACGTCCAGGGATTTATTGTTGAGATTAAATTATTGAATTAGAAAATATATATTCGTAGAATTACTGTTGTTGGATATTCATATCTGTAGAAGTTAGAATTGATAGTACAGATAATTCCTATTTATTGTCGAATTATGTTGAGAAATGTCTTAGCCAATTATTCTGGTTAGAGAAACATTTGTAAAAACTTGTTAGGTTTGAGAAGAGAAGCAAATAGAATTTGAAATCCCAGTATTTCGTTGTAAAATCAAACTCTTAATTCTAAGACTGAGAAGAACAACCTTTTATATAAAGAGAACATTTTGTTGGTCGTGAATTTGACCTTTGCGCGCGTTTTGAGTATTATGCATAATATAGGGTATAATAAGCTGATCACTTGTTGTACTTGCAGAGGGGTATGATTTAATCTGTATGGTTATCTGATACACCTGAGTATATATCAAAGTAAATCTTCGATATCTACTCGAGAAAATAAGTTCAAGATCTTATGTGATCGCTCAGTATTAAATCTGGAAAACATTCCACTTTGCTATTTCGTAGAATTGATTCTTGATTATTCATTAGAATATCGTAGAAACTTTGAAAGTGTTGTACTCTTTCATTATTGAATTATTGTGTTGTATAGTATACGAGAAGACTTGTTATTTAATAACGATTTGTTCAGCTATTTCAAAGTTCCCCGAACTTTGATTTCATTCTATCAAAATAGATAGACTGTTGTTTTGAATCCTTATACATTTATTGTATGTATTAACTTGCGGGGCAAATTAGTTGCTCATCCTTGCTAAATAAAACTTTTCAGCTAGGGGCGAAGTTGTAGAAGGTGCTGCAAAGGACAAAGGCAAAGGCGTAGTTATAAATTAGTTATGTTAAATAATATTATTTATATTGTTGTATTGTAAACCCTTTTTGTATATCTAAAGGGTATGTTTGTAAAGTTAAGGTTAGAAAACCTGGGTGATGTATTATTAAACTCTAATAAAAACTTATGAAAGTTACTATCTATATATATTATGGGTAGTTAAATGTTATTTATATTGTGGATCTTGAACACCAAACTCGGGGGTCAGGTAACCCGGATTTGGGGGTGTCACAGGTTGGTATCAGAGCTGTAGTGACCAAGGTGTCACCAGCTGGTAGTGAGCGGTAGGTTATAAACCTTAAGTGGGGTGGGGAAAAAACCCTAGGATTATAACCATAGCGAGATAGAGAATACTCATTTAGAGTACTAAGTGAGGGATCGTTGAAGTGTATCGATAGTGAGATAAGTAAATTTGTAGTGAGAGAAATTTGTACTGGTGAAGTACTAATCAAGTTGTTTAAAATTGATTGTAGGATGTCGGGAGAAAATAAGATGAGTACAGAGATGCCAGCGGCTGTCGCACCAATGCCAGTAGCCGAGGTGCCAGCACAGAGCGAATCGGTTGAAGAAGTGGAGAAAGATGAACCAATGATCAATCTTGGGAGTGATCATGACGATTATCCTGAGATGTATTTAAGTGGTGATGAGGAGGCGGAGTCTGAAGAAGCTAAGGTGGAACTAAAGAATAAGATCAAGGTTCGTGAACAAGATCAGCTATCTGTGGAAGTCCAAGAACTCCAAAGCAAAGTATTTCTTTTGGAAGAGTTGTGGAAGACGGAGCGGGCATTATGCGGAATGAGTGAAGAACGGAACGAGCTGAAAGCGCAGGTGGAGAAGATGAAGGCTGAAGGTGGTGGATCGTCTGAAGGAACTGGCAAGAAGGACAAGAAGAAAAGAAAGAGGAACAATGACAGTGACAACTCTGGAAATTCGAACTCGAAGAAAAAGAAAACATGTAGCAAGTGTGGTAAAACTCACGTGGGGGAATGCATGATGTGGAAGAACGTGTGCTTCAACTGTAAGTAGGAAGGACATATCTCTTTGTATTGTCCTAAACTGAATATGAGGAAGTGTTTTTCCTGTGGGCAAACGAGGCATGGATTTAACAAGTGTCCAAGCAAGAAGAAGACTGGTGAAGGAAGTGGACATTAGATAACTTAGATATAAGTTATAATATCTTTTGGTAGAAGTTTCTGATATTAAGATATGTAATATCAAGAACGATGTTTGAACCTATGTAAATATATGTTTGTATGAATGAAATCATTATTTTCTATATGAATATAAGATTAAAATGAAATTGTGTGTTCTTAAAACTCATACTTATAGTATGTTCATGACTCATAATTATATGAAATGTCCTGAACCCCTCAGCTAATGGACGCCAAAGGTCTGACTAGGATAATTTCATACACTCATATAGTTGTGGCAAGTTACTGAACTCCTAAGTGTGGTAAGTTTGATGAACTGAAAATAGTAATATGAAATTGGAGAATGCCAACTTTTTGTGTAAAGTTGGGGAATTGCAACTTTTGTAAAGTTGAGTGTGTTAATCCTAATATTATTTTAAAGGGATAGTTATATGTGTTAAGTACTATAGGTACTATGTGCTATTTGAATAAATATGCGATTACTTGAGAATTATGTGTTGAATTCTTATTGTGTTAAGAATTTGTATAGAGAAAGAATATTAATATAAGATTTTTATTTAAATCAGATCATGCCGCCTAGACGACAGAATCGAAACCAAAGAGAAGAACAATCAATGAATAACGAAGGAGGTCAAGCAGACCCGATGCAAAATTTTGTGGATATGCTGGCCCAAGCTATGGAAAATAGGGCTCCAGCCAGGGGAAGACCAAGGAATCAGTCAACAGACAGATTGGCTAATTTTAAGGATTTTAAAGCGGTAGGACCGCCATAATTCAAGGGGACTACGGATCCGATCGAAGCCCAAACTTGGGTGGAAGAGATGGAGAAAGCGTTCGTGATTGCGCGAGTGGTAGAAGAGCAAAACACGACTTTTGCAACATATCTAATGAAGGGAGAAGCCAATTATTGGTGGGAAACCAATCAAGCAAGAGCGGGTACGGCGGTAGTAGAATTGACAAGATTTAAGGAGTTGTTCTTTGAGAACTACTTCTCGCCGAGAATGCAATCTCGGATGGAAGTTAAGTTCTTGGAACTTAAACAGGAGAATATGTCTGTTTCATAGTATGCTGCTAAATTCAACGAATTGGCGCTATTTGCACCTCATCAGGTGGATACCGAAGCTAGAAAAACAAGAAGGTTTGAGAACGGACTGAAACCGGGGATTTATAACAAGGTGGCAGTATTGCAGATCAACACTTTTGCGGCTCTATTGGAGAAAGCATTAATCGCTAAAGGAGGAAGCGAGGCTGCATCTCGTTTTCATCAGGAGAAGAAGGAGAATACCAATGAGGGTGGAAGCAGTGGTGTTAGTAACCCGAATAAAAGGAAGTGGAGTGAGATTACCCAATCGGGTAGCAAAGCTGAAGGGAATAAGAAAGGAGGAGGGCCTTGTGCAAATTGTGGGAAGAATCATGCAGGTGTTTGTTTGAAGAAGAAGGGGGTTTGTTACAACTGCGGACAAGAGGGGCATATGTCGCCAAATTGTCCCAGCCCGAAAAAGATTCAAGGTTGCTATGCGTGTGGTTCGACTGATCATCTGGTGTGGAACTGTCCGAAGAAGAATGCAGAAAAAGAAAGTGCCAAGAAGGGACCTGGTGGTGGAACCTTGGCGATTCGAGGACCTGCACAGCCAGGAAGACCAACAGCCCGTACGTTCAACATGACGGCGCTAGATGCGGTAGCTACTCAGGAGGTGGCAGCAGGTAACGATTTCGCTTAATATTTAAATTACGCGATTGATATTGGATAAATATGGTTGTGAATTGTTTTCTTTTATAGATTCAAGTCATAGGTTAGAATTTGAAACATAAATTAATATTGTGTTGATAAAAACGAATTGATGATACAACTTTAAAAGATTGTAGAGAATAAGAAAGTGGAGATTCCGAGGACGGAATCCTTTTAAGGAGGGGTGAATGTGATAACCCGGGATTTCGAATAATTAAAATTTTAGGAATAATTTTTTTTATTTATTTAATATTGACATTGACTGTTAATATTGTACTGAGAATTGTGAGACAAGTCTCAAGAATTAGTTAATATGTGATTTAACTAAGAAAATAGAGTAGAGTTGTGCTTAACAACTTTAGAAAACCCTAACCCTAATTTTTGGATAGGGATTCGATAAAAAATACAATTAAAATAATTGTATTAATAATTGCGTGTTTGTTCTGTGTGACCTTAATGATTAAAAATTAATTGGATAAGGTTTAATATTATTAAACCCTAATAAGGGATTAGAAACCCTAATCTCAGATTTAGAAAATTAATTATACAGTTAAAAACCCTAATTGTACGCCGAAAAACCCTAATTTAAAATATGGGATTTTCTAAACCCTAATTAGGCAACCCTAATTTTTATTAGCATGCCTAAAGTAGTTTTTTAAACTTAAATATGATTAGAAAACTCTAATTATATTTTTGTATGTTAAATTTCTATTTTAGAAACCCTAATTATATTCTAGAAATTTTATTTTTCTAATTAAACCCTAAATTTGAAAATTATGGGAACTAGAATGTTTAATACCTAAAGGGTTCAAATCTTAAACCCTAATCCAAGCCCAAAACCCTAAGGGTGTGTGTATTGGACAAGAATGCCATTAAATGTATTTATCAAATGCCAAAAATACCCTTTTTACATTTTTATTTAGCTAACTTGTAAAATTGTCAAGAGCTTTAGTTGCTGAGCCAACTCCATTGACATTGTGGCCTAAAATTCTCAGCAAACAAACCTCCATTTGACAGCAAGATCAGATCTAACAACTAAGCATGCTATATAAGAGATTCAAGAGAGAGAAAGTCTAAAAAAGTTGCCATTTTACATACATGCTCTTACCAACTCTCTCTCTCTATCTCAAAGCTCCGAAATTTTAGAGTAGATCAGTCACCAAATTAGCCTTAGAAACACCAAGATCATTTAAGGGGAATCAAGATCAAAATTGGATGCTAGAAGGTATAACCGAATTTTAATTTTTGATCTTGTATACTTGAGAAAATTATGTGTTTAAGTGTTTGTAATCTTGCTAATGGATGTTTTATGAAGATCTATGATGATCTATCATGAATCCATAGCATCAAAGTTCCTTAAAAGGATGTTTTTCAAAAACTGTTTTGAACAGTTTCTGTGGTCTGACAAGCAAATGTCAGGAGCCACAGATTCTTGTTCGTTTGTTATTTTTCTTGTTTTAAGTTTTTGATTGGTAGCCTGGTATTCGATCTTTCATCTAGGAAGTGAAACTTCAGTCATTGGATGTCTAGATCGCATGTTATAGACGGTCAAACCACGTTGACCAAGCTTGACCAGATGAAAATCTGGGTAACCCAGAAAGTTAAAAACCGTGTCTGACAAGTTTTTGGAAGGCCCAGATCTGGTCGTTATGATGTTATTTGTTAATGTTGTTGTAATATACTTGTATCCTGATGTCTGTAGTATAGATCCATAGCCTTATAACTCTTAAACACGTCATATCTAGATTGTAGTGAGTGGTCAAAGTGGCCTGCTCGACCATGTTAGCAGTTTTCTGGAATTTCCAGAAAACCGGATGAACAACCTTCTGACAGACTTTGACCGAGCTGGATCTGGCGTTTATGTGGTTGTTAAACTGTAATGTTGTTGTATTTATATTCATTGACACATGGATTATAAGTGTAAACCATTAAATAACATGAATCAAGACCGGGACATAGAATTAATGAAGCTCAAAATTAGTACCACGAAACTGTCTAGGTTTCTGGGTTGCCCAGAAAACCCATACAGCTCTGACATTGATTTTCGAGGCTCAGATCTTGCATCTGAATTGTTGTTTGAGCCAATTGATGGTTGATAATTGGAGAATTACATGTATACTACACGATCACAGTTAGAGCTAGCCTAGAATCGAATTATACAAAGAGTAAAAGTCGGTCAAAGTTGACCACTTGTTACGCCGGCTGTCAGTGTTCTTGAGCTCAAGAACACCAACAGCGACGCTTTTTGTCGCTAAAGCCCTATAGCGACGATTTTATTTATTTTATTTTTTGAATATTTCAAAAATTATTTAAAAATAGAAATAAATTCTAAAAATTAACAAAAATGGTTTTAAAAAATGTTTTAAATTATGAAAAATAATTTTTGACCAATTGGAATATTTTTCTTTAATATTTATAATTATTTGAATATTAAAGGTATTTAATTTATTTAATTAGTGTATTAAATAAATTAGAAAAAAATAATTTAATATTATGAAAAATAATTTTAAATAAGAATAGTGTATTTAAAAATATTTTGAGTTATAAAATGTAACTTTTAATATTTTTGGAGAATTTTAATTAATAATTTAATATTAATGATATTAGATTTATTTGATTATTAAATTAAATAAATAAGATAAAAATAATTTTAATGATTTAAAAATCATTTTAATTAAGAATAAAGTGTTAGAAAATATTTTAAATTATAAAATATAATTTTCAATATTTTTGGAGAATTTTCATTAATAAATTAATATTAATGATGTTTGATTTATTTAATTATTATATTAAATAAATGAATTAAAAATGGTTTTATTGATTTAAAAATTATTTAAAAATGATTTAAAAATATTTTAAATTATAATTAATGATTTTAATATTTAGATGATAACTTCATTAATATTTATATATTAATGGTGATGATTTAAAAATGATTTTTAATTATTTTAAAAAAATTATTTAAGTAGAATATTGTTGATTTAAAAATATTTTAAGTTGTTAATAATAACTTTAATATTTTGACAAGTATGTTATTAATATTTTGATATTTTTAAATATTAATAATGATACGATTAATTGATAATTAAATCATTTAAAAATAATTCTGATATTTGAGAAATTATTATAAATTATAATAATTGCTTGATAAATTAATAAAAGCTTCCGAAAAATATTATAATTGATAATTGACTTATCTAAATTAATATTGAAGCTTAGAGACCAAGTTTAATTGACAATAACTGTGTTAATTGTCGGAAAGGGTGACAGAACACCGAGAATGGACCGAAGTCCAACCATACTGAATTAGTTTGACTTGTTAAGTGTTTATATAGGTTATAAACACTAATGTGGCTATGTGGTAATGTGTCTAGGAGAAGTTTAACTATGAATTACAGTGCTGTGTGTTATGAAATATTGTGCTAATTGTTAGACCGATATTATTGGTTATAGGTCTTTCGAAAGCAGATAAGTATTTTGTGTAGATGTAATCAATGGAAGAGGCAAGTTCCCTAACTCAACCTTGAGTTATTTCATTCAATTATTATTGGTGGATAATTATTGCTAATTATGCCACGTCCAGGGATTTATTGTTGAGATTAAATTATTGAATTAGAAAATATATATTCGTAGAATTACTGTTGTTGGATATTCATATCTGTAGAAGTTAGAATTGACAGTGCAGATAATTCCTGTTTATTGTCAAATTATGTTGAGAAATGTCTTAGCCAATTATTCTGGTTAGACAAACATTTGTAAAAAACTTGTTAGGTTTGAGAAGAGAAGCAAATTGAATTTGAAATCCCAGTATTTCGTTGTAAAATCAAACTCTTGATTCTAAGACTGAGAAGAACAACCTTTTATATAAAGGGAACATTTTGTTGGTCGTGAATTCAACTTTTGCGCGCGTTTTGAGTATTATGCAAAATATAGGGTATAATAAGCTGATCACTTGTTGTACTTGCAGAGGGGTATGATTTAATCTGTATGGTTATCTGATACACCTGAGTATATATCAAAGTAAATCTTTGATATCTACCCGAGAAAATAAGTTCAAGATCTTGTGTGATCGCTCAGTATTAAATCTGGAAAACATTCCACTTTGCTATTTCGTAGAATTGATTCTTGATTATTCATTAGAATATCGTAGAAACTTTGAAAGCGTTGTACTCTTTCATTATTGAATTATTGTGTTGTATAGTATACGAGAAGACTTGTTATTGAATAACAATTTGTTCAGCTATTTCAAAGTTCCTCGAACTTTGATTTCATTCTATCAAAATAGATAGACTGTTGTTTTGAATCCTTATACATTTATTGTATGTATTAACTTGCGGGGCAAATTAGTTGCTCACCCTTGCTAAATAAAACTTTTCAACTTGGGGCGAAGTTGCAGAAGGTGCTTCAAAGGACAAAGGCAAAGGCGTAGTTATAAATTAGTTATGTTAAACAATATTATTTATATTGTTGTATTGTAAACCCTTTTTGTATATCTAAAGGGAATGTTTGTAGAGTTAAGGTTAGAAAACCTAGGTGATGTATTATTAAACTCTGATAAAAACTTATGAAAGTTACTACCTATATATATTATGGGTAGTTAAATGTTATTTATATTGTGGATCGTGAACACCAAACTCAGGGGTCAGGTAACCCGGATTTGGGGGTGTCACAATAGTGTTACATCACGTGGTCAATGTGCAAACCTTTTCTTGGTTGAGTTGCTGCAACCATTTAAAAATACCAACTGGCGACTCTTACAGTCAAATCGTCGATATATAAATGTCGGACATTTTAACAACTTTTTTTTTCAAACAAATCTAACTTAACATGAGAACACCAAAAGACAAGAACAGAAAAAGGACAAATAAAAATCCCGATGTCGACAGTTCCTCCTAACATGAGCTATCAACAGAGGAAGAAATTCTTAAAATATGCAAAGCAGTATTTGTGGGATGAGCCTTTCCTATTCAAACAGTGTGCAGACCAAATTCTATGAATATGTCTACTAGAGGAAGAAATTGAGGGTGTGCTACATCATTGTCATTCCTCAAACTACGGAGAACATTTTGGTGGCCAAAGGACTGCTGCAAAGGTACTCTAATCTGGTTTCTACTGGCCTACTTTGTTCAAAGATGCTCATATATATATATATATATATATATATATATATATATATATATATACAGAATGGATCCTATCCGGGAGTCCGGACAGGATCTAAAATGCGGACCAAAATTTTTTTTTTTTTTTGCTTTTTTTTTTGAAACAACTAAAAAAAAAAAAATAATTATGGAACTGAAATTTTTCCATAATACAGTGTTTTAGGTGTGTTTTTAATACCTATACCAACCAATGTATGTACAGTCTGCCCAGACTGTACAGAAATGTTTTGGTATAAGCATCCAAATCACGCCCAAAACACTGTATTATGGAAAAATTTCAGTTCCATAAATTTTTTTTTTTTTAGTTGTTTCAAAAAATAAAAGCAAAAAAAAAAAAAAAGGTCCGGATTTTGTTAAAATCCGGACGTCCGGACCTGATCCGGTCCCTATATATATATATATATATATATATATATATATATATATATATATATATATATATATCGCATTCCGATAGTTGCCAAAGGGTAGTTACCATCTCCAAAAGGCATGAAATGCCTCTGCAGAATATCTTAGAAGTGGAACTGTTTGATGTCTTGGGGATATATTTCATTATCCCATGTGACGCCCCCAAAATAGGTCCATTCCATCCAACCCATTCTGAGTCGCCAAATACATGGTACAGAAATAACTACAACTTTATTATTACAACATATAAATTATTGTCGTCTAGACAATATCCACATACAAATAAATTCCCATCATAATTATTGATACATTATTTTACAAAAATGGTGAGGACTACTAAACAACTATCTCTAGAACCATCATTACATCTCCCGACTCGTACTCGCTACATTCTCGTCTCCTAAGAAGAAAAAATAGAACAACAAGAAAAAGGGTGAGCTCAACTAGCCTAGTAAAGAATATTATGACTAAGATAATGTACAACAAATTATCCTTAGTCTTCAACAGGGAAAAATCTGATAGAATACAATAGACAACAAGTTTTAGATCAACAACTGCAGCGGAAACAACAATTCATTAGAAGAGTTAAGTAGAGAATAAAATCTACTAACATCTATGAATTTAAAAGTTCATCATCAATATTTATCCCTGTAACATCAATCAATATATATCTCAAATCAAATCAAATATTCATCTTTGCACTACAGGCCAAAGATATTCTTCAGTTGGTCATGTTCATCTAAACACCTGTTCATCTTTGCACTACGTGCCAAAGATATTCATAATAAAATCAACCATCTTTGCACTACAGGCCAAAGATATTCAGTAATACCATCATTTAGGACTGAGGATGATGAAAAATATTTTAAAGGAAACGAATCCAATGAAACAAAATAACAAGTATTAAGGATTCGTACTTTAAACAATCCGAGTTCAAAAATACTTCATAAATAATCATACCGAAGTAAAATTCAAGAATGATCAAAATATGGATACAATCAAAGCTAGTATCCAGAATAGATATTTTGAACAAAAAGAAGAAATTTCATTTTTCGGTGAATGGTGTTGTATTCGTGAATAGTGTCGTATACGTGAATAGTGCCGTATACGTGAATAGTAACTCCGACACAAAAAGTTCCAAATTTGATTAAAAGTTTAGATCAATACTTCGGCATAATGATATTGAAGAAATAATATCATTTAAGTAGAAAATAACATCCCTTACCTCGAAAGATTTATACTTCTAGCTGAAACACCGGATATAGGGTATGACTTGAACTTGCACCGTATAGCAATACTCAAAGTATACTCAAAATACTCCCAAGAATACGCTCGATAATATAGAGAGAGAAAACTTCAGTTTTTGGTGTGATTTTCAATTTTAACCTAAGCACCTATTTATAGGAAATTGCTTAGAACACCAAAGCAGAAAATTTAATATAATATTAATATATTATATAAATTCCTACGCACCCAATTTTTACCCAACATCAGCCACCAACCCACATTTAAATGAGTTCAACAATGAAAAAAGTGTTTTTTATATTTAAAATATTTTAAACCTCCAAAAATCAATTATTTCAGAACTCCGGAACTTCAATAATTCATAATAAATAGCCCTTTTATCAGAAAATTTGAATCTCACGTGTTTTTATAGGAAATTCAATTCTCTACAACTTTGCAGAAGAAAGTTTTTCCAAATTCCAAACAGAAATTGACCGAAATCCACAAACAGGCGATTTTACAAGCTATAATCAAATCTTAGTCAATAAATGGGGTCCACCAACATGAAAAACATGTTTTAAATATTTTTGGTAACAAAAATACTCCTCCACATATACTCATATATCCCACATTCATCGTAAAAATATCATCATTATTATATTATTAAAATATAATAATATATTTAAATGAATTATTTTATCAGAAAAAGATAAAATATTAATTTTCAACAATTGTCACATTAAAAATTTTCTCCATCTATATCAACATAAAATTAATATTTTCCTCATCATATGAATCAATAATTAATTATTCACAAATAATATTACAGAATCACAATATTGGCAACCAGGCCGTTCTCAGGAAAGAGGGGGCTTTCCAATAAGAATTTCTCCTTACTGGCGCGCAATTAGGTGACCAAACCTCTCCTTAGACAGAACTTTCTAGACATTGCCAATAATGTTATCAAATAATATTATTCAGATAATATGAATTATTGCTTCGATAATGGAAAATACTGTGTAATGACAATTTATTGAAACAACAGTAATATAAAATATCAATGTAGTAATTATTGAATCAATACAATAAAATACTGAATAGTAATTACTGTAACAATTATTGAGTAGTGCCTTCTTACGTAAGAGTCAATAATTGGTGCAATACCGTGTGCTACTGTGCAACAACGCGTATTACTGTGTTTTAACCACCGAGTATTCCGACAGTATTAACGGTAACAACTACGCCGTTATTTATAAATAACTTATTTTTGTCATTTTCTTCATCCAATAGCTTTCCATTATGGGGACCACAAAAGACTGCGCCGTCGTACGAATATTCCCCGACAGCAAGAATATTCCACGACCAAAAGAATATTCTCCGACAACAATGAATATTTTATAACCATCTGCTTATTTAAAATATTTGCGCATTTTACCCATAACTAACCACATTAATCAAATTCACCCTTACTATTTCAAAAAAATAAATAAATAAAGAAAATTCCTTTTTATTTAAAAATATTCGGGGTCTTACAACCTCCCCTCCTTATGAAATTTCGTCCTCGAAATTGACGTACGTAACTGGTGTTTCAAAAAGATGAGAATACCTCGCTTTTATTTCCGTTTCCAACTTCCAGGTCATTTCCTCAATAGCATTGTTTCTCCACAAAACTTTAACTTGTGGTATAACCTCGGTACATAGGACATGTTCTTTCCTATCCAAGATCTTGACAGGTACCTCCTCGTACGTTAAGTCTTCGGCTATTTCGTCTGGTTCTAACTCAATAATGTGTTTCGGGTCGTCCACATATTTACGTAACATCGATACGTGAAAAAACGTTATGAACACGCGTCATACTTGGCGGTAAAACGAGTCTATAGGCAACAGTTCCTATTCGATCGAGAATTTCAAATGGATTAATAAATCGAAAGTTTGAGCTTTGCTCACATCGCCAATTCTCGGTTTTGAAATAACAACTTCTTGCACCTCCTTCTTCAAATTCATCAGCTCCGGTGTGTAGCTTGAACAACTTTAACTTTATCGATTAAAGTCGATTATACTCGTATATCATCACGTGGGTACCTAGAGTTTTTATCTCCATCTCTATTATTTGTAAATTATACGAAATTAGTCTTTGACAATATCGTACTCGTACTTGTATACGATCTTCTACTCAATACGTCAGCTACTACGTTCGCTTTTCCAGGATGGCATGGTCAGAACATGTGCTGAAATGAGTCTCCTCTTGAGTTCTTCGAAGCTCTTCCCACATTCCTTGCTCCATTTGAATTTTGTATCTCTACGAGTCAGCTGCGTTAATGGAATAGCGATTCGAGAATATCCTTCAACGAATCTCCGATAATAATCAACTAAGCCTAGAAAGCAACGTATTTCGATTACCGACTTAGGTTGTTCTCAACTGTGACTCATATCCCAACCTTGGATAGCACGTTACAATGACACCTATCATTTTACTATCGTACGAATATTGTGTCCTCTACGAAGAGTCTGGCTTCGGTGCATTCCACAAAGGAAGTCACCAGATAAAGGCTCGGGTACCAAATTCTATAGTTGAATTTTTAACTCCTGAAGTTCAATAGGAGCCATGAGATTTTTAGAAATGGGTTTTGTACCGGGTTTAAAGTCGATACAAAATTTAATATCATGCTCTGGGAGTAAGCCAAGAAATTCTTCAGGAAATACATCAGGAAATTTACTAACAACAGAAATATCATTCAAATCTGACGTATTTTTGTTCAAGTCCATAACATGACTAAGAAAGCTTGACATTCGTTTTTCAATAAACAAATGGCTTTATAATTTAATATGAAAGAGTTTGACTTCAATGGCTTGGTTACTTGAATTTAAATATCAGGTTGCTTAGGAATATGAAAACTAACAACCTTATAAAAGCAATTAATTTTGGCATGATGAGTAGTTAACCTTAAAATCACATCAAAAGCAAATATCTCTATAGAAATAAGGTTAACAGGTAATGTGATAGTGCCAACTTGAATCAAGCAAGATTTTTAAACAACGGATGTAACGAAAGTTTCTCCTAACGGAGTCTCCACAGATAGGTCAAAGTCTAATTTCTCCATAGTCAAGTTCAAACGTTGAGCGCAAGCAAGAGAGATAAAAGAATGGGTAGAACCGGTATCTAGTAAGGTATAAACTTCGGAAGAATTATTAACTAACCCGTGTAAACTTCGTTCGGGTTCCTCGTATTTTGACCGGTCACGACAAACGCTCTTCCAGGAACCGTTGACTTTGACTTTTCTGGGACAGCCTTTTGAATCACCACCCCCGCTGGAATTGGTTTCGCTACTGTACACTCTTGAGCGATATGTCCTTCCTTTCCACAATTATAGCATACCTTGAACTGTTGTGGGCAGTTTGGGCTGATATGTCCCTCTTTCCCACATTTTTAACATACGACCGGTGGTCTTTCTCCCCCCTTGGAACCAGTTGCTGCTGGCACTGTCATCTTCACATGGTCGTTGTTAAATCTCCTCTTTTTAAAATCTCCTCCCGACTCACTTCTTCTATTTTTATGGCCACGATTACCACCAGAGTGGTTACCGCCTTTGTCCATATTCTTCTTTCTCCGCTGGTTATCGTTATTCTGATGACTGCTATCTTTGGTATGATCCTGGTTATGGTCCCTCGGTTGAACGTACTCGTTATCTCGCTCTAACAACTGAGCCCTGTTGACAACATCTGAATAGATAAAAAATTTATGAGAAATGAGATACTGACGTATGCCGGGTTTCAAACCTCTCAGAAACATCCGTGTCATACGTTCCTCATTCTCCACCAAATGAGGTGCAAACCTGAATAACTCCGCGAACTTCGCCTCGTACTGGGACACCGTCATGTTATTCTGCTCTAGTCTAATAAACTCCACTTCCTTTGTATGGCGAATACTTTCAGGAAATTATTTTTCGTTGAAAAGTTTCTGAAACGTCTCCCATGACATGCTGAGTGCGGCTGGATGTGTACGCTTCACAGACTCCCACCAGTAGTCTGCCTCTCCACGGAACATAAAGGTGGCGAATGGAAACTTCTATTCCTCCGTGCATCCCAAGACATCGAATATCTTGGTAATTTGCTTGACCCATATTTCCGCCATGATCGGATCGGGCTTTCCCTTAAATTCTGGTGGTCCCAACTCTTTGAACTGCTTGGCTGTGACCACCCGTGAATTGCTATCATTTCCTCCTGTATTTTGAACACGAGTCTCCCTCGTCTAGTTTTGCATGAACTGCAAAAAGCTCCTAAACATCCCGTCGTTCATCGTCTGCTCAGTGGTGTTGTTCACAGGAGGTACATTGATAGCCTGTTGCACGTTCTCCTCATTGGTGAGTACAGGCGTCTCTACGGTCTCATTTACTCCACTGTTAACATTCTCAGTCGACATTCTCAAATACTGTCATAAAACAAGGGTTAATTAAGGAAATCAATATATCACATAATATCCCTATATTAGTGAACAACTAACAAATAAGCTTAGGTAGGACATACTAGCGAAGGATTTACTCGTCTCTCCCCTCCTAGTTCTATTCCCCGATCTCCGCCAGAGATCATATCCCTAAGCTCTGATACCAACTGTGACGCCCCCAAAATAAATCCATTCCATCCAACCCATTCCGAGTCGCCAAATACATGGTACAGAAATAACTACAACTTTATTATTACAACATATAAACTATTGCCGTCCAGACAATATCCACATACAAATAAATCCCCATCATAATTATTGATACATTATTTTACAAAAATGGTGAGGACTACTAAACAACTCTCTCTAGAACAATCATTACATCCCCCGACTCGTACTCGCTACATTCTCGTCTCCTGAGAAGAAAAAATAGAACAACAAGAAAAAGGGTGAGCTCAACTAGCCCAGTAAAGAATATTATGACTAAGATAATGTACAACAAATTATCCTTAGTCTTCAACAGGGAAAAATCTGATAGAATACAATATACAACAAGTTTTAAATCAACAACTGCAGCGGAAACAACAATTCATTAGAAGAGTTAAGTATAGAATAAAATCTACTAACATCTATGAATTTAAAAGTCCATCATCAATATTTATCCCTGTAACATCAATCAATATATATCTCAAATCAAATCAAATATTCATCTTTGCACTACAGGCCAAAGATATTCATCAGTTGGTCATGTTCATCTAAACACCTGTTCATCTTTGCACTACGGGCCAAAGATATTCATAATAAAATCAACCATCTTTGCACTACAGGCTAAAGATATTCAGTAATACAATTATTTAGGACTAAGGATGATGAAAAATATTTTAAAGGAAACGAATCCAATGAAACAAAATAACAAGTATTAAGGATTCGTACTTTAAACAATCCGAGTTCAAAAATACTTCATAAATAATCATACTGAAGTAAAATTCAAGATTGATCAAAACATGGATACAATCAAAGCTAGTATCCAGAATAGATATTTTGGACAAAAAGAAGAAATTTCATTTTTCGGTGAATAGTGTTGTATTCGTGAATAGTGCCGTATACGTGAATAGTAACTCCGACACAAAAAGTTCCAAATTTGATTAAAAGTTTAGATCAATACTTCGGCATAATGATATTGAAGAAATAATATCATTTAAGAAGAAAATAACATCCCTTACCTCGAAAGATTTATACTTCTAGCTGAAACACCGGATATAGGCTATGACTTGAACTTTGCACCGTATAGCAATACTCAAAGTATACTCAAAATAATCACAAGAATACGCTCGATAATATAGAGAAAGAAAACTTCAGTTTCTGGTGTGATTTTCAATTCTAACCTAAGCACCTATTTATAGGAAATTGCTTAGAACACCAAAGCAGAAAATTTAATATAATATTAATATATTATATAAATTCCTACGCACCCAATTTTTGCCCAACATCAGCCACCAACCCACATGTTAAATGAGTTCAATAATGAAAAAAACGTTTTTTATATTTAAAATATTTTAAACCTCCAAAAATCAATTATTTCGGAACTCCGGAACTTCAATAATTCATAATAAATAGCCCTTTTATCAGAAAATTTGAATCTTGCGAGGTTTTATAGGAAATTCAATTCTCTACAACTTTGTAGAAGAAAGTTTTTCCAAATTCCAAACAGAAATTGACCGAAATCCACAAACAGGCGATTTTACAGGCTATAATCAAATTTCAGTCAATAAATGGAGTCCACCAACATGAAAAACATGTTTTAAATATTTTTGGTAACAAAAATACTCATCCTCCACATATACTCATATATCCCACATTCATCGTAAAAATATCATCATTATTATATTATTAAAATATAATAATATATTTAAATGAATTATTTTATCAAAAAGAGATAAAATATTAATTTTCAACAATTGTCACATTAAAAATTTTCTCCATCTATATCCATATAAAATCAATATTTTCCTCATCATATGAATCAATAATTAATTATTCACAAATAATATTACAGAATCACAATATTGGCAACCAGGCCGTTCTCAGGAAAAAGAGGGGGCTTTCCAATAAGAATTTCTCCTTACTGGCGCGCAATTAGGTGACCAAACCTCTCCTTAGATAGAACATTCTAGACATTGCCAATAATGTTATCAAATAATATTATTCAGATAATATGAATTATTGCTTTGATAATGGAAAATACTGTGTAATGACAATTTATTGAAACAACAGTAATATAAAATATCAATGTAGTAATTATTGAATCAATAAAATAAAATACTGAATAGTAATTACTGTAACAATTATTGAGTAGTGCATTCTTACGTAAGAGTCAATAATTGGTGCAATACCGTGTGCTACTGTGCAACAACGCGTATTACTGTGTTTTAACCACCGAGTATTCCAACAGTATTAACGGTAACAACTACGCCGTTATTTATAAACAACTTATTTTTGTCATTTTCTTCATCCAATCGCTTTCCGTTATGGGGACCACAAAAGACTGCGCCGTCGTACGAATATTCCCCGACAGCAAGAATATTCCACGACCAAAAGAATATTCTCCGACAACAATGAATATTTTATAACCACATGCTTATTTAAAATATTTGCGCAATTTACCCATAACTAACCACATTAATCAAATTCACCCTTACTATTTCAAAAAAATAAATAAATAAAGAAAATTCCTTTTTATTTAAAAATTTTCGGGGTCTTACATCCCATTTCTGTCTTCCTACAATAATCTATATATCCTAGTTGCGGTAGAATATGTCTCCAAGTGGGTAGAAGCAGTTGCCCTGCCTACAAATGATGCGAAAGTGGTGCTAAACTTTTTAAGAAAGAATATATTCACTCATTTTGGTACACCATGAGTTATAATTAGTGACGAAGGGTCACATTTCTGTAATAAATATTTTGAATTCCTTTTCGCTAAGTATGGGGTGTCCCATAAAATAGCCACTGCCTATCATCCGCAAATAAGTGGCCAAGCGGAGATGTAATACCCGAGAATTTCCGCATATTATTAAATAATTATATTAATTGAAATAAATATTTATTTGAATATGAACAATTTCGTGTTATGAAATGAGATAACTCAATTATATTAAATAAATGAATAATTGAGAATACGTGGAGTTTGTGGTAAACTCGTTGAAAGCCTTGTGTGGCATGGTGATGGAAATACATATAGTAATGATAAGCGGCGAAGAAATTATGAGATGAGCAATTAAGTAATATTAATTGTTAAGTGTGGTTGTAGTATATTTATGGATTTTTAATTGATATTAATAAGGTCGGTTAATATGTGATTATTAATTGTTATTTAATTGATAATGGTTGTGGTGGAATATTGATTTCTTGACAATTATTAATAATAGGTGATTATTATATGGATAAGTAATGATGATGGAAAACCCACAAATGGGTGGATTAATTAATATTGATGTTAATTAATTAAGGGAGATCATCATTATTTATTTAACTTAATTAAGTGAGTTATTAATATAATAATATTATATTGACAGTTATGTGTATGTGAACAATAATACTAATATAACTATATAGTATGGTGTGACATTTATGTGACTATATATTAAGTCTTATAAAACTATATTGTAAGGACATTGTAATTAAATATATTGGAACTATATGTTATAAATACATTATCTATGTAGCAATATGTATGTGGGCATGTGTGGAGATAATATACCATGAACTATTAAAATATACCAGTGTGATAAAATGTACATAGATTATATGTATATTATATTTTCATATTTCATCTACTACATTGAAACCTTAATTATTAAGCGTGACATTTAATCATAATATATGGTTGAGATGTGTATTAAAAATATAACATAAAAGTGAGGATATGTAGGAGTATACAATAATGCTAGTTAACTTGTTTGTCCCAAATTAATAGTCTCATTTACCTCTCATTTCTCACGCACGTGCATTTCATAAAGGCTAAGTCCTACATTTATATATTTTCTTCCAAAGCTTGCTAGGCATGATCATGGAGGGAGTAGTACTCATGATGAAATCCAACAACTAATTACCAACTCCTTCTTATACATCATGCAATCCCTCAACCCACAAGTTTAAATTCTTGGGAAATGGTTTGGCATGGTCAATGAGTTTTCTATAAATGGAGCTCTTCCCTTCATTCTTTGTGTTGTTTGAGATTGTTGAGAATTTCTAAGTAAGAATTGAGAGCATACAAGTGTGCTAGAGCTTAGGAGTTCAATTGGAGAAAGTTTTATTCATATTGCAGAGGTATAATCCCATTCTATACTTACCATTTTTAGTTTCTGTAAACAGAGTTCTTGAACTCTTAAAGTTCAAAATCTTGAATTCATGGAATTGTATGTTAAGGAGGTTGAGTAATGTTTAATTAGTTGTTATATGATCGTATAAGCATGTTGCAATTGATATATGAGTGTTTAGGAATGATTTCGTGGGTAAATTATGAGTTTTGGCTGGACAGTTGCCGAAGCAGACTGTTCTTGGCCTGAACCAGGCACGGCGCAGCTGCGCCACATTTGTATTGAGGCGCAGCAGGTTGCTGAGTTTAATTTTTAATTTCTATTTTGCAATCTAATATAGTACTAAGACTTATTATAGCATGTAAGCATGTGTAATGTGTATGTACGTGTATATTATGCTAAGTGGAGTATGTTTAAATAGGTTTGCATGATTAATGAAAGCATATGGTTTAAATGGAGTTTTGAACCTTAAGTTTTGAAAACCAACTATGTTAAAGATCATGTTCTACAAATTATGAACCTAGTGAGCTATACATGACTGATTTTTCACATAGATGAACATGTTGTAGTGTACATAGTCCGTTGAGCATGATCAAACTTGTTAAGCCTTATGTTAGGAATATTTTCAAGAAAAGACTTAGCCCAGTATGCTAACTTGCATGATTTCTACATGTTGTATATTCTGACTTTACAAAGTATGTTAATGTGACTTAGACATGCTTGAATAAACCTTTAGCTTATGCTTAAGTGATTAACAAAGAAACTTGAACAAGTTGGACTCACTAGTAAGTTTAGAATATGAATATTGTCATGATACCTTGAAAACTAGAAAATGAAATTTGTGATCATGTTTGATGACACTCTTAGACTCACTCATGTAGCATAAACCTATACGCACCATGCTTGTGTAGCACATTTCAATAAAAGCATGAACAAAGCCTAGTTTTCAACTAAAACGGTGTTACTTTCACGTATGTGATATGAATACACACAAGCATGTATAATATGAGTGTTGTAACTATCTTGTATGATTTAGAAAGCAAGCATGCTAGACTTTGTGGTTTCATAACCTTGAATGACCTTAATTTATTGAAATGATCGAACTTAGAACCATGTTATTCAAGAAAGGGCCTAGATTAATCTAAAAAGCATGTGAAAGCCTTTAACATGTCAAAATACATTAGGTATGATTGTGCGTTCGAGAATGGACAAAACCCACAAGGCAGCAGCTGAGTCTTGGCAGGGTCAGGGATGGCGTAGCTGCGCCGGTCCTAGGCTTAGCCATGGCGCAGCTGCGCCAGTCTGGAATCCCAAAAAATGAATTCTGATCTTTTGGACAGTAACTTACATGATACTAATGATGCTAAATGTGATCTAAAACCTACTGATGTACATATATATGTGTCGGTGTTGCATTGAAACGAAAAGTCCATGAATAAGAGGTCTTAACCTTGAGCATTTTTGATTTATTTGTGAAGTAACTAATTAGTTGATTCATGATGACTTATAAACTGATTTTGTACCATATGTGTGTATACTTGAATCGTGTCAAGCTTGATTAAAGACCGTGTTAGCTAATTAACATCTTGAACATATAATGCGTTATAAATAGGATTCGAAAGTGTTGATTTATTAACGTGGATAAACTACGCTTAAGGAAAGTATCCGAACCCTACTATTATTATTGTGCAATACCATTGCATTATTTATTCAAACAATACCGTAAGCTTATCCCTTTGAATACAAGTTACATTACTTTCTCTTTTAAATGAGTTAGTATGTTAAACCCTTGTGAAGGTTATTATTCATGTTGAAATAGGTATTGCCCTTGAATATTGTGAAAGAGTCGATGTCATTTAATTTTGCTAGACTATATGCATGTTTATAATAAAACTGTCCAAACCAATTGATTGGTGCAGAAATCTTGAAAACTAAGTTGGACAACCCTTTTGGTAAGGGGAGTGTTTGTTGTTGGAAACCCCAACACATGAATAATTATTATTGTGGTGTTATGCATAACGTGAAGTATTGTAGACTGATCATCTATAGTACTTGATATTTTTGGGTTATCAGTTTAATATTGGTAACTCTAGTTAAAGTTCAATGGTCCTTAGTGATTGCTCAGTATAAATTGCTTATCTAGTTAGATACTTTGTTAGTCGTTGAATTCATATATATCTGTTGATTTATATTGAATTGTTATATCCCTTATTCATGATGTTATTATGACACTTTGAACTATCCTAGAAATAACCCTTCGATATTTCAAACCTTGTGATATTATACCCTATACCCTTGTTGCATATTACTTGCTGGGCAATTTGTGCTTATCCTTGCTTATTTAAAACCTTTCAGTTAAGGAAGAACAGGGAGGTGTTTCTGGAGAAGACAAGGGCAATGGCAAGGCTACCGACAAGCTTGTCCTTTTTATGTTTAAGTCTATTATGATGTATTAAGACTATTTTAGACTATGTTTAAGCTTAAGTATGATCATGTAATAAGTCTTTATTAGATATTATTATGTAATCTATTAAGCACTGTAGGTTGCGAAACTTGGGGGAATAATTATAATAAATCATTGTATATTATTCTAAAGTAGATTTTTCATTATGTATGCATTATTTTAGTTATTATGGTTTTACCATGAGAACATGATGAACCGAATTCAAGTGACGAAGTGGAAGTCTGAATTTGGGGGCGTCATAGGAGATTATCCAACAGAGAGGTTAAGCGCATCCTAGAAAAGATTGTTAACCCGAATAAGAAGGATTGGTCCAAGAAGCTTAATGATGCCTTGTGGGCGTACCGCACTGCATATAAAACACCTATCAGAATATCTTCGTATATGCTTGTTTATGGCAAGGCATGCCTGTCAGGAATAAGCATGTGAATGATATTCCTATTTAAATATGATATGATTATGATATATATATATATATATATATATATATATATATGAATGAATATGCAAGTATGCTTGCATTAAGAAAAGCTATAAAGTCCTTTTGGGAGCTGTCGTTGACACTCCTAAATTAACCTCACTTTCACTTCACAATTTATAATAATTAGCACAGTAGCAAGTAAGGATCGATCCCACAGAGAGTAAAGTTGTTTTAGAATTATTCTACTATTTGAACAAAAAAATAAAGATTGGGGGTTTTGAAAATTGTTTTTAAACTAAGAGAACAAGAATTAATAATGAAATTAACCAAATATGTAAAAACTTCAATTCTGCAGTTCAGTTTCACCAAGTACAACAATCAATTAATCAAGTAATTATTATTTTTCCTTCAATGAAATTATTAGCCCTAGATAACAATAAGCTCTGCTATCCGAAATTCTCCTTAGATTATCACTGTATGAAACAAGCTCTCCACCAGATT
Source organism: Panax japonicus (assembly GCA_020205505.1). Lineage (NCBI taxonomy): Eukaryota > Viridiplantae > Streptophyta > Magnoliopsida > Apiales > Araliaceae > Panax > Panax japonicus. Next base: position 31,437,031 of record CM035114.1, read on the forward strand.
CTAACTAGCATACAACCTAGAATAAGCTCTCTAGATTTAATATGATAGAAGCATTAAGAAATAGAGAATTAGGCTAATCCAATAAACAAACACATGATCTCGATTTGTTTAACTTGTTTTTGTGACGCCCCCAAAATAGGTATACAACACCCATTCTGAGTCGCCAAATACATGGTACAGAAACAACTACAACTTTATTAATACAACATAAAAACTGTGAGTTTAAATACAAATATTATCATCTAGACAATATACACACTCAAATAAGTCCTCAATACAATTATTAATACACTATTTTACAGAATAGTGAAGACTACTAGAACAACTTCTAGAACCATTGTGACAACCCAAGAATTTGGACAATTTATGAAAATCTTAAATGATTGATTTAAGGTCAAATAATAGACCTAGACATAAGATAATTGTATGCATTTGGTTTTATTGGGATTGAATTTTGAGGATTTCAAAATTCGGTAAAGGAAATAGGTGAATTATTCAGGATTAAGGATTTATGAGAATATGTTTTGTTTTTATGGTTATGTATGTGTTCAGAATGTGGTTAAGGGTCAAGGGTTGACCAAATTAATTATATATGTGTCAAACCATAAGTATATATTAAGAACGTCAATGTTCTGTTAGAAAACCCTAACGTCTGATGAGAAACCCTAGAATTGGTTCTGAAACCCTAGTTTCACTTCCGGGAATCTGAAACCCTAAATTCATGATATGAATATGGTGATTAAGTTAGAAAACCCTACCTATATATTCAGAAACTCTAATTTCAGTATCGAGAATTTAAACCCTAATTTGGGAATCCTAATGCGAAGTATTAAACCCTAAGGGTTAAAAAGTTGTGTGTAAGGAATATGAACATTATGTGATGGTTTATCTTTGTTTATTATATAAACAAACAAAAGAAACTAGTGAAACCCTAAATATATATTAGGAATGAAGGATTTAATAACTTAAGGACTATGGAAAAAGAGAATCGTGGTATTTAGAATACTTACTAATTCTAAGAGAATTATTTTATATATCTCAAATGATTAATTTTATAACCTAATTATAGCAAGTCTAATTGGGTTAAGGAAATGAATGGGCTTGTGAGTAAGGATTTATATTATAATTGAGGAAATTGAAACCCTAAGTAAATGAATTGGGTTGGATGAGAATTTAAGGTATTGTATTATGTATATTTATAGCCCAAGAGTTGGCCAATGAAATTGGTTAGAGGCCCAAGCAATACATTAATTGAGTGGCCTAAATATTTTTATTGTTAAGCCCAAAGATTTAAGAGTGGCCCAAACCTGGAGCCCGATTGAAGGAAGGGCATGATGGAAATTTGGTATTATTAATAGTGTTGGACTATGATTTATTTACATGGCCCAAAGAATTAAATTTTTATGTCCAATAGATTTATTTTGGAAAGCCTAAAACATTAAAGGAATGACCCAACTTTTGGTCCAAGTGGGAGAGGAGTTTTTGGACATTTAGTAAATCAATTAAAGCATTAAAGGAAGCCAAAAATTGGGGCAATATTAGGCCAAGTGGCCGGTTATGGAGAAGGTAGGAAAGGAGGGATGAATGTGGTTTATTCACTTTAGTTGGTGACCAACTCATACTAACTCCTCTTATGTGTCAACATGTTAATTGGCCAACACTTTGTTCTCTTTTGTAAGCAATGATTTAGTGGTTAGAAAGAGCGTGAATTGTTGGGAGTAATTGAGACCACATGGCCGGATGACTTGGGAGAGAAAAGGAGAAGGATTGAGATAGTGTAATATAATTATATCTAATATATCTACTCAAATTACTAACCCAAGACCCATTCCATTTCTATCTCATTTCTTATTAGCAAACCAAATGAACTAAGAGAGAGAGAAAGAGAGAAGGGAGGAACGGATAGGGAGAGAATGAGAGAAGAGAGGAGCATTTCGGCAGCCACAAGGAGAATAAGAAGAAGAAGAAGAAGAAGAAGAAGAAACAAAGGTATAAACCCTTTTTGTTCATGTAATTTTTGGTTGAAGATCAAATCTTGAATCTTTGTTTCTAAACTCAAAAACCATAGATCTATGTGTTTATGAGAGTTTTATGTTTAGATCTAGCCATATTGGGTGTTGAATTGGTGGAAATCAAAGGTAGAGAAAAATGTAATTTTTCCGGAAAAGTTTAAACTTTTATAGTATGAGCTAGGTTTTGATTTTTCTTGAAATCTCTGATGGATATTTATGATTTATGTTCTTGGGATACTATATATATGTGTTAAGGGTTAAATCCCTTTGGAATTACTCAATTATGTTGAATATTGAACAAGTTATGGGATTTCTCCAAAACTACACAAAGGTAATAAAAACTGTTAGAATGACAGTTTGTAATAGCCACTTCCGAGGCTAATTTCCGGGAGCTTAAATTGTCCAAATATGGATTTTGATAGATGAAAATTGAAGATCGGAAAGATACAAATCCAACAAAATTTACGGATCGTTAATCGGAATTACAGATCTCATTATATTTAAGATTTAGTAAAGGACTCCAAAACTGTAACATGGCAAAAAGTTTCTGTCCAGATCTGTCCAGGGGCTGTTTTGGCAACTTAAAGTGTGAAATAAATTCCGGCCTTTTGGAAAATGAAAATATATGGTATTATGTAGCTCGTGTCCAAAAATGAGCTAATTCCGAGTTAAAACGACCAAGTTATGACCATTACAATTTTTGTAATTTTTCGACGGAAATCACAATAAACGGAGTTCTACAACTCCGATTGCCACGAAATTTAAAATGGAGCATCAGGTTAACATATATAAGTTTATCCCAAGAGATGGGAATGTTTGGAGTTAAGCACGAGGTAGCTAATTTCTTAAGCTACACACTAGAAATGATTTTTGAAAAAAATACTAAAGGAAGTTAGAAAATTATGAAAAAAATACTTTTTGTGTATGAAATACATGTATATATGTTTGGCCAAAGGATTGGAAAATAATAAACTGATTTGGTATTTTTGTAAAACGGATATAGAATTCAGCTTGCTGGATTGTGTAATTTGTGAATCCAGTTTGCTGGATTAGAAAATCTGATGAATACAACTTGCTGGATTGAAAAGAAGTTGACTGAATTGATGGATTGGTGAATCCAGATTGTTGAATTAGAAATTTGGTTGCTAGATTTAGAATCCAGGTTGCTGGATTAGTATTTAACTTACTAAGTGTTAGCGAATAACTTATGAAATGAAAAAGGCGAGTGTTAAATCATATAAATGTGATTCTAAGTAATTGTTAAGTGCTTAGGAAGAGTTTAATTGAACTTAAACTCGATATTTATTCCGACTAGACCGTCGGGATATTAAAATTGTGTCGGTTTCAACTCAAACATAATAGTCTAACCCGATATGAAGTCTTATGTGTATTATAGACTGATAGGATTATGTGCTATGTGTTTAGGTTATTCTGTAGATATAAATATAACAGTATTATACTGTGATGATATTATTCTAATATTGGAGATATATATTATTAATATTAGGTCTTCGGGTAAAGCGTTATAAATTGCGTTGCGGTAATCAACGGTTCAGGCAAGTTTCTTTGTACTTAACTCTAATAAGAGTATTTTATTTAAGCTTATGGTTAATCATTGCTGAATGCCATGAAAATTGTACTTTGTACATCTTGCATGTATAAGTCAGGTATGAAAGGCTGATCACCTTCATTACCAGTTGGTTCAGAAATGTTTGTTCATGTTTAAAACTTGTTCAGTCAAAAATTTGTTCGTGCTAGTTCTCAATTATATTGATGAATTATAGCAAGCTCATTATTCATACTCTTCAATCATGATATATCGTTATATTGTTGTATATAAACTTGCTGAGCAACTTTCATGCTCACCCTTGCTATATCATGATAAAACATTGCAGATAAGGCGAATGCGTTCGGATACAGAAAAAGATTAATGCCAAGTTCAGCTTGGGATAAAATGTACGGCTAATTTGTAATAGTATATTTTGATATATATTGTTATGTGATAGATAGTTTATGATTTGTGTATAAGTTAAGGTTACTCGATTTTGGGGAAAAGTGTGTAAAGTTTAATGTATAAACAATTTATGTTTATATCTTCCGCAAATAGTGATAGAAATAGTGTACCGAGTCCGCTGCGATTCAGGGCCTGGATTCGGGGATGCTACAGTTGGTATCAAAGCTGTTGGTTATGAAGCTTAGGTAGGAATACCTGAGACCAATAACTGCAGTGATTAGGATAAGACTAACTTAGATAGAGTTAGTTGGTCGGTAAGATTCAAAGATGAATCTCGACGAGTGTAAAGACACAGAGTTCCCTAACTCTGATAATAAAGTTGAACAGTAACGGTGAATAGATTGAGTCTAAAAGACTGAAAGTGCAGGGATAGAAGATCGTAAAACAAAATGATCAAGTCATAGAATTGAATCGTAATATATACGATAAGATCACCCCGTGATCTGATAAGGTATATGACAGCCAGAAAGAATCAATCTTATGATTGAAAAGTTTACAACAAGATGTTGTGTATCAGTTGTACTATGAAATGGTACTATGAAAACTCAAGAAAGAATTATGGATTATGAATACGAATTAAATGAAATTCGTATTGAAAAGGGGGTTAGTGTTAGGTGGGGATTCAATTGAGGACTCGTGTCAGTCGCTGAGTTGTATGATTCCTTGTATGGGCGAGGAATTGGTACTTGGTTTTAGAATCACTTAGCTTCCTGGTCGATGTAGTGGTTAGGTTGACCAATTCTTTGTATGGGCGGGTAATTGTTCACTTAGCTTCCTATATTGATTAGTGGCCGAGTTTGGTTTGACAACCACTTAGTTTCTGGCATTGATAATCATTGAAATGTTTGTGTCGCGCTATTTGCTATATGCGTGTTAAGAGGGTGATTCCTTTCTCATGTGTATAACAGATAGATAGGTCATAGGTAGAGAATATAGGTTTAAGTACGAGTTCTTAAAACTCATACTTGTGTGACATTCCTGACGCATAGTTATATGAAATGTTTATGAACCCCTCAGCGAACGGACGCAAAAGGTCAGACTAGGGTAAGTTCGTAAACTCATATAATTGTGGCCAAGTTATGAACTCATAAGTGTGGTTTTATGAATTGGGTATATTAGTGTGTGAATGGAGTGTTAAGGATTATAGGAACAGATAGATTATTAAGCAAATGATCATTAGTGGAGACTTAGGTTTTTCTAAACCCTAGCTATGCTAAACTTCAAATTTTTGACATCAAGCTAAATACGCACTATGTGCCTTTTAAAAAAAATTGTTTTTATTTATCACTTATGTACCATGTAAACTGGTGCAGAGATGATAAAAATGATGGAGTTATCAATGCAGAATTACTTGGTGCTGGATGTGGTCTAAGGATCGTCAGCCCACTACAGTATGATGTAGTATAACAAAGTCACAAAATGACGAAATCCTCAATGGACTGTTAAATACAGTGCGGCATCATGACGTCATTCTAAAAAAATGTTTTCAAAAACTCCAAGTGTTTATTGAAAGAAATTTCCTGAACCAAATTGTTTTGCTGCGGAATCAAATAAGACTGAGGTAAGAAATTTTTTGCGCCTAAGGCGGATAAGAGGAACAAATTGTTCCAACCAGCAGTACTTGGCCAGTACATGGCATAACGGTCTAATCACCCTTTTTGTCCGTTAGTTATGACGGTTTGCGGATGAATTTCCATAAAACCTTTGCGAAAATGACAAACAGTCTATACGATTCCTCAGCACAGTTTTAAAATTTTTACCCTTGTGAGTGGTGTATTGGGTAGCATGTGAAATATGTGTGAATGGTGTAAAGTGCACGGTGTAAGGTGTAAGGTAAATTTCGGGGACGAAATTCTTATAAGGAGGGGTGAATTTGACAACCCAAGAATTTGGACAATTTATGAAAATCTTAAATGATTGATTTAAGGTCAAATAATAGACCTAGACAGAAGATAAGTGTATGCGTTTGGTTTTATTGGGATTGAATTTTGAGGATTTCAAAATTCGGTAAAGGAAATAGGTGAATTATTCAGGATTAAGGATTTATGAGAATATGTTTTGTGTTTATGGTTATGTATGTGTTCAGAATGTGGTTAAGGGTCAACGGTTGACCAGATTAATTATATATGTGTCAACCCCTAAGTATATATTAAGAACGTCAATGTTCTGTTAGAAAACCCTAACGTCTGATGAGAAACCCTAGAATTGGTTCTGAAACCCTAGTTTCAGTTCTGGGAATTTGAAATCCTAAATTCATGATATGAATATGGTGATTAAGTTAGAAAACCCTACCGATATATTCAGAACCTCCAATTTCAGTATCGAGAATTTAAACCCTAATTTGGGAATCCTAATGCGAAGTATTAAACCCTAAAGGTTAAAAAATTGTGTGTAAGGAATATGAACATTATGTGATGATTTATCTTTGTTTATTATATAAACAAACAAAAGAAACTAGTGAAACCCTAAATATATATTAGGAATGAAGGATTTAATAACTTAAGGGTTATGGAAAAAGAGAATCGTGGTATTTAGAATACTTACTAATTCTAGGAGAATTTTTTTATATATCTCAAATGATTAATTTTATAACCTAATTATAGCAAGTCTAATTGGGTTAAGGAAATGAATGGGCTTGTGAGTAAGGATTTATGTTATAATTGAGGAAATTGAAACTCTAAGTAAAAGAATTGGGTTGGATGAGAATTTAAGGTATTGGATTATGTATATTTATAGCCCAAGAGTTGGCCAATGAAATTGGTTAGAGGCCCAAGCAATACATTAATTGAGTGGCCTAAATATTTTTATTGTTAAGCCCAAAGATTTAAGAGTGGCCCAAACCTGGAGCCCGATTGAAGGAAGGGCATGATGGAAATTTGGTATTATTAATAGTGTTGGACTATGATTAATTTACATGGCCCAAAGAATTAAATTTTTATGTCCAATAGATTTATTTTGGAAAGCCTAAAACATTAAAGGAATGACCCAACTTTTGGTCCAAGTGGGAGAGGAGTTTTTGGACATTTAGTAAATCAATTAAAGCATTAAAGGAAGCCAAAAATTGGGGCAATATTAGGCCAAGTGGCCGATTATGGAGAAGGTAGGAAAGGAGGGATGAATATGGTTTATTCACTTTAGTTGGTGACCAACTCATACTAACTCCTCTTATGTGTCAACATGTTAATTGGCCAACACTTTGTTCTCTCTTGTAAGCAATGATTTAGTGGTTAGAAAGAGAGTGAATTGTTGAGAGTAAATGAGACCACATGGCCGGATGACTTGGGAGAGAAAAGGAGAAGGATTGAGATAGTGTAATATAGTTATATCTAATATATCTACTCAAATTACTAACCCAAGACCCATTCCATTTCTCTCTCATTTCTTATTAGCAAACCAAATGAACTAAGAGAGAGAGAAAGAGAGAAGGGAGGAACGGATAGGGAGAGAATGAGAGAAGAGAGGAGCATTTCGGCAGCCACAAGGAGAAGAAGAATAAGAAGAAGAAAAAGGAGAAGCAAAGGTATAAACCCTTTTTGTTCATGTAATTTTTGGTTGAAGATCAAATCTTGAATCTTTGTTTCTAAACTCAAAAACAATAGATCTATGTGTTTATGAGAGTTTTATGTTTAGATCTAGCCATATTGGGTTTTGAATTGGTGGAAATCAAAGGAAAAGAAAAATGTAATTTTTCCGAAAAAGTTTAAACTTTTATAGTATGAGCTAGGTTTTGATTTTTCTTGAAATCTATGATGGATATTTATGATTAATGTTCTTGGGATATAATTAATTTTTGCATGATGAGTGGTTAACCAATTAATCCCTAAAATCACATCAAATACAAGTATTTTCAAAGAGATAAAATCGACAGGTAACATGCGATTGCCGATTTGAATCAAACAAGACTTGTAAACAGTGGATGTAATGAAGGTTTCTCCCAACGGAGTTTCAACAGATAAGTCAAAGTCTAATTTCTCTAGAGTTAAATTTAAATGTTAAGAGCAAGTAGGAGAAATAAAAGAATTTGTAGAACCGATATCAAATAAGGTATAGAATTTGCAAGAGTTTATGATTATCTTACCCGTGATGACCTCGTTCGGGTTCCTTACTTTTTGGGAGGTTACAACAAACGTTCTCCCTTGAACTACCGACTTTGACTTGTCTGGGACGGCATTTGGTGTCACCATCCCGATTAGACTTGGCTTTACTGCACGACAAAATCAAGCTAGGTGACCTTCTCTTTCGCAATTGTAACACGTTTTGGACTACTACTACAATTTAAACTGATGTGTCCCTCCCTTCCGCATTTGAAGAATACGATCGGTGGTCATTCTCCTTCTTTAACAACGGGTGTTGGTGCTGACGTCTTTCCATCATTGTTGAATCTTCTCTTCTTGAAATTTCCACTTCTATTATCTTGGCCATGATTACCACCAATGTGGTTACCATTTCTGTCATGTTGATTCCCTCCATGTTTGTTGTCACCACTTCAATGACTTCTACCACTAGTATTATCATTTTGTAAGCTGCTCTCTCTTGGTTGGGTTGACTTATTATCGTGCTCCAATAATTGAGCCCTATTTACAACATCTGACTACAAACACAGTTTGTGAGAAATGAGGTATTGATGTATTTCAGGTTTTAAACCTCGCAAAAACATTCGCATCATTCTCTCCTCATTATCAACCAAATTGGATGTAAACTAGGATAACTCGATAAATATAGCCTCGTACTATGACACAATCATATTGTTTTGTTCCAGCTTGATAAACTCCAACTCTTTCATGTGATCAATACTTTTGGAAAAGTACTTGTCATTGAACAGTTCTTGGAACTTCTCCCAAGACATCTTTAGTGCGGCAGGTTGGGTAAGCTTTACGGATTCCCACCAGTAATCTGGCTCTCCTCGCAACATGAAGGTGGTAAAGGGAACCTTTTGCTCATCAGAGCATCCCAAGACATCAAATATCTTGGTGATCTACTTTATCCACGTCTCCGCCTTAAGTGGTTTTGGTTTTTCCAAAAACTCTGGTGGTCCCAGCTCCTTAAACTACTTACCGGTGACCGTCTGAGAGTTGTCGGTGTTTCCACTTGCATTTTGGATAGAAATCTCTCTTGCCTGATGTTGCATGAATTGCAGAAAGCCTCTGAACATTCCATTGTTTATCATTTGGTCGGTGTTTTTTTGTACATGAGGATTCTTGCCTTCCTAATGCACATTTTCCTGGTTATTGATCTATGGTGACTCAACGGTCTCTTGTGCTCCATTGCTTATCTTAACATTTTCAGATGCCATTTTCAAACACTTCCACAAAATAATGGTTAATTGACATGCCACATATTATCCGTATACTCTGACCGACCAATTAAATAACAAATAACTTAAGTAGGTCATACTAGCGAATGATTAACCCGTCTCTCCCCTCCTAGTTCTAGTCTCACATTTCAGTCAGGGATCATATCCCTAAGCTTTGATACCAACTATGACGCCCCCAAAATAGGTATATGTCACCCATTCTGAGTCGCCAAATACATGATACAAAATATAAATACAATCTTAATTATACAACATGAGCTGAGAGTTTTTACACGAATATTATCTTCTAGACAATATCCAAACTAAAATAGAGTCCTCATTACAATTATTATCACATTATTTCATAGAATAGTGAAGAATACTATAACACCATCTCGGACCATCACTCTGTTCCCCGACTAGTCCCGGCTACGTTCTCATTTCCTTAAGAGAACAATAAAAGCAAAAGGGTGAGCTCAACTAGTCTAGTAAGAAATATTATGACAAAGATAATGCAGAATAAATTATCGTTAGCCTTCAACAGTGTTAAACTGATAAAATACAATAAACATCAAGTTTAACTGCAACAGAACAAGCAATCCATTAGAAGAGTTAAGTAGAGCATGATATCTACTATCTTCTATTTAAATGAAAGCAAGGATAAATTTTAAATATTTATAATTTAATTTATCCATAATTCAATAATGTCCAAATTATCAACATGATACTGCTTTATGGAGTAAAATTCAAGAATAATATTATATCAAAAATGATTTGGACAGAGGAGAAATCAATTTTTGCCATGAATAGTACCCCGGGTGAATAGTACTTAAGTGAATAGTACCTCGTGAATAGTACTTCAAGAATAGTACTTTATGAATAGTACCCCATGATACTTCATGAATAGTGCCCCGTGAATAGTACTTTGTGAATAGTACCCCGTGAACAATACTCCGGCATAAAAAGATTAAAAATAATCAAGAATGTTCAAAAAAATATCCTTGTGAAACGATACTAGATGAAGCATAAATTTCAAGGATATTCTACTAATTTCACAGAGTATAGAATCAATACTTTAACAAAATGAGTGTAAAAGTAGGAATACGAAATGAAATAATATTACTTACATACTATAGAGTATGGAAGAAAATATTATTTCATACGAATACTGAACAAAATAATATCCCTTACTTTAGAAGAAGACTGGATACTGGAATAGTGAAGTAGCAGAATACTCTTCTTCGTTCTCTCTATAGTTTCTCTCTCTATAATTGCACTTGTGAGACTTAGTGAATTGGTGAGAATGAAAGAAGAATGAGCTTCTATTTATAGGAAAACATAGTTTAGATAATTGCACGTTTTGGGGCTCGAATTATTACAGTATAGAACCTTCATCTTTTCCTCCATTTTTAATTTAGTCCTCAAGTATTATCAAACTTGCACCAGCCTCCCTTAATAGTACATGCATGTCAATCAATAGTACATGCATGTGAATCAATAGTTCCATTCATGTGAACAAATAGTTATATGCATGTGAACTAATAGAAATTAATTGCTCATTTATCCAATTAATTACCCGATTGGTCATTTTAACCTCTAGAAATCAATTATTATCTGAATAAATGTTGATTTCTATTAACACTAATAACCCCAACAAAATAGAAATGTCATTTTTATCTTTAATCAACATGAACTTATTCATCATTAATATTATAACTCGTAATATATAACAACCAGATCATTCCTTGGAAAGAGGGGGCTTTCTAATAAGGATTTCTCCCTATTAGCGCGCAATTAGGTGACCAAACCCCTTTCCTCGACAAAACTTTCTAGACATCGTCAATAATTCAAATAATAATATGAATAACTTTGTCATCTCAATTATTGATTTAATAATATAAAATATTATGCAGATGATACTGTGACAATAATTGAATCAATAATATGAGAGATATTATGCAGTAATTACTGTAGCAATAATTGAGTATAATTGAGTGACTTCTCACATAAGCATCAATAATCAAAGATATTATACCATACCGTGTGCTACTATACAACCACGCGTATTACTATACTTTTACCACCGGGTATTTCAATAGTTAACGGTAAAACTTTCGCCGTAAATTTTATAAAAAGATATTTCTGTCATTTTCTAACTCCGACAATACTTCCATTGTGGATTCCACCAATGATTGTGTCGTCATACGAATATTTCCTGTTAAAACGAATATTCTCCGACCAATCGAATATTTTATAACAACTTACTTACTTTGTAAAATTTGTAAATATTACTCACAACTATAACATTATATCAAATCCACACCATAATATTCAAAAATATATTTCGAGAAAAAATAATCTTTATTCATAAAAGTTGGGGTCTTACAACCTCCCCTTCTTATGAAATTTCATCCTCGAAATTGGGGTACGTACCCGGTATGTCGAAGAGGTGAGGATACCTTGATTTCATTTCAGATTCTAACTCCCAGGTCATTTCCTCCATATCGTGGTTTCTCCACAAAACTTTGAATTGAGGTATAACCTTGGAGTGTAGAATATGATCCTTCTTATCCAAGATTTTAACAGTTACCTCTTCATACGTTAAATCTTCCGCTATCTCGTCCGGTTATAATTCAATAATGTGGTTCGGGTCTTTCACATATTTACGTAACATAGATATGTGAAAAACGTTATGAACACGAGACATACTTGGCGGTAAGTCAAGTCTATAGGCCACAGTTCCTACTCAATCGAGGATTTCGAATGGCCCAATGAATCGAGGATTGAGCTTTCCTCTCTTTCCAAATCTTTTAACTCCTTTCCATGGAGCAACACGTAATAAAACATACTCTCCAACATTGAACTCCACGTCTCTTCGATGAAGATCAGCATAACTCTTTTGTCGATCTTGTGAGGTTTTTATACGTTGTCAGATCATTTGAATTTTTTACATTGACATGCGTACCAATTTCGGTCCCAACAATGGTTCTTCAAAGATAATGTATGATACCGTGTACTACTATGCAACCACGCGTATTACTATACTTTTACCACTGGGTATTTCAACAGTTAACGGTAAAACTTTCACCATTAATTTTAAAAAAAAGATATTTTTGTCATTTTCTAACTCCAAAAATACTTCTATTGTGGGATCCACCAATGATTGTGTCGTCGTACGAATATTCCCTGTTAAAACGAATATTCTCCGACCAATCGAATATTTTATTACAACTTGCTTACTTTGCAAAATTTGTAAATATTACCCACAACTATAACAATATATCAAATTCACACCATAATATTCAAAAATATATTTCGAGAAAAAATAATCTGTATTCATAAAAGTTGGGGTCATACAGTCCCTCCCTAAGAGCTCGCACTGCCATGAGTACGTCTACTCTGGCAACACGCCACTGATCCTCCGATATGGTGAAATCCCAGGAGTGCTGTGCATGTAAGACCCCAACTTTTTATAGATAAAGATTTAATTTCTCTAATTATTATTTTGAAAAATAAGGTGCTGATTTGATATAATGCTTTAGTTATGGGTGAAATGTGCAATTTTGCAAAGTAAGCAAGTGGTTATTAAATATTCGTTTGGTCGGGGAATATTTTTTTTTTCGGGGAATATCCGTACGATGGCGCAATCATTGGTGGACCACATAACAGAATAACTGTCAGATATAGAAAGTGACAAAAATAACATTTTTATAAAAATAACGGCAAAACTTTTATCGATAACTGTTGAAATAGCCGGTGATAAAATGTACAGTAATACGTGTGGTTGCACAGTAGCACACAGTATTGCACAGTATTTTTGGATTATTGATTCTTACGTAAGAAGTCACTCAGTTTCATTCAATAATTGCCACAGTAATTATTGCATAGAATCTCATATTATTGACTCAACTATTGTCACAATATCATCTGAACAATATTTTACATTATTAAATCAATAATTGACATAACCCAATTATTCATATTATTAGTTAGCATTATTGGAAATGTCTAGAAAATTCTATCGAGAAAAGGGGTTTGGTCATCTAATTGCGCGCCAATAAGGAGAAGTCCTTATTGAAAAGCCCCTTATTTCTTGGGAATGATCTGGTTGTTAATATTGTAATCTTATAATATAATTTGTGAATAATTATTATGTGGTAGATATTAGTTTAATTTTGATATAAATGAAGGGATTTTGCATGAAACATTTGTTGAAAGTTTGACATATTTTTCTGTGAATTATAATTATCTCCTCCAATAAAATATTCATTCATATATATTATTATAATATATTATAATTTTTTAAATAATAATATTATTATAATATATAAGCATGTGGTTAAGGGATGGAAGTAGCCAAAATGTATTTGAAAAAATGTGTCAGGTCCAACTGCCGGATCAAGCTGTCAATCTGCGTCAAATGAGTAGGATCTCGGATGCAGGCCATCCAATCCGTCATCATCACAGATCCAGGAGCCATATCCCCCATGAACTGAGTGGCACGAGACTGGGCTCCAATGGTACGAGGGGACCACTAGCGGTAGAATACCTCCTAACTAAACAGACCCTCTAACAAATCAAAGCCGTCAACTCGCATCAATAGGATATCACTGACAGCCAACTGCAACATAGGCCAATAACACTTGGCAGAAGGACAGATCGATACACGAATCTCTCATGTGGTGCTCCTAGTAACACGCTCTCCCAAATAGAGCTCTCATCCTCCATCTATGAAGAGAGGAATTCGACGGTTGGATATCACATGCTCGACACTAGTCGGGAACCCATCCTCAAAGCCAACTGTCAGATGTTCCCCGGAATACGGAACCCAAGTGATGATATCAGTTGTCAATAATTCCAACTGTAAGCTGCAATGGGTGAAACCCTCAGCTACAATGGGTGTCACACTATTTAACAGAATAGTGAGGACTAATAATGCTATCATCTGGACCGTCACTCCGTTCCCTGACTAGTCCCGGCTACGTTCTCATTTCCTGAAGAAAGAAAGAAATATTATGACTAAGATAATGCAATAGACATCAAGTAAGAAATATTATAACTAAGATAATGCAGAATAAATTAGCCCAGTAAGAAATATTATGACTAAGATAATGCAGAATAAATTGTCATTAGTCTTTAACAATGTTAAACTGATAAAATACAATAGACATCAAGTTTAACTGCAGCGGAATAAGTAATCCATTAGAAGAGTCAAGTAGAGCATGATATCTACTATCTTCTATGATTTAAAATGTTTTCATCAATTTTTATCGCTGAGACTCAGCTTAATAAATAAACCACATCATTGAGTCATCCCTGCACTACGGGCCAAGGATATTCATTAAATAATCAATGGTCATGACTATACCGAATAATCCCTGGTCATAATCATACCAAAAACTATCCATCAATGCACTACAGGCTACTGAGGACTTTTACCACATCATTTATAACATTATAGGTCATGATTATACAAAATAATCTCTGTTATAATCATACCAAGTCCATCTATGCACGTAAGCCAAAGATGACTTTCATCACAATATAAGAATGAGGATGATGACAATAACATAATAATTCAATAAAATAAGTTCAAGAATAGATTTTAAAGATTTATAAGTTAATTTATCTTGAAATCAATTACGTCCAAATTGTCAACATGATACTGCTTTGTGGAGTAAAATTCAAGAATGCTCAGAAGAATATTTTCATGAAAAGATACCGGATGAAGTGCAAATATCCAGGATATTCTACTAATTTTATGGAGTATAGAAGCTAAAATTTTAACCAAATGAGTATCATAGAATATATGAAACTGTAAATGGATTTTCACCCGCCATGCAGTAATCCACGTAGACAGATCATTTCCACAATTTAATAAGGAATGAATACGAAGGATCATTCACCATGCATGTGATAATCCACATAGACAGGTTATTACAACAGAATAATAAAGAATGGAACCAGGTCATGTGTAATCCGCAAAAATAGGATATTTCAACAGAATAATAAAGAATGCAATAACAGAAGAATTCACCATGCATGTGATAGACCGCACAGACATGTTATTCTAACAGAATAATAAAGAATGGAACCAGGTCTAGCGTAATCCGCACAGACAGGATATTCCAACAGAATAATAAAGAATGAAATAACAAAGAATTCACCATGCATGCGATAGACCGCACAAACAGGTTATTCCAACAGAATAATAAAGAATGGAACCAGGTCTAGCGTAATCCGCACAGACAGAATATTCTAACAGAATAATAAAGAGTGGAATAACAGAAGAATTTCACCATGTATGCGGTACTTCGCATAGACAAGTTATTCCAACATAATAATAAAGAATGGAATAAAAAAAGCTCTCTTCATGATTACGAAAGAAGTAATACCCCTTAACTTAGAAAAAAACTGGATACTGGAGTAGAGAGGTAGCAGACTTCTCTTCTTCTTTCTCTCTATAATTTCTCTCTATAATAATTGCTCTAAAGCTTTACTGAATTGGTGAAAAATGAAGGAAGAATGAACTTCTATTTATAGGAAATTATAGTTTTGATAATTGCACATTTTGGGGCAAAAAATAGTATAGTACAATACCTTCAACTTTTCTTTCATTTTTAATTTAGTCTTGCAAGTATTATCAAACTAGCACCACCTCCCCTAATAGTAAATAATGTGAATCAATAGTTCAATCATGTGAATCAATAGTTATAATCATGTGAAAATACGAATTACAGTATAATACCTCCATCTATACCTCCATTTTTAACTTAGTCATGCAAGTATTATCAATCTTGCACCAACTCCCCTAATAGTACAAGAATGTGAATCAATAGTACACACATGTGAACAAAAAGTTATAATCATGTGAATTAATAGCAATTAATTGTTCATTTATCCAATTAATTACCCGACTGATCAATAAAACTTCTAGACATAATTTAATATCGAAATAAATGTAGATTTCCACTAACACTAATAATTTCAACATAATGGAACTATCAATTTCATCTTTAATCAACACGAACTTATTCATCATTAATATTATAACTCACAATATTTAACAACCAGGTCGTTCCCAAGAAAGAGGGGGCTTTCCGATAAGGATTTCTCCTTATTGGCGCACAATTAGATGACCAAACCTCTCCTTGACAGAACTTCTAGACATTGTAAATATTGCAATTTAATAATATGAATAAGTTTGTCGTCTCAATTATTGATTTAATAATATATCATATAATGCAGATGATACTGTGACAATAATCGAATCAATAATATGAGAGATATAATGCAGTAATTACTGTAGCAATAATTGAGTATAACTGAGTGACTTCTCACGTAAGCATCAATAATCAAAACCGTGTGCTATTATGCAACCACCCGTATTACTGTACTTTTACTACCTGGTAGTTCAATAATTTAATGGTAAAACTTCCGCAGTTATTTTTAAAAAGATAATTATGTCAATTTCTAACTATGACAATACTTCCGTTGTGGGGTCCACCAATGATTATGTCGTCGTACGAATATTTCCTGTTAAAATGAATATTCCCCAACCAACCGAATATTATATAATCACTTGCTTACTTTGCAAAATTTGTAAATATTACCCACAACTATAACATTATATCAAATCCACACCATAATATTCAAAAATATATTTCGAGAAAATTATTCTTTATTCATAAAAGTTGGGGTCTTACATCTAGCCTTAGGGAAAAACATGTGCGTAATATAAACTGACTCCTTCTCCCCCATGTACGTCAGGTAACAAAACCCAACAGGTTGCGTCAGTTAAAATAAGCCGAAGGTCACAATGCCTTGTTTGGCTATTCTCAAATTAGTTTTCTAATTTATTTTAGTAATATTTATATTATATGATTCCATGTGTCACACTTTAATTTAGTTAATTTAAATAACTTACAATAATAATTATAATAATTATAATTTTCATTATAATTATACTTTATACTTAATAAATCATTATATGTCCAATTTAATTATTAAACTAGACTAGAACATTATTTTATTTATTTTAATTATTTTCTTAAATATTAAACAATTCATTTAATTTAATTATCTCATTAAATTAAATCTTCAAATAATAAAATTACCATTAATCAATTTAATTACTAAATTAGTGCGCCACAATTTCATTAATTATTTATTTTTCTCAATAAATAAATTTATTAAAAATATTTATTTAATTCAATAAATATTTAAATTAATTATAAAATTTCTCGAACGTTACATCATGACTACTAGTGTTTCAGTTTCCTCCTGAATATTTGTATTGCCCTTACTCAATCGCCAAACCCTTCTATTGATGTTGTCCTTAGCAGGCACCAAATTAGGCTTCTTGGATCGGGTTTGCATACACTATTCGAGAGTACTTGAAACAAAAGAAAATATAAAAAGAAATAAGGTAAGAAAGTTTAGTTTAACTAAGACCAATCTAATTTAAATTGATGACGAAAGTAATAAAAACAATATGTTAGGAATATACATGAGAATGTTATTCCTATTTACATATGATTTGATTATAATATAAATGAATGAATATTCAAGTATGCTTGCATTAAAAAGCTGTAAAGTCCTTTGATAGATAATAGGAACATATGTACAAGGACTTAGAATGAATTGATCAAATATGTTAGGTTGATCCTACATAAGTAAAACAACTTTATAAAGTCCTTAAAAAGAAATGATGTACAAGGAATATAAATATAGAAAGATCAAGATTGTTAGGTTGATCTTATAATGTAATAGATAGGTATGTCTGATCGTTGAGCACTGCATCAGAAATTGTAGTCTGCCAAGAGAGTCAAGGAAAGCTCGAGAACTATTAAGGCAAAATTGTAGTCTGCAAGATAGTAGATCTCGGAGTTCGTAGATTGCCATGAGAGACGAGGATGGATCGTATTGTGTCAAAAAGAACTTCCTCGAAGCCGTAGTCTATTGAGGAAGTCATATTCAGAATCGTAAAGATGGCCTGTCTAAGAGCCGAACGAGCATCTGCCAAAGCCAAGTCAAGAATCGTAGACCACACTCGGAGTTGTAGAGTCTACTGATCATATCAGAGGCAGAAATCGTAGTCGAGCCAGATCAAACAAAGACATCAAGCTTAAAGACAGAAATCGTAGAGTGTCAAGATCTGATCTCGGAGTCGTAGTGTCTGCAGAACCCAAGCTAAATCATAGAGTGCAGAAATAAAGCTTCAACAAAAGTGCTCACAACGCCAAGGCAGAATCGTAGAGTAAACACGATTCTTAATAAATGGGCACTCCCAGAATATCCAAAGGATGAAGCCTCTGGTCTGAGCTGCAAAGATACATTCCACCTTAAGGAAACCAGAGAGCACTCAACGAATGGCTTGCAAGCTAGAAGAAGATCTAAGCACCAACCCAATCAGCATCCAGATTGAGTTATGAAGCCATTCAAGATGAAGTCTTCCACAAGTCGATCAGAAGAAGACTTCAGTACGAGTGACTGGCTAAGGAAAGTCAGCAAGAGCAGTGCGATGTCAAGAGAACGAAAGACAACGATCTTGGGGTCAACCAGGATCGTAGTGTTTTCCAAATAAAGTAGGAATTGATGCAGTTTACATAGAGATATTGGTCAGCTTTTGAAGAACAAGGCGAAAGTGATTAAGCATGGGTCATTCCATTATTGATAAGTGAACGGGAGATAACAAGGAGAAAGCAAGCTGGGCATGCCACAAATCTAAAGTGTCTTGTTATTCAGAAGAGACCAGAACCAGGAGTCAAGCTATCAGATCCTGAGATCAGTCTAAGCAAACAGAAGTGTTGAAGCACTACATAAGTAAAGGAAGAGGTGTTCTAAGTTGAAGATCCAATGAACACTCTTCAGGATTGTAGTGTTGTCTCAATCAGTCAATGAGCAATATTCAACAAGACATACTATGATTAGGTCCAAGAACTTGTACATCAGAATCGTAGAGTTTGGTTATCAAAAGATTGAAGCATTGGCAACGATTCAATCTAAAGACTGATATTTTGAACATTGCTAATTGAGAGCATCGATGCAAAAGGACAATTTCTGATGTTCTAATCGAGAAGTCAGAATGAAGAAATAAAGATGACTACCTTCCTAACATGGAAAGGTGACAACTCTAAGGCGATAGGTAAGGTAGCAGAATGCAGTGTCAATAAAGTCATAAAAGAGTTGTCATGTCACATCAAGCAATCTGCACCAAATAACTCAAGATCTACGAAGCAATTCAAATATCTTTCAACGGCTATATTCCAATACGAAGATTGGGAAGGAGTATATATCAACCAGAGCTTCAAAGATCAAGGGTTGCTGAGTTAAAAGGATCGTTAAGTTGTTGAAATGTTATAGTGTTGACTCTACGAGTTCCACCAGAACTGAACAGAACAAGTCTAAGTGGCAGTGAGACTACGAAGGTGGAAGTGAAGCAGATTTGAAGAAGGATTTGAATAGACTAAAGCTTCACTCAATAAGGATGAGAATGCCACTGAAGATGACAGCTAAGCTAAGAGCCGAGATGGCCAAGAAGATAGCATTCAAAAACGTGACAGAGCACAAAGAAGATCCAGAGATCCATTCTACGAATCACCTTGAACCAAAAGCTGAAACAGAAGAGATGCAGAACCATGTCTGCAGATAATTCAAAAAGGGTTCAGGGAATGCTAAGTGCCAGAAGAAGTCTACCAAAAGCTCAGAGACTTAGCAAACCCAAATGGTGATGGTGCACAGCTGACATCGAATAAAGATGAGATGAAAAGTATGAAGATCAGATGCACCAGAAAAGAAGTGGTCCAGACTCTACGAAGGTGGAAGTGAAGCAGATTTAAAGAAGGATTAGAATAGACTAAAGCTTCACTCAATAAGGATGAGAATGCCACTGAAGATGACATCTAAGCTGAGAGGCGAGATGGCCAAGAAGATAGCATTCAAAAAAGTGACAGAGCACAAAGAAGATCCAAAGAGCCACTCTACGAATCACCTTGAACCGAAAGCTAAAATAGAAGAGATGCAGAACCATATCTGCAAATCATTTAAGAAGGGTTCAGAGAATGCTAAGTGCCAGAAGAAGTCTACCAAAAGCTCAGAGACTTAGCAAACCCAAATGGTGATGGTGCAAAACTGACATCGAATAAAGATGAGATGCAAAGTATGAAGATCAGCTGCACCAGAAAAGAAGTGGTCCAGACTCTACACAGAATAAAAAGAGGACCATGCTAAGCTGCTAAGTACAAAAGATGTTCAAGATTCAAGACATCTTAGCAACAAAGAACCAACTGTGACGCCCCCAAAATAGGTATACATCACCCATTCTGAGTCACCAAATACTTGGTACATAAATCAAATACA
This sequence comes from Panax japonicus, assembly GCA_020205505.1. NCBI lineage: Eukaryota > Viridiplantae > Streptophyta > Magnoliopsida > Apiales > Araliaceae > Panax > Panax japonicus. The sequence continues at coordinate 31,457,711 of CM035114.1, forward strand.
AACTTCTTTTATACAATATGAAAAAAGCGTAGCTAAGAGTTTTTACACGAATATTATCTTCTAGACAATATAAAAACTGAAATGAAGTCCTCATTATATTTATTATCACACTATTTCTTAGAATAGTGAGAACTACTATAGCCACCATCTCGGACCATCGCTCCATTCCCCGACTAGTCCCGGTTATGTTCTCATTTCTTGAAGAGAACAATGAAAGCAAAGGGGTGAGCTTAACTAGCCCAGTAAGAAATATTATGACTAAGATAATGCAGAATAGATTATCATTAGCCTTCAACAATGTTAAACTAATAAACAACAAGTTTAACTGCAACGCAACAAGCAATCCATTAGAAGAGTCAAGTAGAGCATGATATCTACTATCTTCTATGATTTAAAAAGTTTTTCATCCACTTTATTGTTGAGACTCAACTTAATAAATAAACCACATCATCGAATCATCCCTGCACTATGGGCAGGGGATATTCATGTAATCATCAATGGTCATGATTATATCGAATAATCCCTGGTCATAATCATACCAACAACTGTCCATCAATGCACTACGGGCCAATGAGGACTTTTACCACATTATTTGTAACATTACGGGTCATGATTATACTGAATGATCCCTGGTCATAATCATACCAATCAACAGTCCATCTATGCACGTAAGCCAAAGATGACTTTCATAACAATATAAGCATGAGGATGATGACAATGATATAAGCATTAATCAAACAAAATCAAGGATAAATATTAAAGACTTTAAATTTATCCAAAGTTTAAAAATATCCAAATTGTCAACATGATACTCCTTTGTGGAGTAAAATTCAAGAATAATATTCATGTATCAAAAATAATTTGGACAGAAAAAAAATATATTTTTTGGGTGAATAGTACCCTATGAATAGTATTTTGAGAATAGTACCTCGTGAATAGTACTCCGACATAAAAAGTATCCCAAATACCCGAGTGAATAATATTCAAGTGAATAGTATCTGGGTGAATAGTAACCCATAAATAGTAGCTCATGAATAGTACTCCAGCATGAAAAGATCAATAATTATTAAGAAAGCTTAGAATAATATTTTCATGAAAAGATACTGGACGAAACGTAAATATCAAGGATATTCTACTAATTTTACGGAGTATAGAAGCAATACTTTAACAGAATGAGTGTAGAATTCAGAATTTGAAACAAAATAATATTACTTACATGTTATAGAGTATGGAAGAAAATATTATTTCATACGGATATTGAACAAAAATAATATCCCTTATGAATACGAAAGAAATAATACCGCTTACCTCAGAAGTAGATTGGATACTGGAATAGTGAAGTAGCAGACTTCTCTTCTTCTTTCTCTCTATAGCTTCTCTCTCTATAATTACTCTATTTACAGGATAATAAAGAATGGAATAATAGAAGAATTTCACCATGTATGAGGTACTTCGCATAGACAGGTTATTCCAACATAATAATAAAGAATGGAATAACAGAAGCTCTCTTCATGAATGCGAAAGAAATAATACCCATTACCTTAGAAAGAAATTGGATACTGGAGTAGAGAGGTAGCAGACTTCTCTTCTTCTTTCTCTCTATAATAATTGCTTTATAGCTTTAGTGAATTGGTGAGAAATGAAATAAGAATGAGCTTCTATTTATAGGAAAATATAATTTTGATAATTACACGTTTTGGGGCTCAAAATATCACAGTATAATACCTTCATCTTTTCCTTTATTTTTAATTTAGTCTTGTAAGTATTATCAAATTTGCACCACCTCCCCTAATAGTACATCATGTGAATCAATAGTTCCATACATGTGAAAAAAAAATAGTTACAGTATAATACCTTCATCTATACCTCTATTTTTAATTTAGTCATGCAAGTATTATCAATCTTGCACCACCTTCCCTAATAGTGCATTCATGTGAATCAATAGTACATACATGTGAATAAATAGTTATAAGCATGTGAATTAATAGCAATTAATTGCTCATTTATTCGATTATTTACCCGATTGGTCAATATAACCTCCAGAAATCAATTATTATCAAAATAAATGTTGATTCCCATAAACACTAATAATCCCAACACAATGGAACTATCAATTTCATCTTTAATTAACACAAACTTATTCATCATTAATATTATAACTCATAATATTTAACAACCGGATCATTCCAAGGAAAGAGGGGGCTTTCTGTTAAGGATTTCTCCCTATTGGTGCGCAATTAAGTGACCAAACCTCTCCTCGACAGAACATTCTAGACATTATCAATATTACAAATAATAATATGAATAACTTTGTCATCTCAATTATTGATTTAATAATAATAAATATTATAAAGATGATATTGTGACAATAATTGAATCAATAATATGAGAGATATTATGCAGCAATTATTGTAGCAATAATTGAGTATAACTGAGTGACTTATCACGTAACCATCAATAATTAATCCCGTGTGCTACTATGCAACCACGCGTATTACTGTACTTTTACCACCGGGCATTTCAACAGTTTAACGGTAAAACTTTCGTCATTATTTTTATAGAAATATATTTTTGTAGTTTTCTTATTTCGACAGTAATTCTGTTGTGGGGTCCACCAATGATTGTGCCGTCATACAAATATTCCCTGGTAAAACTAATATTCCCCGACCAATCGAATATTTTATGACAAATTGCATACTTTGTAAAATTTTTACATATCACCCTTAACTTTAACTTTTTATCAATTTAACCATTTACTAAATAGAAAAATAATTATAAAAAAATTAAATACTTTCATTTCATAAAATTTGGGATCTCACAATCTCCCCTCCTTATGAAATTTTGCCCTCAAAATTTACGTACCTGGTAGTTCGAAGAGATGAAAATACCTTGCTTTCTTTTCGGATTGTACCTTCCCGGTTATTTCCTCTCTATCATAATTTTTCCATTGCTCGTCTCCTGTATTTCAGATATCATTCTAGAATTCATCTTCAAAATAAAGGTTAATTGATATGCCACATATTATCCTTATAATCTCACCAACCAATTAATTAACAAATAAACTTAGGAAGGTCATGTAATACCCCAACTTTTATGAATAAAGAATAATTTTCTCGAAATATATTTTTGAATATTATGGTGTGGATTTGATATAATGTTATAGTTGTGGGTAATATTTACAAATTTTGCAAAGTAAGCAAATGGTTATATAATATTCGCATATCCATCACCCATTCTGAGTCGTCAAATACTTGGTACATAAATCAAATACATACTTCTTTTATACAATACGACAAAAGCGTAGCTGAGAGTTTTTACACGAATATTGTCTTCTAGACAATATCCAAACTCAAACGGAGTCCTCATTACATTTATTATCATACTATTTCTTAGAATAATGAGGACTACTATAGCCACCATCTCGGACCATCACTCCGTTCCCCGACTAGTCCTGGCTACGTTCTCATTTCCTTAAGAGAACAATGAAAGCAAAAGGGTGAGCTCAACTAGCCTAGTAAGAAATATTATGACTAAGATAATGTAGAATAAATTATCATTAGCCTTCAACAGTGTTAAACTAATAAACAACAAGTTTAACTGCAGCGGAACAAGCAATCCATTAGAAGAGACAAGTATAGCATGATATCGACTATCTTCTATGATTTAAAAAGTTTTTCATCCATTTTATCGTTGAGACTCAGCTTAATAAACAAACCACATCATCGAATCATCCTTGCAGTACGGGCCAAGGATATTTATGTAATCATCAATGGTCATGATTATACCGAATAATCTCTGGTCATAATCATACCAACAACTATCCATCAATACACTACGGGCCAATGAGGACTTTTACCACATCATTTGTAACATTACGGGTCATGATTATACCGAATGATCCCTAGTCATAATTATACCAATCAACAGTCCATCTATGCACGTAAGCCAAAGATGACTTTCATCACAATATAAGCATGAGGATGATGACAATGATATAAGCATTAATCAAACAAAATAAAGGATAAATATTAAAGACTTTAAATTTTTCCAGAGTTTAAAAATATCCAAATTGTAACATGATACTGCTTTGTGGAGTAAAATTCAAGAATAATATTCAAGTATCAAAATAATTTGGACAGAAAAGAAATATATTTTTCGGGTAAATAGTATCCCGTGAATAGTACCCCGGCATGAAAAGTGCCCCAAATACTCGAGTGAATAATATTCGAGTGTATAATATCCGGGTGAATAGTAACTCATGAAAAGTATTCCGGCATGAAAAGATCAATAATTATGAAGAAAGCTAAGAATAATATTTCCATAAAAAATATATTGGATGAAGCGCAAATATCAAGGATATTCTACTAATTTCACGGAGTATAGCAGCAATACTTTAACAGAATGAGTGTAGAATTCAGAATCTGAAACGAAATAATATTACTTACATACTACAGAGTATGGAAGAAAATATTATTTCATACGGATATTGAACAAAAATAATATCCTTTATGAATACAAAAGAAATAATACCCCTTACCTCAGAAGAAGACTGAATACTAGAATAGTGAAGTAGCAAATTTTTCTTCTTCTTTCTCTCTATAGCTTCTCTCTCTATAATTGGTCTTGTGAGTCATAGTGAATTGGTGAGAATGAAAGAAGAATGAGCTTCTATTTATAGAAAAATATAGTTTCGATAATTGCACGTTTTGGGGCTCAAAATATTACAGTATAATACCTTCATCTTTTCCTTTATTTTTAATTTAGTCCTGCAAATATTATCAAACTTGCACCACCTCCCCTAATAGTACATCATGTGAATCAATAGTTCCATATATGTGAAAAAAATATTTACAGTATAGTACCTTCATCTATATCTCTATTTTTAATTTAGTCATGCAAGTATTATCAATCTTGCACCACCTCCCCTAATATTACATGCATGTGAATCAATAGTACATACATGTGAACAAATAGTTATAAGTATGTAAATTAATAGCAATTAATTTCTCATTTATCCGATTAATTACCCGATTCATCAATATAACCTCAAGAAATTATTTATTATCAAAATAAATGTCGATTCCCACAAACACTAATATTCCCAACATAATGGAACTATCAATTTCATCTTTAATTAACACGAACTTATTCATCATTTATATTATAACTCACAATATTTAACAATCAGATCATTCCCAGGAAAGAGGGGGCTTTCCGATAAGGGTTTCTCCATATTGGCACGCAATTAGGTGACCAAACTCCTTGACAGAACTTTTTAGACATCGTTAATATTACAAATAATAATATGAATAACTTTGTCGTCTCAATTATTGATTTAACAATAAAAAAATATTATGAAGATGATACTGTGACAATAATTGAATCAATAATATGAGAGATATTATGCAGCAATTACTGTAGTAATAATTGAGTATAATTGAGTGACTTCTTACGTAAGCATCAATAATCAATACCTTGTGCTGCTATGCAACCACGCGTATTTTTGTATTTTTACCACCGGGTATTTTAACAGATTAACAGTAAAACTTTTGTTGTTATTTTTATATAAACATATTTCTGTCATTTTCTCATTCCGACAGTAATTCCATTGTGGGGTCCACCAATGATTGTGTCGTTGTACGAATATTCCCTGATAAAATTAATATTCCCCGACCAATAGAATATTTTATGACAACTTGCATACTTTGCAAATTTTTCACATATCACCCTTAACTTTAACCTTTTATCAATTTAACCATTTACTAAATAGAATAATAATTATAAGAAAATTGAATACTTTTATTTCATAAAATTCGGGATCTCACACCAACAACAACTACAACAACAACAAGTAGCCAGGGCCTGAGGGGTCCTTGTCCGGAGGGACTAAATGAAGTTACAAGCCTGCGGGACTTGAAGAGTTCTTAGTGAACTAGAGGAATTCTAAGCCTGCTGGGCTTGAAGATTTCTTAGTAAACTAGAGGACTTCCAAGCCTGCTGGGCTTGAAGAGTTCTTAGTGATTCAGGGTGCTACCCTTCCTTAGTGGAATTCCTACTCGTTGAAGCAGAAGAGTGGATTGGGAGCTTGAGTCTCTGAACCACTTAAAATCCCTTGTGTCTTTTACATTCAGTCATTTACTTTCTGTCATTTACACTATGTACCTAACTGCTATAAATTCTATATATGTATTAACTGCTTACAACTTAACTAACTCTATGAACAATGTATGCATGTTCATGAATATATCAATGAAGGGGATCTTTTGTTTATTCCGTTGTTCTTGAAAAGATTCTTATGTTTGTCATGTGACAATTCATTAGCAATATAAAATAAACAAGAAAAGTATTTGAGAATAAAAAGGATCTATTCAACCCCCCCCCCCCTTCTAGATCTATTGTGTGCCTACTGGGAACTAACACAATCAATAATACCTGGCAACAGTGCCAAAAACTTGTTGGCTTATTTGGGTGTTAATCAAAACAACACATACACGCAAGTGCACGGTGTCAATAAGTAATATAAAGTGAGTAGAGTATCGTTCCCACGGAGATAAATGATTAAATTTTTGCCTATCATGCAACAGTTTTATAACTATCTCGGTCTACTTAAACATATGATCAAATTATGACTTATCTAAATGTACTGAATATCAAAAAGTAACTAACTAACAAGTAATATTAACCAGATAAGGGAGATATGAGATTATAATATCACTTAATGCATCATTCAAGTTATTACATTTCTTGTTAAGCTTAATTTATTACTAAGGATTGCTAGTCGAGAACACGAAAGTAAAATATGACCATCTCTCGATGTACCATACCCATATCATAATGAATATAGAAATGATAGAATAATTGTGAACACCCACATTAACTAACTCACTATATCTCTATGTGATTTAGAATTAATTAAGGTTTAAGTCCAAGTTCTCAATTAACTATGAGTGGTGCTTCAATATATCGTTATCCTTAGCACTAATCATGGAATCTAACATCATATAGAATTATAAACACAAGCTAATATGGTCAGATCTGAACTCATAATTCATTTCTCAATTTTATACGAGTTATCACGGTAATGGGTGATCAAGAAATTAGACAATTAGAGCAAACCATAATAGACAATCCATTCAAAATCAATCAAATCTCAATAAAGAAGCATAACAATCTGAACTAAGCACTAAGTTCCATTATAATCCCAAATAGAAATTAGTTCATAATAGAATCAAAATCCCTCATCCATATTTGTTTATACATTGAAAACCAAAAATGAGAAGAAAGAGAAGCTAAGGTAAAAGGATTGTAAATCTGAATACTTCTCTCCAAATCTGAACTTCCAATGTTGAGCAAATGCTTCAAAACTCCCAAATATTCAGCCCCAATTAAGCTAATCTAAAGTTCAAAATGAAAACTACTATATATTCAAAGTAGAGAGAATAGTATATACAAGGTACTCTCTATATTTCTCTATGTTACCCTCAAAGGAAATAAAAAAGTCCTAATATCTCTCTACTAACGTTTTCTAACCCCCTCTTCAAGAAATATTTTGATTGGCTATTTAAATGGAAAGTCAGCATTTTAATCTTTAGAGACTGGCACAACTGCGCCAAATTTATGCTTTGTCTGGGTGCAGATGTGCCCCGGGCATCCTGCACCAGACTTGGGCGCAGCTGCACTGGCCTCCTTTGTTAAATGGGAGCAGCTGCGCTCTGTTAGAATTTTTGAACTTTGTTGCTGTCTTCTGCACTTTTAGTCCACACCATCAATGCTTTCATTGTTGCTCCCCATTTTCATGTCATACTTCCTTTGCTCTCACACACCAGTCTTTATATCTATCATGCCTTTATGGTCTTCTTTTGATGAAAGATGCTACAAAGCGAGTTTTATGAACGTGAAACCTACAAAACAAGAAGAAATACATGAAAAGTAACTAAAAGAACTGAGATTAAGCAGCGATTATAGTAAGTTAGCATCCAATAAGTAGGTCTAAAACCTACTTATCAGCAGCGCGATGACGCTTCATGGCAGCACGACGGCGCTTCATGGCAGCACTGTGACGTTGGTGCTTGGTCAAGCTCTAAAATGTCCTGCTAAAGCATAAGTCTTGCCAATATGCATCTCAATTTCATAACCAAGGCATGAGAACCTCATCAAATGTTCCTTTGAACATCAACATGCACATGAATCTAAATAGAAGCGTAAAATACATCAAAATGAATAAAAAATGTCCAAGAACTCACAGTTTTCTTAAGGTAAAAGTGTTTAATTTGTAGGTATATAAAACCTACTTATCAGCTACATCCAAAAGACTAAATTTAGATTTGTGATTTCCTTAATCTTTAAGGGGGATTTTCCAAAGAATATTATGTTGTGCATAATCAATATTGATTAACTGCTTACTTGGTAATACATCTTTAATTAATCAAAAAGTTTTAAAGATATATTCAAACCCCTCCCCCCAATTTAAATCTCTAGTGTGCCTCCAGGAAACAACAGTTTTGTCCAAAGATGAACAAAAGTGGACTTAAGATGAAGGAAATATGACCAAAACAAAAACTAGAAATTTAAAATTAAAACTGCAATAACTCGAGTTTTACAACTCAAATTTGGATGAAATTTTGGGTTTAAGTAAATTTAGATGCAAAGAGGATTTTGTCCAAATTTCATGCTTTTTGAACAAAAATTTTAATTTTAATAAATATTACAATTTCAGACGGAAATTGGCTTTTAAAATAAATACTAAAATATTCGAAAAAAAAATAAAAAAATAAAAAAGAATCTGAAATGAAATTAACTAAGTGGGGCTAGAAGGATGAAAGATAAAAAAATGGTTAAAAGTGTTTAATAAATAAAATATGGTTGAAGAAATTATGAAAAAAATTAATTTAAAGGTTACTATAAAATGTGTACTGTAATTTACCGACGAGTGCATGTTAAAGTAAGTCATGTAAGATTAAGGGTAAAATAGTCATTTTGATACTAAAATTACAAAAATGAGATTAAGTTGGTACTTGGAAATAAGTTACGATAACCGAAATTATCGAAATGAGGTTATAAATAGTTACCGACTATAACTATTGAAAATATTAAATTATTTACTTATATAAATCATTATGGATGATGTAGGTGAACATTTGGGGACAAAAAGTGGTTTAAATGAGGAAAGTACACTTGAATCAAGTAAGTTCTCACACTCCTGTGTATTTGAATTTCGCTCATTATTAAACTATAAAATTTGTTGAAATTTTTTTTGGACCGTCTATTTTGTTCGGCTAAACTCAATTGTTATGTTTCTATCAATTTATTGAAATGTTCATGATTCTTTGGTGTTATGTTAATCCGATCCAAATTATTTTGGTGCAGACTCTAATGTATGACTGAGTAGAACAACCCTAAAAATAGGGATAAATATATTGTATGGTAACTGACATATGTTGTAAAGATACAGCATGAAGATGATGTTACGTGTAACATGGAGTACTGTTAGACTAATCCCATAATGATACTTTGTGGAGAATTCACAGTCTTTGTGACTGTTGAACATTATTGCTATCCAAAGGCACTAAGAGGTCTAGAAGGTGGGTTGAATAGATCCTTTAACAAACTTTTCTTTTAAAAAAATATTATCAACTTATAAATTAAGCAGCTTAATTTAAATATGCACATCGGAATGATAATTTGAAAATCCCCTTCAAAGATTTAAGAGAATCGAAGTTCTAAATTTAGCACATAAATGAAATTAAGTCACAAATAAATATAAAAGACGCTACAGAAATGGAAATGTAGAAAATAAAGAAGACACAGAATTTTAAGTGGTTCATAGCACAAAAATCTTCTAGTTCATTCTTCTACTCTTCGAGTAGGTATAATCCAATAAGGATGAGTGATCACTAAGATCTGTTCACTAAGAACAATTAGAACGACTGAATCACTAATATTTCTTCAAGTCACAAAGACTTGGAACAAATTCCAAAGACTTGGAACAAGTCCCAAATACTTGGAACAAGTCACTAAGACTTTATTACACAGGTTACTAAGATATGAACAATCACTAAGAGATAGATTGAGTTGGAGATGCTGCTTAGTGGCTTTAAGTTCAACAATTAAAAACTTAGCAGCAGAACAAGTAGTTATAGAATTGTAGAGTAAAGTTCTTGAGAGTTAAGCAATAGTTCAACTTATATATTTTACGATCATTACTGTTAGAGTGCCTCTTATATACGTCCATGAGATTGTCCCGTTGTAAAGTTGCAGTTGCTCATTTAATGTTTTGATCCAAGAAGATCTCTGATTGTTGACTTTTAAAGAGAATGTGTCAGCTTGCTTTTGTTTAATGTTTCATTTAATGTTGCTTTTGTTTGTGATATGTCACATCAGACTGCTACAATAACATTCACGTGAGTTATTGTCACTTCTCTATGCAATGTTATTTACAAGATAGTTCCTAAAATACTTGCGAATCGCCTCAAACATGTGATTAATTCTATTATCTCAGAGCAGCAAAGTGTGTTCATTCTAGGAAGGCTAATTACTGACAACATTATGATTGCTTATGAGGTAATTCACTATCTAAAGAGGAAAAGGCAAGGGAAGTCAGGATTCTCTGCGCTGAAGATTGATATGAGTAAAGCCTATAATAGACTTGAATGGGATTACTTGCACCAAATCATGGTTTGTATGGGTTTTCCTTCGACTTGGATTCGGTGGATTATGTTGTGTGTTTCCACTGTGAAATATTCTATAGTTCATAATGGTTGTGAGTTGGATTATGTTGTGTGTTTCCCTCTCTCGCCTTATTTATTTATCCTCTGTGCCGAGGGTTTTTCTGCCTTGCTTCATCGTTATGAGCGTCGTGGGCTAATCCACGGCTGTAAAGTCTCTCAAAGTGCTCCAGTTGTGTCCCACCTATTTTTTGCCGATGATAGTTATTTGTTTTTCAGGGTGACTACCTCAGAATGTCAGCATATAAAGGAATGCATCTAGTTATATGAATATGCCTCGAGTCAGCAGATAAATTTTCAAAAATCCTCTATTCTTTTCAGTGTTAATACGTCGGTGGATGTTCAGAATGTGGTTAGTGGCATTCTTCAGGTTCGGGTTACCTCTGATCATGGGAAGTACCTTGACTTACCATCTTATATGGGGAAGAATAAGAAGAAGGCACTATCTTTTGTCAAGGATCGTATGTGGAGTCAACTGTCCGGCTGAAAGACAAAGTTATTCTCCAAAGCTGGTAAAGAAGTTCTAAAAAAGAGTGTGGCTCAGGCTCTTCCTACTTTTGTTATGAGTGTCTTCTTATTGCCGAAGGACCTTTGCTCGGAGTTGGAAATCTCAATGGCTCGATTTTGGTGGGAGTTGGGCTCTAATCAGTCCAAAGGGATTCATTGAGTTAGTTGGAAGAAATTATGCGCTCGGAAGGAGCATGGGGGCTAAGGTTTCAAGAGTCTCTATGACTTCAACTTGGCCATGCTTGGTAAGAGCGAGTGGCATTTGGTGATTCGTCCATCTTCGCTAGTTGCAAGGATTTTTAAGGCCAGATATTACCCTTCCACTTCCTTCTTCTGTGCTCAGAAAGGAAATAATCCCAGCTGTAACGCCCCGAAATCCGGTCTATCTTCACACCCGGATTCCGTACGTCATGATCCCATTTTCTTCCAAACATATATCATTATATAGTTAAATATAACAACATACATCCTCAAATCCCAGGTTCTAAAACCTTAAAACCTCTTTCATTTCAAATAATGATAATTACATTATTCCTTTCATCTTACAAGAGTGACTTTTATCCGCCACCAAGGATATATAACAATTTATTAAACTAGTCTATAGTTTAATTTTTCATCTTTCTGCATTCAAGTCTTCACTTAATCTTTTCGCTCATTCACATTCTGAATGGCACTTCATCTGGATACCGTCAGCTTGACTCTCACGGGATCCTTAAGTTCTTCTAACATCGTTCGCTGAAAATATTTTTATTTAAAGCAAGTATGAGCATTCAATTGCCCAACTAGTCATAACAGTTGAACAAACAACTTCAAGAATTTAAACATTCTTTTAAGACTTCAATAACCGAACAAAGGTTATGAAGTAGCTTAAATAATAGGAATAATCTCGATTCCTATCATTTTAAAATATTAGTCACATTCGCTTGGAAATACTTTCATTCTCTACTGTCTTTCATACACATTCTGTCTGGCTAGAATCAATAGCACAGACTTAATCAATAACGGTTCATGTATAAACAGAACATGCTCATATTGAACAGTTCAATCACAGAACAGTTCATCTCATAGAAACACCGAAGTGTTCACATTGTGGCACAAGGCCTCATATGTTCTACCACCTTGTACAAATATCACACATTCGTACATAGACATAACTTCTCAAGTTCAACATCTAAGAAGTTTTAGAAACTAGCATTGAAAATCCGACAGTGGTTTCGTGGTTCCATCTTTCAGGTTTCGTCCGACAGTTCGAAAACTGCGATTCTCGGAATCCAAATATTTTTGGATATTTCGTCTTTCCTTTACCGATTAACTTTTACGTATTCTTCGGATTTCCGAAAAACTAAAAAACACTTTTTGATGACAAGCATTTTCCTTCACGTTTTCCTCTAACGTAGTTAAACGAATGAAAAGTACATAATAGTACTTTTCGTCATTTTTAGTTTATCTGATTTTTACACGTTTTTTGAGAAAAATTTTATCGACTTACTTAACATTTCACGATATATTATCGTCAAATCTTTAGACGGAATGTCATTTAGACATACTGAACTCTCAGAAAGACTTAGGTTATTCAAACCCTAACCCTTAGGGTTTCGTCGGGTGAATAGTGTCTATTTTGTCTTTTTCCCTGGAAATATTTTGTTCCCGAAAAATTTTTATTTTCATCTTGAAAATTCTTACTCGTTCAATCTAGCTCATAGCCAGGATCCTCCCGATTAATAATCATTCTAGGTTATAGAACGATCAATAAACACATAGCACAGAATAGTATTAATAAAATTCATTTTATTAATAACTAATTCTTTAAATCTTAAATTATGGACAATCCAATTTTCCTGGTTGTCACATCCTTCCCCCCTTATAAAAATTTCGTCCTCGGAATTTCTTCAAACCACACCCATACCCGGGTCATCACATTCACCCCTTCTTCACATAATTTCGTCCTCAAAATTTTAGCCTACCCCTCTTCTCAACTTCTCTTCAAAGAAGTTCTTATCTTTCAAACATTCTCTCACCTTCACAACTTATCAAGAATTATGAAGTAGAATGAACAATGAGGAATATAAGAATTCCTTTAAAATATTTCATACTTTTGCTGAGGGGTTAAATTGACCATGAACTCTTACTAGGTTTAACAGCATGACGCCATAACCTTTCTTTCAACGGTCATTTTACAATCATAAAGAAGGTAAACCACCTCTTCCATACGTAGGTGATCAACCTATCGTATAACCCGATTTCATGGTATGTTCACCTCAGACTTAATCATTAGATTCCGTACCAAAATAATTTGGTTTGGCATAGCTCTTCAAAGAAAGCTCTATTTTCTTTTAATCATGACATACCATTCGTCTTAGCCAAATCAAGTAGCTTAGACCATACCAATAAATTGGACATCAACTTGAAACATTCGTCTAGTCAACTCACTTGACATCGACCAATTCTTTAAATTCTTTTACAATACATCAAAACGTTTTATGACGTCATGATACCGCACTTTTCAAAGTACGTTGAGGACTTCGTTATTTTATGACTTCATCATTATACATCATACCATAGCGGGTTGTTGATCCTAAGATCACATCCAACACTAGGTTCAATTGCATTCATAACTCCATCCTTTTACCATCTTTGCATCAAATGCACTGATGATATAAAATTCATTTTGATATTTCTAATCAATTTTTGTCTAGCCAAAACTATTAGCATAGACATACCAAGAATAGTTCTTTTTAAATCTATTGGTTATAAAAGTTGAACCAACTCTTTCCTTTTTAAAAATGCGCACACATAAGCACAATTTCAAGAAATTTCAAAATCTAGCATAGCTAGATGACTTGGAATATCCTATTCTCCATCTTCCTTCATTGTCTTACTTGCGACAATACTTAATCTTCTCTAGCACCTTCAATGCTAAGTCTACTGAAAATACTTACTTTCAGTCTAAACATTCCTATACCTTAGTATAGTTCATCAACTTACCACACTTTATGTGTTTAGGAACTTTCCATAACCATATGTGTTTAAGAACTTATCTTCGCAATATGTAATCTAGGAACAAATCAAGGACTATCCATATGCTTAGGGCTCAGAAACATAGCATATAACTATGAGTCACAAAATTTTCATAAGTATGAGTTTCAAGAACCCGCACCTATCTTATCATTTTCTACCTATCAAGTATATACATGAGAAAAGATTCACCTTCTCGTCATATACATATTGATAGCACGCCATACTATTCCAATGATTATCACTGTAATAACTAAGTAATCACTAACCCCCTCACATTCGAAGGTTCGTACTACTCAGCTATCACATGAGTCCTCAATCAAAATCTTAGAACTTCTAACTTTCTCTTTACTTAATACGAATTTTCTTTAATTCATATGTTATCCTTTACAACTCAATCTGAGTTCTTCTTCTCGTACTACTTCGTAGTACCATTCATTCATAGCATTAGCTATAAATCATCCATCGTTTAACAGATCATCTGTTACTACGATTTACTATGATCACGTGGTGATCTTCTTACCCTTCTCTCTACGATTATAGTCTTAGGTACGCATACCTAAGATTTATAACCTATCAGCTCTGATACCAACCTGTAACGCCCCAAAATCCGCTCTATCTTCACACCCAGATTCTGTACATCACGATCCCATCTTCTACCAAACATACATCATTATATAGCTAAATATAACAACATACATCCTCAAATCCCAAGTTCTAAAACCTTAAAACCTCTTTCATTCCAAATAATGATAATTACATTATTCCTTTCATCTTACAAGAGTGACTTTTATCCACCACCAAGGATACATAACAATTCATTAAACTAGTCTATAGTTTAATTTTTCATCTTTCCGCATTACAAGTCTTCACTTGATCTTTTCGCTCATTCACATTCCGAATGGCACTTCATCTGGATACCGTCAGCTTGACTCTCACGGGATCCTTAAGTTCTTCTAACATCATTTGCTGAAAATGTTTTTATTTAAAGCAAGTATGAGCATTCAATTGCCCAACAAGTCATAACAGTTGAACAAACAACTTCAAGAATTTAAACATTCTTTTAAGACTTCAATAACCGAACAAAGGTTATGAAGTAGCTTAAATAATAGGAATAATCTCGATTCCTATCATTTTAAAACATTAGTCACATTCGCTTGGAAATACTTTCATACTCTACTGTCTTTCATACACATTCCATCTGGCTAGAATCAATAGCACAGACTTAATCAATAATGGTTCATGTATAAACAGAACATGCTCATATTGAACATTTCAATCACAGAACAGTTCATCTCAAAGAAACACCAAAGTGTTCACATTGTGGCACAAGGCCTCATATGTTCTACCACCTTAGTACAAATATCACACATTCGTACATAGACATAACTTCTCAAGTCCAACATCTGATAAGTTTTAGAAACTAGCATTCATTTAAAATATGAATGAAGTTAGGAAACTTGCCTTACGCACAGCTACAACTTACGCTGAACTACTTATTCCAATCCCTATAACACATAAGGAAATAACACATACACCAATTAATCATATACTTGACTTACACATTGGTTTACTTAACTTTACTTCTTAGGGTTCGCGTTCTTGCAATATAATTTTACGCGACTAACTTTCATTATCGGTTTACGGCTTCATGACATACGGAAATGTTTTAATCAAAATGTTCTTCATCTTTGATGATTTACATTCTTATCTTCTTCTTATAACTTCTCTAGGACTTTGCACACATCGCTTCTCTGCTAGTAGTCTATATGGTACTTTGAGTGGTTTCCCACAAACAACCAACAAACAAGTTCTCGTCTCATCTACACTGCCATCACAGTGATTTAGATCGGTTGCCAGTTTCGTATATACCTTCGCTCTCTGAAGGAATTGTTTAGCCCAGCTCCTATATGTCAACCATCAGAGGTTACGATTGTACCACAACCTAAATTTATCTTAACTTATACGAACTATTAAATATAATGTTCATTAAGTCAATTTCTTATTCCTTATGGCTTTCTGATAATCTAAATGTCATACCTCAAGATTCATTCTTATTCGACTCACATTCGGCTTTCAATACTTTTATTACTGTTCGTTACGGCTTTCTCGATAATTCATATCTTACTTACTACCTTTGTCAACGTCTACGTTATACAACCAGGGTATACTTAGAACGTTCGTCCAACACGAATACGATTTACGAGGATCGTTTACGTATTCAACGTTCACGTTGCTCATCTCTTAATCTCTCATTCAACCTTTACCCGAGGTTTTAATCGATTTTGATTGTTATCCATCCCATGAACCCCATGTTTATTATTCTTTCTTAATGTCGAAGCCATACAGATCATTGTATGCTAAGATAGATCGTTCATCGCAACAACATTGCGTTCACGGCGTCTATACACTTTAAATTCATCTCGCATTACCATGATATAACATCGAAATGTTATTCATTACCCTCATCACTCAACGTCTAATGAATCACAATCATAGCAATCCCTCACGTTCGTTTATCGCGACTATGGTCCCCGGATATCGGTTCTGTAACCTGTGCCTACATTATTTGTCTTTTAATCTCGTTTAATCTTTCTGTTCAACCTTCATTAAAGGTTTAAAACACTTGATTAAGTGTTACATTAGTTGAACATTATGTTCTTATTTCTTCCTTGCACATCCCCAAGTACTTGAGCAGTAAAAATCTCATTTCTGGGCATTGCCCTGTACCGACGCTGCGGCGCCACTCTCTTCACTAAGACTCACGCTGCGGAATGAGTTAGAAGTGTCTGGCTCTCCGGTCTGGTGCTGCAGCGCCACCTTACAAAGCATGGCTTGCACCGCGACGCCAAGCCCTTCTTCTCAAAATGTTTTCTAAGTGTTAACTTCATTTTGAGATGCTTACTTTCCGATCTCATAACTTCTTCGTTATAACTCAGAACGAGGTCTTTCCAATGCCATTTTCTTCCTTATCTTATATACTTCAATTACACATTGACATAACTTAGTTCTGGATCCATTAACGTGCCTTTTGATTGGCTTAATCTTCACCCTTCGTTCATTTTACTTTATTAACGTTCTTCGTTCGTCCAACACGAATACGATTTATGAGGATCGTTTACGTATTCAACGTTCACGTTGCTCGTCTCTTAATCTCTCATTCAACCTTTACTCGAGGTTTTAATCGCTTTTGATCGTTATCCATCCTATGAACCCCATGTTCATTATTCTTTCTTAATGTCAAAGCCATACAGATCATTGTATGCTAAGACAGATCGTTCATCGCAACAACGTTGCATTCACAGCGTCTATACGCCTTACATTCATCTCGCATTACCATGACGTAACATCGAAATTTTATTCATTACCCTCGTCACTCAACGTCTAAGGAATCACAATCATAGCAATCCCTCACATTCGTTTATCGCGACTACGGTCCCCGGATATCGGTTCCGTAACCCGCGTCTACATTCTTTATCTTTTAATCTCGTTTAATCTTTCGTTCAACCTTCACTAAAGGTTTAAAACACTTGATTAAGTGTTACATTAGTTGAACATTATGTTCTTATTTCTTCCTTGCACATCCCCCAGTACTTGAGCAGTAAAAATCTCATTTCTAGGCATTGCCCTGCACCGGCGCTGCGGCGCCACTCTCTTTACTAAGACTCGCACTGCGGCGCGAGTTAGCAGTGTCTGGCTCTCCGGTCTAGTGCTGCAGCGCCACCTTACAAAACATGGCTAGCGCCGCGGCGCCAAGCCCTTCTTCTCAATTTTTTTTTCTAAGTGTTAACTTCATTTTGAGATGCTTACTTTCCGATCTCATAACTTCTTCGTTATAACTCGGAACGAGGTCGTTCCAAAGCCATTTTCTTCCTTATCTTACGTACTTCGATTACCCATAGACATAACTTAGTTTCGAATCCGTTAACATGCCTTTTTTATTCGCTTAATCTTCACCCTTCGTTTATTTTACGTTATTAATGTTCTTCGTTCGTTCGTTCATAATTTGGTCATCTGAACTCGAAATTCATTCGTTCTTGAGTCCACGACTCACGTTTTCTACGTTCTCTTACTTTCTTATGAAATCCTACATGTTCGGGTTCATTTACTAACTTTCTAATTCTCGTTCTTCTTTTACAAAATTTTTTCCATAACTTTGTTATAGCTCAGTTTTAATCCGTTCTTCATGAACGTTTTTAACATTCCTAACCAAGAAATAAGCAACTAACTTATACGTGATGGTTTTAAACTTTTCCATCAACAACAATTATCCTACGATGGTTTTAAATTTGTCCATCAACAACGTTCTTCGTGTTCTTCGCGTGTTCTTCGTTCGTTCTTTATTTTTAATCGATATTTTGGATTACAATTTCACTTTTTCTTGGAATTTGATGTTATAGAACATCACTCCTTACTTATTTAACCTACTCATTTATAAGATTCATTCGGATTGCTCAAAATCCTTTCGAATCTTACACTTCCTTAAGAAATTTATTTACTAAACTTCTAATTTCTTATTTCTTCTTTTCTTATGATTTCAACCATATGAAATCATTTCTACCATCTTTTACTCCTTATTCTCATTAAGCTATGTTTTTGAACATAAAAAACTTAAAGAAAATTTATACGAGATAAGGTTTCGGATTACCTTTCTCCTTTAATCTCTTTCTGTCGGACAAAGTTTGCTTACAAGCCAACTTTTCCTCTTCTTTTTCTCTTCTTCCTCCCATCCAAACTCTCTCTCTCTCTCTCTCTCTCTCTCTCTCTCTCTCTCTTTCTCTCAAAGTGTAGGATTTTCAAGAATCCAAACAAATGAGCTTAAGCTTCCTATTTATAGATTTTCATGGCTAGGGGCAAAAAAGTCATTTTTCCCTCCCTAACCCCCTTACTATTCAAGGCTTAAAGACTAATTTAACTTAGCCCTCAAGTTTGCTTAGCCCTTAAGTTTCGTAGTTCCGTCTTTCGGGTTTCGTCCGACAGTTCAAAAACTGCGATTCTTGGAATCCAAATATTTTTGGATATTTCGTCTTTCCTTTACCGATTAACTTTTACGTATTCTTCGGATTTCTGAAAAATTGAAAAACACTTTTTGATGACAAGCATTTTCCTTCATGTTTTCCCCTAACGTAGTTAAACAAATGAAAAGTATATAATAGTACTTTTCGTCATTTTTATTTTATTCGATTTCTGCACATTTTTCGAGAAAAACTTTTGTCGGCTTACTTAACATTTCACGATATATTATCATCAAATCTTTCGACGGAATGTCATTTTGACATATCGAACTCTCAGAAAGGCTTAGGTTATTCAAACCCTAACCCTTAAGGTTTCGTCGAGTGAATAGTGCCTATTTTGTCTTTTTCCCTAAAAATATTTTGTTCCCGGAAAAATTTTATTTTCGCCTTGAAAATTCTTACTCGTTCAATCTAGCTCGTAGCCAGAATCCTCCTGGTTAATAATCATTCTAGCGATCAATAAACACATAGCACAAAATAGTATTAATAAAATTCATTTTATTAATAACTAATTCTTTAAATCTTAAATCATGGACAATCCAATTTTCCAAGTTGTCACATCCTTCCCCCATATAAAAACTCCGTCCTCGAAATTTCTTCAAACCACACACATACCCAGGTCATCACACCAGCTTCATCTGGTCTAGTATCATGGCTGCCAAACCTCTCTTAAAGCGAGGTGCCAGATGGCGTGTTAGCAATGGGAAAAGTATTAATATTTAGACGAAGCCTTGGCTGCCTGACGTTGATAATCTTTGGTTGTCTTCTTCCCTTGTTCCAGGGACGAAACATGCTTCTGTGAACAATCTCATGCTCCCTGATGCGCTTTCTTGGGACACTGATTGAGTACGGGATTTGTTTGATGCTCGTGACTCTTCGTTGATTTCTAATATTTCATTGAGCAGTAGATGTCAAGAGGATCGCCTGTATTGGAGGTTCGAAAGAAGGGGGTTGTATTCGGTGAAGAGCGCTTATGACTTCTTGACCTCTGACCTGAGCACTCTTCACCCTCGTCATGATGCTCCAACTTGGAAGAAGATCTGGGCGGTTCATATCCCTCCAAAAGTGAAACATACTCTATGGCGTTTGTGTAATGGCAATCTACCCACCAAAGATAACCTTTTGAAGAAAAGAGTCATTGTGGATGGTACTTGTCCCGTGTGCAACTCTGCGGCAGAATCCAGTCATCATGTGTTTACCTCCTGCCCTTTTGCGAAAGAATGTTGGAGGCTGTCTACTGTGCGTTTTGTTCCCCCAGGTAACCAAGACTTCTTTGAGTGGTTTTCTAGTTTGTTGGTTAGTGGTTCACAGGAGGAGATTAAGCTAGCTTGTATGATAATTTGGTGTATTTAGCGGAATCAAAATGAGGTGTTACGGAATAATCGGGTCCAGAAGCCAGCTAGCCTGCTAAATCTTGCGAGTTCTTATCTTTTCCAATGGACTGTCGCTCAAGGAAAGCTTGTAAATGGCAATACTTCCATATCTGAAGATGACCATATTTGTTGGTCTAGGCCAGGAACAGGTTGGATCAAATGTAACGTTGACGGTGCCGTTTTTAATCAGGAGGCAAAGCTTCGTTATGATTGGGTGATTAGAGACTGCGCTAGTTCATTGGTTACTGCTGGGTGTGGCTCTTTTGCGGGTCATTTAGATCTTGAAATGGCGGAAGCAATCAGCTGCAGAGAGGCCCTTAGCTGGTTAAAGACTTGTCAAGCAGCGGAAGTGATCCTTGAATCAGATGCTTTCAATCTTGTTCAGGCTATTCGGGGATCTGATTCCTTTCTGAGTCCTTTAGGTTTGGTTATTGATGATTGTAAGCAACTCCTCCTTGATATTGAGGATTGTCGTATTTGTTTTGTTAGGCGGTCAGCGAACAGTGTCGCACATTTCTTAGCTCGTACGTCGGGTTCTATGTCTGGTAGCCATGTTTGGATAGGTTCTCCACCTCCTTTTGTTTGTAATGCTTTGATGTTGGATAATCAATAATAGTACTCCATACTTTGTCAAAAAAAAAACAAAATTTTTATACAAAGTATAGTAAGCTTTTGGTATTCTTCCTATATTGTGTATAGACGTGATATTTATGTGAAGTGACTATTAAATTTAGGAGTGTACATGCATTATGCATATAACTATAATCCCTAAAAATATTTAGTATGATTAAATATAGAAGGTGAAAAGACTCAATTCTAAAAATATGAATCTATGCAAAAAAAAATTAAAATTGAGTTATCTTAAAAACCATCTTAGTCAAGTTAAAATTATTTTATATTAGGATCTCTCGGCATATTACTTTTTTTTTTTAATTTTTTTTAGGCGAAATGTAATATTTTTGTCATTTGACATAAATGAATCCCAACATATATTCATGAGGTGGGGTTAACCGCTATTCCAAAGGAGGCGTGGTCTGTCGGCATATTACATACAAGGTATTGATTCCAAATTTAAAATTGAGCCCATGTTTAACCTCAATTTAAGCAGAATTTTTTTTTCTTCTCCAAATTGAGTCCGTGTTTGGTTCCCAGTTCTTCATCAACATGTAGTCAATGAGGTATTAAAGTCACCCAGCTCTGCAACCTTAATTGGGATATCATGCGGACTCTTCTAGCCCGTCACTTATCTCTTCCGCTTCCGTTACTATTTTTAACATTCCTAAACGTTTATTAGCTTTTTCATAACCAAAAGTGTGCTCTTTCTCAGATATTTTCTCTGCTTTCTGTTTAATTGGGTTCTATTTTATGCACGCCATTCGAATACTTTTGGCTGTGATCAGCAGGTTTTGGTGAATGCCGATTTAAGTTATGGATTTATTTCAATTTAGCTTGAACTATTGGGGCTCTCAAGCTTTTTAAAAAATAACCGTTCGTTTTTCAATTGAATTTAGCTTTTACTTACCCCATTTCTCTTGCATTTGATTTATTCAAGCTGGTGTGTGTTTTTCGTTATTTATTTATACTGAACTGAGTATTATTCCAATTTTATGTAATTCTTTTAAATTTTTAAGCGGGTACATTTTTCATAGTTGCTAGAACCATTAGGGTTTCTAGAATTTTGGAAATTATTCTCTAGCCAACAGGGTTGGTTCAAAATCAAATGAACATCAGTTGAATTGGGACTTTCCACGAAGTGTATTGCGTTTTTTACTTGAGCTTTATTGCTTGAGGGTTTATCTATGTCATCGGTTTGTCGTCAGAAGCTCAATTTTTAGTTTTTATTTTTGTGGCAGAGTATTGCTTTATTTTGTTGACACTTACCAGTTTTCTATGTCATCAGGATGTCTGCAAAATATCACATTTTTAAGGCACGGGAAGAGAAAATTATTTCCCTGGAGAAGGATAATCGCCTTGTTCACTGTTACTTGAAATCTTCATCAGAGAGTTCGCTACTTGCTGTTGTGGGGACTGAAAGGAGTACAAGGCACATGGGTCCAGTGCTTCCATCAATGCCTGTAAAAAATGGGGAGCATGGTCATCTGGCTCATCATGTTAGTGAGAAAGCATTGTTCACCATCCAACGATTCAAGTATGTATTGCCGCCATTAGATTCTAAGGAATTCATTTTTCAAATTTTGATTTACTGTGTAACATGTAGTGAAGAATTCTGTGTTTCTATTGTGTTTAATTGAAGACTAGGATGGGCGAGCACATGTGCAATCATTAATACTAGCACTTGGATAAAAAAGGTTGAAGGGTTAAATTTGTATGAAGGTTGTGCATCACTAGGTGATGCAAGTCTTTAAACTTTTGTTAATTATATCATTTAGTTCACTTGTTGCATTTGTATCCTTTGTCACTGAGTGCAAAGCCAATACTTCTTGGTCAGCTTCGAAGTTTTCAATTATGCATGTTATGTTGAAGAACGTACCACTGACCTTGTAGCCTAGGTGGACTTGATGAGCTCTCGAACTAAATGAGGGGGACTCATGCCACCAACTTGTTACTAAATTTTTTAATATGTAATGTTCATTGTAGTAACCCAAAAAAGGGGGAAAAGTGGAAAACCCCTGAGCTCTAGTGAGTGATAAATTTGATTGCAGATCTAGCTCTAGTGGACCCTGCCTAGAGTGCTTGCCTAGGACCCACTTAGGAAACCGCATTGACGCTCAAAGCTCCTTCCACTGTCTAGGTCTGTTTAGCACTTTTTAGAATATTGTAGATGAGATATGGATTATGACAAGTTTGCAAATTTTAGTTTCTTGCAGGGCTTGTTACAAGAATCATTGAAGCTATTATTTCCTAGGAATAGTCTGAAATGGAAATAGGAGTTTTAAAAAACTTTAAGAGACTTAAAATGTGAATGAATCCACGTGAGATCTATGTAACTTGATTTTGTTGTTACTTTTTGGAAGAGGGGTCAGCTCTCATTACATTTTCTTCTTCCTCCATCTATTTTCTTGCAGTTAATAAGAGCATTGAGGTCTATCGATTGTCACCCTAAAAATCAACTTTATTTATGTTTTAGTTCTTAATTCATCATTCAAGTATACATTATGTTTCTTCCTTGTTAATCTAACTAAATTACTTCTTTTCTATATTTACATTCATTAAAATTGAAGGGAAGATATTTATTTTTGTTTCAATTCTTTTAAAGAATTCGTTCAACTCATAATGTATGTTTGTTTTTTAGTTCTTAGCTCTTGTAATATATGCTAAACAAAGCCAAGTAAGACCTCATTGTGATTTTTTTTAAAGGTCAAGTTAGACCTCAAAATGTCAGAAGACTGTTTGATTGAAAAGAGAAAAAAATGAAAAAAATTCGTCTTATGTGTCGGAATTGCGACAACCCGGAAAATCGGATTGTCCAGAATTTAAGTTTAAAGAATTATTAATTAATAAAATAAATTTTATTAATAATATTCTGTGTTATGTGTTTATTAATCGTTTTAAGACCTAGGATGATTATAAAACGTGAGGATTCTGGCTACGAGCTGGACTGAACGAGTAAGAATTTTCAAGACGAAAATAAAAGTTTTCCGAAAATAAAAATATTTCCGAGAAAAAGACAAAATATGCACTATTCACCCGACGAACCCTAAGGGTTAGAGTTTGAATAACTTAAGCCTTTTCAAAAGATTGGTATGTTGAAATGACATTCCGTTGAAAGATTTGACGATAATAAGTTGTGAAAAGTTAAATTAGCCGATAAAAGTTTTTTTTCATAAAACGTGCAAAAATCGGACGAAATAAAAACGATGAAAAGTACTGTTATGTACTTTTATTCGTTTAACTACGTTTTGGGACAACGTGAAGGAAAACACTATTCTTCAAAAAGTGTTTCAATTTTTGGAATTTTCGAAAATTCGTAAAAGTTAATCGGTAGAGGAAAGACGAAATATCCAAAAATATTTGAATTTTGATAATCACAGTTTTTCGAACTGTCGGACGAATACCGAAAGACGGGACAACGAAGCTTCCAGGAGAAGCTTCGTGAATAGCAAGGAGGTGTGATTAGTAAGACGGTTTGGCCAAATGACCAAAATGCCCCCACCTTGGTTTTCTATATAAATAAGCCCTAAGCTCATTTGTTTGGTTAGAAAATTTCAACCAACACTTGAAAGAGAGAGGGAGAGAGGGAGAGAGGGAGAGGGAGAGAAAGAGAGAGGGAGAAGTTGGATGGGGAAGAGGAAGAAAAGGAAAAGGAAAAGGAATAGGAAAAGGAAAAGGAAAAGGAAAAGGAAAAGCTAGCCCAAGAGCAAGCTTTGTCTAACGGAAGAATATTAAAGAAGAAAGGTAATCCAAAACCTAACTTTAATCTAAATTTTCTTTAAGTTTTTATATGGAATCATATAGCTTAATGAAAATAGAAGTAAAAAATATTAAGAATGATTTTCATATGGTTGAAATCATAAGAAAATCAAGAAATAAGAATTTGAAGTTTAGTTATAAAAATTTCTTAAAAGCTTTCATAAGAAACTATGATTTGCTTGATGAATTTGGACGATCCGAATGAATCATATGAACGATTCGGTGAAATAAGTAAGGAGTGGTGTTTTATAACACTAAATTCCAAGAAAAAGTGAAATCGTAATCAAAATATCTATTAAAAACTAAGAACGAACGAAGAATACGAAGAACACGCGAAGGACGTTGTTGATGAACAAATTTAAAATCATCGTAATTAGAACTTGTTGTTGATCAACAAGTTTAAAACTATTGCGTATAAGTTAGTTGCTTATTGCTTGGTTAGGATTTAGAGAAACATTCATGAAGGACGGATTGAACTTAACTATAACGAAGTTATGACAAAATTTCATTAAAGACGAACGAAAAGTAGAAAGTAAGGTAATGAACCCTAATTAATAAGGTTTCGTAATAATGTTGGAAATCATTGAAAACGTGAGTCGTGGACTCAAAAACGAACGAATTCCAATTTCGGATGATCGAATTACGAACGAACGAGCGAAGAACGTTAATAATGTAAAACGAACAAATAATGAAATTTAAGCCAATTGAATGACATGTTAACGGATTTAGAATAAAATTCTGTCTCGAGGAAATTGTAGAGGGTGTTGCAAGCTTTCCAACGCCTTAAGAACGGATTAATTCCGAAGAAGTTATGAGATTTCAAAGTAGGTGTCTCAAACATGTTCAAAGACTTAAAAATTTTCTGAGTTTTAAGGGAGGCGCTGCAGCGCTGCCCAGCAAAGGGGATGAGGCGCCGCAACGCCAGCCCGAGGAGCTAGGTACTGCCAACCCGCGCCGCAACGCCGGGTTTTGTGCAGAGAGTGGCTCCGCAGCGCCCTTAAGAGAATTTTGTCCAATTGGAGATTTTTATTATCCAACTTTTTGGATGGTATTTAAGGGGCAAGCATGAATGCAATGTTCATGAAAAGAAATATCTACAATGATGAGTAAAACCTTAAGTTTAACGATTAAACGTCAAATAAAGGTTATAAAACGATGAAGGCAAAATACGTAACCGATATTCGGGGACCGTATTCGCGTTAAAACGAACATGTGGGATTGCTATGATTGTAATTCCTTGGACGTTGACTGAAGAGGGTGACTTATAACGTTTCGATGTTATAATGTCGTAATAAGAGTCGAGTTTTAAGCATATAAACGCTGTGAACGCAACGTAGTTGCGATGAACGATCGGTCTTAGCATACAACGAATGGTATGGCTTAGTCATCATGAGAGGACAATGAACGTGATGTTCATGTAATGGATCACGAAGGAGAGTGATTAAAACCTTAAGTAAAAGTTGAATGGAGGTTTAAACGACGAACAACGTGAACGCAGAATACGTAAACGATCCTCGTGAATCGTATACGCGTCGGGCGAACGTTCTTAAGCATACATTGGTTGTATGACTTAGACGTTGATGAATGTAGCAAGTAAGATATGAAATTATTAAGAAAGCCGTAACGAACGGTAATAATATTAATGAAAGTCCGAGTGTGAGTCGGATAGAGAATGTTAGAATGAAACGTAAGTGTTAAACACTTTAACCGACGTGAGAGTCTTGAGTGTACGTGAATATTAAACGGATATAACCTACGCACCGTGCATGGTTTAAACGTAAGAGAATGAAGAGTAATGAATAACGTAAAAATTGAACAAGCCGATTTAGTAATAATAACTGAATAACGTTCTGAGTCAAATGGACCGAATGTTGAAAGATATGAAGATAAGGTAATGTAAAATGCGTAACGCTATGAACGCATAGTATTAACATTTCTGAGTATACAAAAGATTATATGGCTTAGATGTTAATAAATAATCCTGAAGTATGGCATTTAGTTGCCAGAAAGCCAGAAGGAATGAGAAATTAATTTAATGAACATTATAGTTTTAATGGTTCGGTTAAGCTAAGTTTAAGTTGTGGTACAATCGTAGTCTTTAATGGTTGATGTACGATATTTGGGCTAAACAATTCCTTTAGAGAGCAAAGGTTAATACGAACTAGCAATCGATCTAACTCCCTGTGAAAGACAGTGTAGATGAGACGAAAAACTAATTTGTTGGTTGTTTGTGGGAAACCACTCAGCGTACTGTATGGAACACTGTTAGAGACTCGATGGGTGCTAAGTATAGAGTTATGAATACATACGATAAAAAGGTGATTCTTTTCACGTATGTAGATGCATAGGATGAGTTAAGTCCTAAAAATGTTATAAGAAGAAGATGAGAATGTAAATCTATCGTAAAAGATGATTATAACGGGGATAAATTAACTTTTGGTATCTGTACTGGGACACGACTTACAATTTGGTACCCGAAGTGAAAAAAGTTATAAACTGGTGATTGTACTCGAAAAATGTTAACACTCCGTTAAACATTAGGGACACGACTTACAATTTGGTACCCAAAGTGAAAAAAGTTACAAACTTGTGATTATACTCAAAAAATATTGAAATCTGGTGCTTGTACTTTCTAATTTTTAAATAATCGTTAAAATTGATTTAACGGGAGAGACAAACATACAGAGAGAGAAGTGAAGTCGACGCGAAAAAGATTCTCGATATTTTGTTTCATCTTTCCTTGCTTCCCACATTTGCATCATTGCTCCACAGTGGCACCGACTTGGGAACTCTGGTGTAATCCATTCATTTTTATTGCATGAACTACAATCTTCTTCCCCAATTTTATTTACGATTCCACTTCAAGACGAGCTCATCCTTTCAATTAAACACTGAAAACCCTTTAATAAATATATGGGAACCAATAATCAATGGAAAATCGAGACAAGAAGAATGAGAGAAGGACAGAAGAAGAAAACCCTAATTTTCAAACAGAATAAAGATGAAACCCTATTGTTTAACGGAGTGTAACATTTTTCGAGTACAATCACCAGTTTGTAATTTTTTTCGCTTCGGGTACCAAATTGTAAGTCGTGTCCCTAATATTTAACGGAGTGTAACATTTTTCGAGTACAATCACCAATTTGTAACTTTTTTCACTTCGGATACCAAATTGTAAGTCGTGTCCCAGTACAGGTACCAAAAATTGAATTATCCCGATTATAATGTTTATGCCATCTCCGTATGCCATAATACCGAAGGAATGAAAGAAAAGTTGGTCGCGTAAACTTAGATTACAAGAATGCGAGCCATAAAAACTAAAGTTAAGTTTAAACCAATGCGTAAGTCAAATATATGACTAACTGGTATGCGCTATTCCTTATGTGATATATAGGGATTGCGGTAAATAGTTCAGTGTAAACTATAAGCTGTAGCTGTGCTTAAGACAAGTTTCCTAACTTCATTCATATTCTAAATGAATGTTAGTTTCTTATTCTTAGATGTTGAGCTTGAGAAGTTTTATTTATGTGCAAATGTGTAATATTTGTATAAGGTGGTAGAATGTATGAGGCATTGTGCCACAATTTTAACATTTCGGTGTTTCTGTGAGATGAACTGTTCTGTGATTGAACTGTTCAATATAAAAGAGTTCTATTTATTCATGAAAACAAGTCCGTGCTAATGATTCTAGATAGACAGAATGTTTATGGAAAAGAGTAGAAGAATGAAAGTATTTCAAAGTGAATGCGACTAATGTTTTAAAATGATAGGAATCAGATTTATCCCTATTATTCGAGCTGTTTCATAACCTTTGTTCGGTTATTGAAGGTTTTAAGGAATGTTTAAATTCGTAATGTTGTTTATTTAACTGCTATGACTTGCTGAACAATTGAATGCTCACCCTTGCTTTAAATAAAAATATTTTTAGCGAACAATGTTAGAATGAACTTAAAGATTCCGTAAAGATCAAGCTGACCGGCATCCTGACGAAGTGCCATTCATGATATGAATGAGCATGAAGTTCAAGCCAAGATTTGTAATGTAGAGTAGTTTAATTAAACTATAGATTAGTTTAATGAACTATTATGTATCTTTTGTGGCGGATGAAAGTTAGTCTTGTATGATGTAAATAATAATGTAATTATCATTATTTGTAATGAATGATGTTTTAAGATAATAGAACATGGGATTTGAAGAGATATGGCGTTATTCTTAATGATATAATGATATATTGTTTGTATGTGCGTATTCGGACACATACATAGATGCACACTCACAGACACAAAAAGAGAGAATGACTTTCATGAAATCTAAATTTTCAACAAGAATCTCATGTATGAATTGGGTATTGATACAAGCAAATACCCAATTACATGAGATTCAACAAGGATCTCATATAATATGGTAATTAGCCTTTAAGAAGTTAGAAATTTGGAAGGAATGCGTATAAAACAAATCCCCCCAGAAACACAAAATATAAATAAAAACTTAAAAAAGAATTGATATGTGGATATAAAGAATAATCAGCAATAAACAGAAAGAATCAAAAACAAATTATAGTAACACAACAAAAACAGAAAGATAATGATATAAAGATGGATTTCAAGGTTGGGTATGGTAACTGATTTGTTTAGGTTGACAGAATTATATGAAGATCTTGTTAAAGATTTCAATACCTCTGTGTGTGAGTGCATGCGCACACATGTATCTTCCCGTATACCCACTTATAGGCATAATGTCTTTTGATGATATCGATGTACGTTAGTACATAAAGGAAATGATAAGAATCCATATTGCTCATTACTTAACCTTTAACTTAATCAATGTTCGAAATAGCGCTCGAGGCGGAAGAAGGCTGAGGCGAGGCATACGCCTACTCTGGAATTCCAGCAACTTGCGCCTTTTTCGGTTGAGGTTAACGCCTCGTGGCGGTGCGCCTCAAGGCGTCGCGAGGCCTGCGCCTCGATTTGGCTTTAAAAAGCCCTAAGTATCTGACTTCACTTACCGATTTGACTTCATTGGGCTTCGACGACTTCTTCAGTTTTCCTCTGCGACTGCTTCAGGGTCGACTTCTTCGACTTTTTCTGCGACTGCTCAGCCTTCTCCAGGTATCTTCTTTTTCTTCTTCTTTCTTTTCTTCCTCTGTCGACCGACTTGGCGACTTCTTCTTCTCTTCTTCTTCGACGACTTCTTCTTCTCTTCTTCGACTGTCTTCTGTCTTCTTCTTTTCTTCTTCTTCTTCTTCTGTTGTTCTTCCTCTCTGTTTTAAGCTGCTTCTTTTTTTCTGTTTGCTAAGTGACAGTGTAGTCCTGTTAATTTCTGTTGAAAAATTTTAATTTCTGTTAAGGTTTTTTTAACTTATTACCATATATTTGTTATATATTAACTTTTATATATGTTGTGATTAACATATATTGTATTCTTCTATTTGGTTTTTTTATTACACACTTACAGTGAATTAAGATTATGGGTAAGAAAGATCCTACATGGAAATATGGCACCGTAGCCCCTGGAGTTAATAAAGCTCATTTATATGTGGAATGCAATTTTTGTAAGAAAATTTGCAAAGGAGGGATTACAAGGTTGAAAAATCATCTTGTGGGAAATCATAGTAACGTCGGGGCTTGCAAAAAAGTACCAAGCGAAGTGAAGGAAGAGCTTGCTTCATATATGAAGAAAAATATGGACTCCAAGGAGGAAAGACAAAGAGATGAAGCTGAAAAAATACAAAGTGGATCTTATTATGGTAGTCATCCATCCTTTTGGGAATGAGAGGTTCAAGTGTGGTTAGTGCCTCCGAGAGGGGAGTTCAGGGACCCATGGACAGATTTGTTGTGGATGATGCTGATGATGATGATGCAGGTGATGATGATGCTACTACAAGGCGTACCGTATTTTCAAAGGAGGCTCGTAATGCAGTCTGTCTTGATATAGGTAGATTCTTCTTTGAAAACGGGATTTCCTTCAATGTTGCTGATAGTCCATTTATAAATGTGTCGGTCTATTGAGAACTATGGTCGTGCTTTGAAACCCCCTACCCCGTACGAGCCTAGCTCTTGGATATTGAAGGAGGAAGAGAAGACTACAAATGCCTTTGTTGAGGAGGTAAAAAAGACTTGGGCACATATAGGGGTGTCAATCTTGTCGGATGGTTGGAAAGATATTAGGGGAAGACAACTAATAAACTTTCTTGTAAACAATCCCATGGAACTGTATTTTAGAAATCTGTTGTGTTTAAACTACTTGATGAGGTTGTTGAGGAAGTGGGAGAAGACCTTGTCATTCAAGTAGTCACTGACAATGCATCTAATTATAAGGCGGCGAAGAGGATGTTAGTGGAGAAGAGGTCACATATGTGGTGGACACCCTGTGCCGCGTATTGCATTGATTTGATGCTTGAGAAGCTTGGAGAGTTGCCTCAGCATAAAAATGATTTGACAAAGGCAAAGAATTATTATTATTATTATTTGGTTATAATTTTTTTATTCAATGAATAATTGAATTATTATTATTTTTTGATGAATGTCATTATGTAGGTAAGCAACTTCATATATAATCATGGATGAGTCTTGGCATTGATGAGGACAAATACTAATAAAGACCTTGTTCGGCCATCCGCCACTAGATTTGCCACTGCTTATTTAACTTTGCAGAGTATGCATAGTTTGAGACAACCTTTGGAGGCTATGTTTACATCTAGGGAGTGGGCAAATTGTGCTTGGGCAAAAAAACCTGAAGAGGAGGCGAGAAAAATCATACTGAGTGATAGGAATTTTTGGGGTAGCGTTGGATATGCAATTAAGACCACAAAACCTCTAGTAGGTGTATTGAGGATGGCAGATTCAGAGTAGGCGCCGGGAATGGGATTTTTATATGGTGCCATAGACAGTGCAAAAGAAGAGATTGCAGAAAATCTGGATAATGAGGGGGCCTATAAAGAGATATGGAGCATAATAGATGCTAAGTGGGATAATCAGTTGCATCGGCATTTGCACGCTGCTGCATATTATTCGAATCCTCATTTTCAATATGAAGACAATTTCTATGCAAATGTGGAAGTTAAGGTGGGATTGTACTCTTGTATGGACAAGCTTATTCCTAACGCTGTGGAAAGAGAGAGCTGATTTGCAAATGGATGCATTCCGATTGAGGCAAGGTTATTTGGCTACACAAATGACAAAAACACGTGTAACAAATGTGCTCCCGGTAAGTACCGTTGATTAATGTCTGGTTATGCTTTCATTTTGATTACACGTGTACCGGTAAGATTGATATATATTTTAATATTGATCCAGCTGATTGGTGGATCGCATATGGAGATGAAGCTCCGGAATTAAGAAACTTTGCAGTGAAGATTCTGAGTTTAACTTTCTCATCTTCAAGGTGTGAGCGTAATTGGAGTACTTTCAGTCAGGTATTTATTAGATAGACATTGTAACTAATGCTAAATTACTTGCAATATAGATACATACAAAGAGAAGGAATCGACTGTCCGTATCCAGGCTTAACTCATTGACTTACATTATGTACAATAAAAAATTGAAAGATCGGCATATCAAGAAAAAGGCACTAACGGAAGAAGAAGATCCATTGGTTGTTGAAAATGTGTCTTCTGATAATGAGTGGATTGCGGGGGGAAATGATGAAAATATCTCGGGACTGACTTTTGGAAATGATGATATGGAGGAGGGTGAAAGGACTCATGGGAATGAGAAGAAAGGTGGGGGAGAAGAGACTAATGTGAGGGAGATTACACTTTGCCGTCAAAAACTATGTCAAAAGGTCAGTGTCATTACTTAAGTTGCCTTTAAGGTGTTCTTTAAAAAAACATATTCATTTGGATTAAATATATATTCACTTATTTATTTATAGATAAAGGGAAGAGATTGCAATTGGTTGATTAAGAACCTGAGTTTGAAGATCTTAGCACTGACAATGAGGAGGATGACATAGCTATTAGATACGATGATGATTGATCCTCCTAGTGATGATAGTGATGATGATGATGGTGATGGGGATGATGATCTAGGATTTGATCAATTATTCAAGCCGCTAGATATAAATGATACATTACTTACATAGTGATGGATGATCACTATATAAGTACTTGATGATATTATGTTGTTTAAATGTTTTGTAATGATACATTATTGTGACGTTGGTTATTTATGTCTTCTATGACCTTAATTGTAATGATGAATTATTTTATGGTTTTATTAGTATTTTTCATAATTTTTTGGGGACTTTTAGGTCTTTAAATAAAGGCTTCCGCCTCGCTCCGCCTCGAGGCTTACGTCTCGCATAGCCTAGAGAAAAACGCCTCGTACCGATTTTAGTTTTTTCGAACATTGAATTTAATTGCCATATATAAAAAAAACTAGTAAAATAGAAAGTTCATCTCAAATCTTTACCTTAAAAAAAGTAGTTGTGTGAGAATACTTCAATTTTTACTTTATGAAATGTACAACTAGTAATTTTTTGATGTACTTAGTAGAGGATTTCTCAATAAAACTTGCTTATAGCTACAATTATTTATATTTGGAAATTTTTTCGGATGCCTTGACACGCTAAGACGAAAAAAAATTCATTCACGTCTCCTTACAATCAAACAATTTTGAGCCCATTGTGCTGACATGAGGAGAGATAGCAAAGGTATGAGCTGTACCCTTTATAAAGTAAAAAATTGAAGTTATATTACATGACTCTTTTTTGAGGTAAAGATTAGAGGTTAACTTGTGTAATTTTTTACATATGGCAAGTGGCTATTCTAGGTTAATAAGGCACATTCTTATTCTTTGATAATATCGAAGATATCCTAACTATGTGTGTGAGAACACAAAAAGAGATATACACATACAAAGAGACAGGAGATTAGAGAATGGTCGAAATACGGCGAGTCGAGTTGGGTTTGGACTTTCTTGTTCAAAACTTTGATCGTTTAATAAACGAGTTAAGCTCAAGCTAGTGAACGTTTGCCGAACTATTTTTCTAAAATTTTACCAAATTTCACTAATTATTAAATTACTTATTAATATTTATGTAATTTAATATCTATTGTTGCAAAGGTAATGAACATATATACATATTTATTAATATAAATTATATATCCATAATAATTAGTAAAACAAGCTATGACAGACATAGAAATCAACGATGGAAAATAAAGACAAGAACACAAGATTCATGTGGAGAACTTAAATTGGGAAAAACTACGGATGAGAGATCGAAGATATCACTATAACAAAGTGTGAAGAGTATAAGCTGTGAATCTCTATCACAAAACGGCTAAAACTAAGAAAGCAAGAATGAATATTGAAACCCTAGCTATAATAACATATAATATAGCGGGGCTAAAAACATAATGGGCCCAAATAACATAACAGGTCCATATCGCAAGGGCTGATAGTCTGTAAAAATTAGAGATGAACTTTTTAATTTAATTTATTGTTTTTAACATATGGTAGGTAAATCTAGGTTAATTAATACATATTCTTATCCTTACCTTTATGTAAGAACGTGCATCAATATTATCGAAGATATCGTGCCTATAAATGAGTGTGCTAACACATACACAGAGGCGCGCAAACACATACACACATAGAGGGTGAGAGAGAATGGCTGCCATGAAATCGAAATCTTCAACAAAATCTTCATGTAATTCATTCAACCTAAACAAATCAGGTTCCGTATCCAACATTATGTTGAAATCTATCCTGTATCATTTTCTTTCTTTTTTCACGGTGTTACTATATTGTGTTTTGATTCGTAATGTTTATTGTTGGTTACTTGTTATATCCGCATATCTAATTTTTAAGTTCAATATTTTTTTGTGTGTTTGTGGGGAAATTTTTCTTAAAAAGGTTTCCTTTCAAATTTCTAATTTGATTCATACTCCTCCCCTCTCTCCCCCCCCCCTTTCTTTTGTTCTCTTAATTTTTTAGAAATATTAGCTTGAGTGGAGGTGAATTTATCTCCATATATGATGTTTGTTTCTAACTTGTTGGATTGCATAAGATATTGTAGTAGGTTGAGCTTTAATATCTCCTGAATATGCTAATCTACGGAAACTAAATTACGCAGATACTGTTTTGAGTTTGGTTAGCACTTTGTATACTAGATCGAGACACTTGAGAATTCCCACTTCCCCATTTTTGACACATACACATGTAAATATGAATTTTATTTTAGACATTTTCTTGCTGAATATTATTTACTTCACTTGAGCTTGAAAAATTTATGTGTTGGATAAGAATTGATTGATTGATCTACTAATCAAGCAACTAATGTCATATTTTATACTAAAAAAACACGATATTTTATATGAAACACAACTTACGAAGTTATGAATATGTAACTTGGTAAAATTTTGTGCAAATATGAGTACTCTGTGATGGTTACCTTACTAGGATTCACAAGTTACATATTCTTAAGTGTTCCGTTAACATGGTTTCAATACATAAGCAGGGTTGAAAATTTTGCTTCTTGTTTATAGTATTAAAATTAATAAGGCAATGTTTTATGACTGAATTAGCCTCAATACTTGATGGGTTTTCTATGGTGATTGGTTTAGTTTTTTAATCTAACTAGGTGGACCTTTGGTGTTTTTTTTAAATTTAATATATATAGGTTATTTTTATATTTATCATTCAACCATAATTCATGAATTGGTAGACACAGGTTATCATAGTACATGGTTTGCTCAAATCCTCAACATCTACATTGTTTTAATTGGTCAGGGTCTACAACACAAGCAGATGTTACAAAGTGTTCTTTATTTTTCCTATCTATGCGTGTATCCCCACTTTCCCGGACCTGTTTTTTGCTTTTCTTAAGGTTTTGGTGAGTTTGAGTTGGGATCAAATTTGTATTTGCTTTTTGTGTTGCTCCCATTCTTAGTATAGTAGAGTTTTACATGGGCATCTTTGGCACTAGTAGCATAGGTGTTTTTTATTTTGTAATCTCTGTGCCCATTGTATACATTGCGTTGAAAGGGATTTCCCCTTTTTGATGTCTTTTGAGATCATTATTTTACTTATTAAAAACGTTCAATCAGTTGACATGTCACCAGGGATAAGCTGAGCATAATCAGTTGAGATATTTTGAACGAGGGTTGGAGTTCTAAAGTCCACCTGATGTTGGGGCTTGCGCTGCATAACAAGAGCTATGCATTTCATCTTAATGAGAAACACCTTCTAGAGAACCATCACTTATTTTGTGCAACATCTAATAACTCTACTTTTTCACCATTCTCTTTTGTTTTCTAAAACACGATTGAACTTGATTGTTTATATTTTTGTTTTATATGTTATGCATTTTGAGATTTTACGCGTCTCCAATTTTGAACCAGAAAAAAATATAACACCATTTTGCCAAACCATTTGTTACCAGTTTACATGTGTGGCTGCAAGTGAATCTAGTTGACTCTATTACCCATCTGCTAGTTTGTGTTTTGTCTTCGGGCTTCCTGATTTGTCATTCTACTTTCCTATGTTGTTTCTCTCATCAAACTTAGTTTATTAACTGTCTAGCACTGCGACTATAAATGGTTTCTGGTGTTACATTTGTCTTCCAAAAAAGAGATTAAAGTGCACTCTTTAGCTGTAATTGGTACAAGTTAGCAAAAGCTTTGCACTAACCAGGTGAAAACTTATTAGTTTGTGATGTCATTTTATGATTGTATTATATTCTTATTTATGGTTATTATTTACATATTGGTACTCCAACATGAGTTAACGTCTGTAATCGTTAACTTCTTGAATTAGTAGCTGCAGTTCAAGCAACCCTTTGCGTGCATCTGCAACATGTCTTTTGAACCAGAAACCATTTGTGTGTATCTGCAACATGTTCTTTTGAACCTATGTATCTATACTAAGATTGAACTATGACAAACTTAACTGGCCAATTGTTGGTACAAATCGCCATCAACATCACTTTACTAAAAGATATATTCTTGTATTTTCCAATACTTTTTTTCTTTAGAATTCATTTTATTATAGGCCATAGTTATAACTTAGTACACACTCTTAATATAGAATATGCTATTTAACACATTAGAGACCCATCCTACGTGAACTCTCTGTCATTCCTCACTAACGATGAAGCCAATGAAAAGGCGTGTTTGTATGTCATATTTTTTTTCAATGTTTTACTTCCATTCATTCTTGTATTGATACGTACATGAAATTTTACTTCTTCAAATAATCTGTTTCCCTTTTTTCAACTTGAACCCAGTACTCTTGTTTGTTACTGTCATTATTTTTTCAACATAGATGAGGTTTTATTGTTATATATCTATACTGTAGCAATAGAACTACTGCACGTTACTTTGGTCAAGACCTTCGGGAAACATAAAAGTTAAATGTCTTCACATTTGTCCTTTAGCCATGGCCAGGAGATATTCATTCGTTGACAGTTTGCACTTGATTGTGCAGTGGTTTTGCTCAATTCCCTTTCTGTCTCACTCTCTTCACCCCCACCCCAACCCCCACCTTCACCTCCACCTTCACCTCCACCTCCACCTCCACCTCCTCCACCTCCACCTCCACCCCTCTCTCTCTATATATGTATGTGCGTGTGCGTATGTGCATGTTTATTCTTTTTGTGGTTTTCACTGATAAGTCCTGCTTAATTTACTATTTGATTGTGTAATTTGTCACTCCTTAGAGTGTATTGTAATTAACAGAGTTGCTGACTAGTGACTACTGATCAAGATTTTCAGTGAT
Organism: Panax japonicus; assembly: GCA_020205505.1. Classification (NCBI taxonomy): domain Eukaryota; kingdom Viridiplantae; phylum Streptophyta; class Magnoliopsida; order Apiales; family Araliaceae; genus Panax; species Panax japonicus. The sequence goes on from CM035114.1 coordinate 31,495,438, forward strand.
CCTTCCTTTTGTGCTTATGAGTATTTTGAGTTTATGGATTAGTAGTACCCTTCAACTTTCAAGGGTCAATTGTCAACAGGCCTAGTAATTCTCTGTTAGTTGGGACTGGCTTTTGGCCTGTCGAGGGAGATGCGATAATTTGAAATCTATGACATCTTTCTCGGTGTTAATGCCTATGCTGTGGGCATGTTCTAATTTGTGAGTGATTTTCAGAAAGTATCCTGAGGTTTTAATCATTGTATGATGTATTTCATTTTTACCACTTGTGGTTCCAAATTTTCAATTCATCATTGGTGCATACTCATTATGATCTATTATTGGATGCATGTCTTTTCCTCTAGATAATTTTTTTTCTGGTTAGCATGCATAACGTATATACTTTCTTTGATTTGCTATCAGGATAAAATATCATTCAACAATCTTTAATTTTCTCTGGCAGATTCAGAGGCAAATGTGTCGGTTCTATTAGGATCTCAAAAGTTGTCGGTGGCTGGAGTTTCTAATGTGAGGAACCATCTACCAGATCAGATGGTATTTCTTTTCTCTCAATCTATTCAAGCAGTGTAGTATTAATTCTACACTTTCTTTGTAATTGTGTTTAATATTCTTTAAATTTTACCTATTTTAAGTTGAAAATTTCTTTATTTCAGATCCAAGTTCCAGGAAAATTGAGTGTTCCAACTTCAGAGATTGTGTGGTCGGGTGATGCTTGGATTTGTTGCGAACAACTAAAGCATTACCAAGCTTTTCAGCGTAATGAAACTAGCATACCAGTAAGCATCTATGTTTTTCTTATATTTCTTGTTTAGTGGCATTTCTGATCCTTCCCAAAAGGTCCCTGTTGTATATCCCAAAGGCACTAAGAAATCTAGAAGAGGGGGTTTGAATAGGTCCTTTAAAAATTTGCTTTTAAAGAATTATTTCCAACTTATAAATTAAACAGATTAATTTAACTATGCACAACGGAATGATGATTTGAAAATCCCCTTCAAAGATTTAAAAGAATTCGCAGTTCTGAATATAGCACATGAGTGGAACTAAGTCAAAATTAAATATAAAAGGCTTTGAAGAAATGTAAGTGCAGAAACTAAAGAAGACAATATTTTAAGTGGTTCGGAGCACAAAGATCTCCTAGTCCACTCTTGTACTCTTCGAGTTTGTGTAATCCACTAAGGATGAGTGATCACTGAGATCACAAATATGAATATTCATTCAAGTCACTAAGAAGTCACTTAGACTTAGTTACAAAAGGTCACTAAGACCTGAACAATCACTAAGAGAAAGAGTGATTTTGAGGTGCTACTAAGTGACTTTAAGTCCAATAATGAAAGACTTAGTAGCAGAACAAGATGTTCTAGATTGTGGAGTAGAGTTCTTGAGAGTTGTGCAACAATTCAAATTTTGATCGTTTTTCTTGTTACTATGGGATTAAATATGCATGGCTTTTATAGACTTTCTCGAGATTTTCTCGTTGGAAAGTTGTCGTTGCTCATTTAATGCTTCGATCATAGAAGATATCTGATTATTGACTTTTGAGAGGATGTGTCAACTTGATTTTGACTGTGATATGTCACATCAGACTGCTACAGTGACATTCACATGGGTGCTGTCACTTCACCGAACTAGCCGTTAGACACACTTCGATATGATCTTCTTTTTAAACTTAAAGTATTCAACAACTATCTTGGGATCTTCACTCTACGTGTCTTAACGTTGTCAGTCCAATGTCATAACTGATATACTCTACGATTTTCCTAATCGTAGAGTTTAATGGTGGTCGTAGAGTATCTGGCTCGGCTGACTCTACGATTGGTAAGCTCTACGTTCCATATGCTCTACGTTTCATAAGTTCTATGATCTTCAGTAGACTCTGTGATCTTGCAATGTGCTTTACAATCTTTTGCAGATTCTGCGATCTTCAGTTTGTTCTACGATCTTTTAACTGACTTTACGAACTTCAATTTGCCTTGCGATCTCTTAGCAGACTCTGCGCACTCGACTAGTATGCTTACGATCGTCCAATTTCCTAGTCTATACATTTGATTCATTCAACAAAATAGATCAACCTAACAAGTTTGATCTTCTATTCTAAGTTCTTTTACATCATTTTCATTTTAAGGACTTCACAAAAATTATTAGTTACAAATATACATTATATCAGCATCAAATCAAATATATGCATTTGTACTAACAATCTCTTCCTATTTGATGATAACAAATCCAGTAATTTCAAGTAATCATCAATTCTAAGATTCAGATGATTTGATACTTTGAATTTAAACATGATTTATATACAGTGAGCAACTGTGTTTCTAGGGAGAAAAAATGAATTTATTGATGAATAAAAGAATTTTACAAAGTATCCAAAAAATTTCAATGAATATTGTACAACATAACTATCTATTTACCTTCTCCCTCTTCTGCTTCATGGCGGATCTCTTCTTTCAGCTTCTCACCTTCTAATCTAGCTTTCTCTCCCTTCCACTTCTCTTCTGTATTTCTTCAATTGAATATCTGGGTCCAAGATCAGGCATGTTAAATCGTTCTTCCCCTTCTATGTGAACCCCTTGCAGATTTCTGTTCATGAAAGTTGGGTCACTAAATGGGAGTCGTGAGCTAGTAGGTGTTACTACACGACGATCTTGGCCTTGAAGATGAAGCTGATTTTCCTTGGCCCAGATGAATGACTTGAGGTGCAAAAGAAACACTAGATGGAGGAGGAACAATTGATGATTGCTGAGGTCGTCTCCTCTCCCCCTTTTTGTCATAATCACTGTCATTTCGTAGAACATTTACTTCTTCAGAGAGCTCCTTGACAGGGTGATGTCGTCTCTGGAATCTTGGTATCTGACATCAGTTTGTTCTCTTTGATGATGAACAAGTGCCATCACATTATCTGTGCAGTCCATTGACTGTATGACCAAACCTTTATTAACAAGGAGGAGCTAAAAGAGACTATTGGAGAGAAACTTTATGGATTCAACATTAGTAGATTGGAGAGAAATCACTGATGCTTTATGATCGGCGATCTGCTTGAAGTAGATTTTATCTTGCTTCTTGAGATTTTCAAGAATAGTTTGAATGAACTCATTTATTCTGCCGCCAAACTCTTTCGACATTTTGCTAGGTACTTCGGCAGCCGTCTCAGCTATATGGGCCAGACCTTTCTGAATTCTAGTAACAACGTCCTGGATACCAGTGTTGCACTCATCAACAATGATTTCCATCATTCCCTCAAGCTGGATCTTGGATGATACTATTCAAACTCTTTCGAGTATATGTTCCATTATGACTTCGACTCCTTCCTTGTTTCCCCGGTTTATTTGATTAAATAAAGAATGAGAAAGTGCTAAATCTAAGTTTAGATTATTGGAGGAGGAAAGTATATCTGTATGAGTATAAGAGGTAGATGGTATATCTGTGTAGTTAGTGTTTTGAGTATTTATAGGAGCAATTGACTCAACGATCGGAGAGTTCGGTATCTCTGCGATCCGAGGGGATAGAGATGGAGAGGTTAATTGTATATGTGAAAAAGAGATGTTAGGTGAAGAGTATGTATGTAGAGGGAGTATTTTGAGTTTCGATCGTAGGGTTTTGGGACTTTAGATTCAGAAATTTAGGAATTTGGTCATTGGGTTTCGGGACTCTACAATCTACGATCGGAGATTGAGGGTGTCGGCTCGACGATTGCTCAGCATTTGTAGTGTTAGGCGCTACGACTTCTTCATTGCGACGAAGTTATGTTTTAAAGAATAAAGAATTAGGGATGATGGTGAATTTATTGTAGGGCTGTAAATGGTAACCGGAAAATTCGTATTTGTCTGCATTCGTATTCGAAAAAAGCAGATATTAATCGCATTCTGGAAAAAACGGATGTATCCGTATTCGGTTTAAATGTATCCGCAAATAAACAGATATGGATATAGGCATATTAGTTTGATATCCGGCCGTAAATATATTAGGTGGATAGCGGATATTCGGAATTCGTATCCGTTATATATATATATTAATATATATTAATAACTTACATAGTTACATATATATACACACACACACACATATATTAATAACTTACATTCATTAATTAATAACTTACATTTATTTATTAATAACTTGTATTCATCGATTAATAACTTTTATATATATATATATATACACACACACACACACATACATATGGGCAATGATCCGTATTTGTTATGGTTCAAAAATTAGCAAATAGCATCTCTAATGTCCATTACAATTATCAATGGCTTGGATTAAAAAAGAGGCCTTACCGTCCGCTAGAATAACTAGCAGATCGAATTAAATAAAAAATTAGACGATTATGCCCCCAATTGGCCCAAGTCAGTTCCTCGGGCCAAAAAGCTCTCTTCTCTGGCGACGATTCCTAAAATAATAGAGCAGGAGAAGGCAAAGCTAAGGCATCTGCAATCAGAGGAATCTTTGAGAAAAGTCATGTACCTCAGCTGTTGGGGTCCTAATTGATACCTTCCTAACTCTTATTTCTAGCTTTAATTTAGCTAATCAACAACTATTTTATAAATTATTACTACATAATTAGAATATGTATCAACTATTTTTGTGATCAGATCATTCTATTTCTTCTCTCCTATATTATTACTACACTACACATATTAACCATTAACAGGATAAAAAAAATAAATCTCACACTAAAGGACTCACCATAAATATATTAATATTAATTGGGTCCCCAACAAATGAGGTGCATAACGTAATAAAAATTATTGGCCTTGTTGTCGGACTCCGATCCGGATTTTGTGTTAGAGGGCTTAACTATTCCTCTGGCGCTCTGTTCTTTTAGCCCTTCAACTGCCCTTGCCAAGACTCTGCTCATGTGCCTCAAGCTTTCTAGATCTGATTAATTATCGGCTAATTTGGCATATTAGTCCAATTTTTTTTTTAATTCAGTCCGCTAGTTATTCTAGCGAACGATAAAGCCTCCTTTTTAATCTAAGCCATTAATAATCGTAATGGACGCTAGAGATACTATTTGCCAATTTTTGATCCTTAGCAAATACATGCTATAGATCATTGCCCTATATATATATATATATATGTATCTATTTATATTAGCAACTTACATATATATATATATATTATATTTATATATTAACTTACAAAACTATAGCTATTAGCTTGTTACATATATATTAATAACTTACATCTATATATATAATTATATATATATATTAACTTACAAAAATATAGCTATTAGCTTGTTACATATATCTTAATAACTTGCATTCTTTAATTAATAACTTTTATATATATATATATATTAATAACTTATATATATATATTAACTTACAAAACTATAACTATTAGTTTGTTACGTATATATTAATAACTTATATTCATTAATTACTTAAATTCATTAATTAATAATTTCCATATATATATATATTAATAACTTACGTATATATATCAAGTTACAAAACTATAGATATTAGCTTGTTACATATATATTAATAACTTAGATTCATTAATTAATAACTTACATATATATATATATATATATATATTAACTTACAAAACTATAACTATTAGCTTGGTACATGTATATTAATAACTTACATTCATTAGTATATCTTTACATTCATTAATATCTAGTAATTAAATAAAATCTTAGTTTTTAAATTTGCCAGATATGGAAACGGATATTATCTGTAATCGGATATTATTCTGAATAGCCGATACATATAATATTTTTAAAATTCGTCGGATACTGGATACGAATACAGATTGCGAATTAATTTTTCGAATACGGATACGAATACACTGGTATTCAGATCCATATATATCCGTTTACACTCGTAATTTATTGTATGTACCTGAAGAAGAAGATTTGCCATTAGAAATCGTTCGTCTGGAGATTTGATGACCCTAAGGAAATTCTAAGACAACACTTTGACATTAGGATATGTCGAGTAAGTTCAACTGATGTAGCTCAGATCCCTCAGAAGAAGAGCCTTTAGCCAAGACATGATTGGGTCTTGATTGGAATGAACAAGAACAGTAAGTTACTAGTACTTTGATAGTTAATAGTGCTTCTGTCCTGGTCTTCGAGATCAGCACAAACTCCTGAACCCAAGAATTCCAGATTAACCGGTCCTGTCTTTGTCTCTTCAGGGACCGATAGATATTCATTTTCTCCCCTGAGATTTAGCATCTTCAGGCTGAAAAACGGTTCGACTGGGCTCTCTTCCGATGTCCTGCACCAGTGAATCAACGTAGCTTTAATTGACTTAGCTAGTTCTGGGGTTCTCTTCTTCCTAGATTTCTTTATTAATTTACTCTTCTTTGGCTCAGGTTTAATGTATCCTTAATATCTATTTCAGGAGAATTAGAAATAAAGATTGAGAATCGATTAACTATAATTATACTAATTAGAATATAAAAACTAATAATAAGGAAGCAATCTAGGAATCTGAATCCATTAAACAATAAATATAATAAGTAATCAAATCTCTTCTAATTTTATAACTTAACTATAGTTTTGATCTCCCTTCCCTTTAATTTAGTAATTTTACAATTAACGTGGGCAAATATAGACTGTGAAAATGTGAAGATTAATTATAACTCATCAAAACATTTTTCGAGAAAGCATGGATTATGAAAAACTCGTATCTTTACAATAATCTATCTAAACCTCTTAATTAATTTAAAATCACATAATAACTATAAAACGAAGGTATTTTAATAACGAAACATGAATGCGAAATCAATTAAACATAAAAGCATAAATAATAGAAGATATTATAATGAATAATTATTTAATTTCATCTGAATCATAAATTAAAGAAATTAGCTAGATATAAAAATAAATAAACTAACTAAAATAAAGAAGAAGAAGAAGATTAAAAATAAATAAGAAAACTCTCTTTATTAACGATCATCCAACGAACGTACAATGAAGAAATAATTTAATCTTACTCTTAGGCCTGACAAAATATGGTTATGGGTTAGTTTTGGTTTTCAAAATATGTTTATGGTTCCATTTAAGAACTAAAATCATATTAACCATTTTTAATATGGGTTGTGTGGGTTGGAACTATATGGTTATGGTTCAAAATCATATTAACCATATTAACCATTTTAAGATGTTTTGACTTTTAAACAAAACTTTTGAAAAATAAAATTGTGACCGTCACAATTAAATTAATTAAGTAATAATATGATATAAAAATTATTAATATAAATAATAAAATGCTAAAAAACTATACTAATAAAATTTTAAACAAGTAGTACTCCACGATCGTCATATATTTATATTAATTATGTAAAATGATGTTTGAAATATTTTAATTATTGGTGATTTGTTTGAATTATTTATTTAAATTTATTATACTTTCACCCTAATTAAGATTATATAAATTGATAATAAGGATAAAATAGTAAAATATTATATCCAGACCTATTATAAAAATTGATTATCAAACAACTCTTTTATATTTAATTAAACTCTGTTTGAAAACCTTAATAAATATTTGTATTTTATATAGAACCTCAATTTTAATACACTTTCGTGTATATCAAATAGTAAAATTTTAATTATTTATTTGTTTAAGAATCTAAACATAGTCTAAAAATACATTATTTGTGTGATTAGATAGAGGAATGAAAGGTGATACTGTAATGGTAAATAGTTCCATCTCTTAGACCAAAAGATGAAATGAATGAAACAAGGAAGAAAATAATTCTCTAAAAAAAAGAAAGTTGAATTGAGCTATTTATTTATTTAGGTAAAGCGGGACTGCGTTGTTTTAATTCTTCAATGTTGAAGGCTTCTTGTGGTCATGTTGTGCCACGGCCCGTGAGTGTTGATTTTTTTATAAAAGTGCACACATTAATGCTTTGATGATTATGAGAATAGAATATGAGTTAAAAAATGGTTAATCGGTTCAGAACTATATTTGTTTTAAAAAATATTGGTCCAAACTTTAATCAACCTAAATAAATAAAAATGGTTAACCAACTCATTTGGTTCCAGTTAATATGGTTTGACCCAACAGTTAACTAATTATATTGTCAGGTCTACTTACTCCTAACATAAACTAATACATAAAACAATTCCTAATACCTCCTCCTCATTTACTCCTCTATTTGTAGGTTTCAAAACTCGAATAATTCCTTCTAGGTATTAACTTCCTAGAGGCAATCAACTTCCTTCAAAGAGACCTTCTAGATGGACTTTCCTTTCCTTCATTGTATTTGACTTGCACGATCGTTCCACCTCCTTCCTTTTCATTATAGGATTCTTCTTGCCTCTTTCCTTCTATGAATAGGAGCATTAAATATTGCTTTATCTCCAATATATTGACTTTATTGTAATAAAATATTAAATCCTACAAAATAAAATAAAATATATTAATTAAATAAACTAATATAATTAAAATGACAAAATTATGGATAATAAAATGTCTGAATTATGAGTCAATCACCTTCCCAACCATCATATCATCTTTTGTTTTAGACTCTACGATCGGAGAGATGGAAGGCTCTACGATCGGAGAGATGGAAGGCTCTACAATTGACTCGGCAGATCCTAAATCTTCTATTGAAACGATCATGCCGGTCTTAGCCATCTTAGCAACTTTCTCCTTTCTGAACTGCTTCCTATCCCATTCAGAAAGGGATAGACCTTCTTTGGTAGCTTCTGCAGCTTCATATCTGTCAATCTCTTCACAGAACTCTTCAGCCTGTTCACGAGTGAACTTGAGAGGAGGCTGAATAGTAGTCTTTCTGGATCGTTTGCCTTTCCACCCCTTTTGCTTGACCATTTGAGTGAGACAAAATCATCCACCTTTTCTTTTAAATCTCTTGTCTCAAGAACATTTGGTTTGTCCCAAGAGTTCTTAGAAATCTCTTTTCTTCTTCGTCTTCTTCCGAGGAGGCTTCTCAGTGGTAGAAGCCAATGCCTTGGGAACTTAAGGGGCAGCAGAATCCCTAGAGGTTTCTTCCTCTAGCTCAACAATCTTCCTCTTTGCCTTAGCCTTTGCAGGCTTCTGGACTTCATTGAGGGTCTTTTCACTCCCCTTGACTGCTTTGATCGCATGATTTCAACTGAATTCCTCTTCCAGTTGTCAAAGAGCTTCTTCGTTATCTTCTTATTGTCAGTTAAGACATTTCCCTCCTTGTTCTCAATGTGAATCTTGAACCTCTTCTTTAGGAAAATGCTGATGAACCTTCCAAAGAACATTTTTGGAAGAGGCTTTCACACTGTCTTCTTCTTCTCAGCATCATTGAACCATTTGGTGATCCAGTCCATCAATATTACTCCGAAATTGATTTTTTTCTCCATCATTATTGCAGGCATATTCTTCAGTTGGAGTCACTGACAGAGTCATGGGCTGAGTCCTTGCATAGAATGTACTTTCCTATGATGTCGGCATGGAACTCGTAGTTTTAGGGGAACTCCTTCATCCCCTTGAGCTCTGGGTTCTTGTATCCCATAAGCTCGAGCCAGACTTGACATCAATGTCATCGAAGGTGGCAATTCCTTCGGTCACAAACCCTAGGTGGTGGTTCATGTTCATCTCCATCACGTCGAACTGAAGAGTACCTTCTCTTGCTTTTGAGGTGATGACCAAATTTACACAGGAGCCATTGAGATAGAATTCAACTCTTTTGTTAAAGATTCTCGAACTGGTGCTTAGAGCCTCATAGAATCTCGCCTTCTACACTAGGTTCAACAATACTCTAAATTGAGTCTCCACTCCTTCAAATTCTTCAAATCAAAGTTGGTTTCAGAGATAACTTGACTGGTTGACATCTTTATCACAAATGATTTAATCTATAAAGAAACAAATTTTGTCTTAGTTTGCCAGTTTGTAAAGAAAGCTAGGGCTTGATAGAGAGAGAGTGAGTTTTGAGTGCTAAAATTCTTAGATGAGATGAATAGGAGAAGTCAAATTGAAAATTTTGAAATATAAATGTACTTCCCTCTATTTTGGCAGAGTGGGACACGTTTCGAGTAGATATTGGGCGCACGTTACGTCTTAACTGCCATTTACAACTACTGGGTAGTTACTTTTCTTGTCTCACTCGCTTGATCTGGATCTGACATGCACGCGCTGTAATTTTCACTTATCTACTCAACGATTTGGTGGATATCGTAGAGCTTCCTTTTATAAGGCATTTTCCACTCTGATACCTCGTCACTCTGAGAAGTACTCTACAATCTTTGCTTTACTCCTGTCCTACGATCTCTTCCTGCAAAATTAGTTTTCTCTTTAGCATAGTATTAAGGATGTAAATTTAACATTACTAATTCACTAATTAACTTATAAAATCTGAATTCATCTAATGGTTTGGTAAAAAGATCAGCCAATTGATTTTTAGTAGAGATAAATGTAAAAATATATTTCCATTTCGCATATGATCTCTTCTGAAATGATATCTGATATCTATATGCTTAGTCATAGAATGCATGACAGGATTATGAGTGATAACAGTAGCACTGGTATTATCACATTATATAGGAATTGATTTAAATTTAAATCCATAGTCAGCCTAGCTGATTCTTCATCCAAAGATTTTGAGCACAACATCTACAAGCAACAATATAATCAGCTTCTGCAGTTGAAGTCGATATTGAGTTTTGCTTCTTGCTGAACCATGAGACCAATCTGTTTCCAAACATTTGATATGTACCACTAGTGCTTTTCCTTTCTATTTTGTATCTTGCAAAATCAACATCTGATTACCCAATTAGATCAAAAGGTGACTCCTTGGGATACCACAATCCCAAATATAGAGTGCCCTTGAGATATCTGATTCTTTTAACAACCATCAAGTGATTCTTTAGGATTAACTTGACATTTAGCACAAATACAAGTATCAAACATGATATTTGGTCTACTAGCAGTTAATTAAAGGAGAGATCCAATCATACCTATGTATCAAGCTTGATTGCAGATGCCATTAGAGTTTTCATGGGAGTAGCTGATTCCATGCCATATTTCTTGATAAAGTCTTTAATATTTTTGATTTAGTTGATGAAAATTCCTTCATCAGTCTTCTTCACTTGTAGTCCATGGAAGAAGTTCAGCTCACCCATCATGCTCATTTCGAACTTGTTCTGCATATGCTCGACAAATCTCTCACACAACTTTTCATCAGTAATCGAAATATAATATCATCTACATAGATTTGTACTAACAATGTTTTATCCTTGTGTTTCCTAAAAAATAAATTTGTGTCTACCTTACCTCTAGTGAATCCTTTTTCAATAAGAAAATTAGTTAAAATTTCGTCCCATGCCCTAAGTGTCCGATTTAAACTATATAAAGCCTTATGTAATTTGTAAACATAATTAGAGTGAGTTGGATTGACAAAACCTGGAGGTGGTTCGACATAGACCTCTTCCTGAAGTTCTCCATTCAAAAAAGCACTCTTGACGTCCATATGAAAATCTTAAACTTCATATGAGCAACATATGCAAGGAACATCGTGATGGCTTCCAGTCTTGCTACAGGAGCAAATGTCTCATCATAGTTGATTCCTTCTTCCTGTGAATATTCTTTAGCCACCAATCTTGCTTTATTCCTTGCGATCACCCCATTTTTATCCATCTTGTTTCTAAATCCTCATTTGTTGTCGACGACTGGATAATCTTTAGGTCTTGGAACTAGTCTACAAACTCTGCTTCTTTCAAATCGGTTCAGCTCGACTTCAGTCCAGCTTGAATCTTCTAAGGCTCCATTTGAGATAGAAAACTTAGTAAACATTTGTTTGAAGTTGCGGACCTAGTCTTGATTCTTGCATTGGGATCATCCCAAATAATCGGGTATCTCTTGCTTATCTGCTTCCAGTTGGAACATCAGTCCTTGAGCCTTCCTGTCTTAGTTCTTCAAGCTTTGGCTCTTGTTCAATAGAATCTTCAATTCGTAGAGTCTCCATCTTGAGAACTATTGACTCTACGATCTCTTCCTCTGGCACTACGATCATTGGATCTAGCTCTACGATTACTGATTCTTTGATCGTAGGGTTTTCATGCTCTACGATTGTTGGATCCTGCTCTACGGTCTTATTGAAAGACACGACTTTTCTTGGTTTCCCTATGTCAGATTCATTGAAGGTCACATGAATTGATACTTCTACGTTCAACGGTTTCTTATTGAACACTCGGTAAGCTTTGTTGTCTCCAGAGTATCCAAGAAAGATTCATTTGTCTATCTTAGGTTGGAACCTGGTCAGGTATCGCTTGCCGTTGTTGAGGATGTTACATGCACAACCAAATACATGAAAATATCTAATGTCAGGCTTCCTTCCTCTCCACAACTCGTAGGGCGTCTTCTTGAATATGGAGTGAATAAGCGATCGATTCTGTGTAACATGTGGTGTTGACAGTTTTAACCCAAAAATATTCAGGGAGACAAGTTGCGGCTAGAAGAGCCCTTCCTGCCTCTATGAGAGTTATGTTCTTCCTTTCAGCTTCTCCATTTTGTTGTGGAGTTCTTGGAGCTGAGAAGTTGTGATAGGTGATAGACGCCATTTTCTTCACAGAACTTGTCCATTTCTGAGAAATCGAATTCTCTTCCATGATCACTCTTTATAACTTTGATCTTTTCACCCTTCTCATTCTCAACCAGCTTGAAGAATTTGATCAATTGGGAACTGGTCTCGTCCTTAAAGTTCAGGAAGAATACTGATGTGAATCTGGTATAGTCATCCACTATAACCAATGAGTATCTCTTTCCTCCAAGGCTGACAGTTGAGATTGGCCCAAAGAGATCCATACCTATTATTATAGTTGACTGTCTTGCTTTTGAACGAGACTTTTATTTGCTTTCATAGCTGACAGGCTTTGGAGGGTTTTTCTTTAACGAAATTGAGCTTTGGAGCCTGAAACTAGATTTTTGGAGGTAAGCTTTGACATGTTTTTGAAGTTCAAATGAGACGATTTTCGATGCCACAACCAACTAACTTCTTCTGATACTTTAGCAAAGAAGCTTTGGTCGAACTCAGTTCAGCAAGGTTTTCCATGTACACATTGCCTTCTCTTGTTCCGGTTAGCTTCAACAAGTTTGATTCCAGGTCTTTGATTTGACACTGGTTGTTGAGGAAGATTACTTGATGCCTTTTATCGTACACTTGACTGATGATTAGGAGATTATGCTTCAAGGCTTCAATGAGCGCCACTTTGTTGAAGGATACTACACCATTTCCAATAGTCATATCCTCCGGTCCTTCCAAAGGTTTCTCGAAAGAAAATTGCTTGCAAGATTATCCCTTTTTCTTGAAGTTTGACATGAGAGCCTTATTGCCAGTCATGTGCCTCGAGCATCCACTATCAAGATACCAGATTGAGTTAGTGGAGCTCCTTTTTCCTGCAAAAAATATTAACTTTTATTTTGGTATCCAGATTTGCTTGGGTCCTGTTTTGTTAGTTCCTTTTGGGTCCTAGATTTGCTTGATTCTAGGTCTATAATAAATAGGATAATCATCATAATAACACAAGACAACAAAATGTCCATACTCATGACAATTATAACATTTTCTATGTTGCACCTTGTGTGTGCGTGGATTCCTTCTCTTTGAGGACACGTGTGGACGATAGGCACTTATAGCCTTTCTTCTAGTCTCATACTCTCTGTTTCCACACTGCTCTACGATTCTGAGATTTCGTAGAGTGGAAGTCAACTTTACATTTCTTACCTGGTTGGTTCGTAGAGTAAGTATGACCTGACTCTACGATCCTTCGAGGCTTGAAGGTTGTGTTTGGCTTACCCTGCTTTTTCTTGAACCCTAAACTAAGTGTGTGATTTGTTGTTCTTAGGGATCACAACTTGATCAACAGAGATCGTACAACTCTGAATAATTGGCTCCGCAACCTCTGTGGATTTCACAAACACAATGTTTTTATAGGGGGTAGAAGCACTGTTATTGTTAGTCTCCAACACTGTGTCCACACTACGATATGAGGATGAATCCCCAAATCCTAATATTGATCTCTGACTTGTGATCAGGGTGTTCATGAAAGAAGGCCTATTCCACGTAGAGATAGTCTTCTCTAGTTAATTGATCTTAGAAATCAGAGTTTTCTCTCTGTTTCGAATGTTCAATTATCTTTCTCAATCTTTCATTCTCTGCTTCAAGCATGGAGAGAGAGCTAGTTGAGCTGTTTTCAACGCTACTTGTACTTTCTTTTTCTCCTCTTGAAGGAGAGAATAGTCCTTTGATAAAACCCTAAACATATTTATGTAGATCAGATGTAATGTCATGCAATGCAATTCTGAAATCATCTATATCTACATTTGAAGAGTTAAAGTCAAATACCTCACTGATGTCAACTTCTTGACTATCAGTGGTGTTGTCAGCTTTTAATTCTATGACCATAAGACATAAGTTGGCCATTTGGCATCCTTTATCTTTGTTGGGTTATGAGCTCGAGTCATTATCAGAATCACTCCACAATCCCTCAACAACTAAACCTTTGTCCTTTTTTTGGAACTTCTTGTAGCCCTTGGATTCTTTCTTTGGGGTTGATTCTTTTTTTCTTCTCGTCTTTCTTCAGCTCCTCACTTAAGGGTTTATTACACAACGATATAATGACTTGACTTTTTACAATTGTAGCATAGGTCCTTTGAGTGGTCACAATTGTTGTTGTGGTCCTTTGAGCAATGTCTTCATCATCATCAGAATCATCTTCAACAGGGGCTTTGGAAGCTGCCTCTGACGTTTTAAGGCTGGCTCCTCTCTTTTCTCTTGGGTTCTGATGTAGTATTTGTCCGTTGATTTAATTCCAGCTTATAGGTAAGGAGATTACCGTAGAGTTTCTACACTGTCATTTCGTGAAGATTCTTCTATTCTCTAATCACACTGGTTTTTACATCTCACTTGCTTAACAATGCTCTCATGAATTTAATATTAAGGACTTTGTTTCCACCACCAAGCTCAGAACTGGTTTTATTTTGTGCCATTGATCTACTCAAGCGTTTTAAGTTTTGTTCACGATAACCTGCTTTGATACTACTTGTTGTATCCCAAATGCACTAAGTAAGAGATCTAGGGGGTTGAATAGATCCTTTAAAAATTTACTTTTAAAGAATTATTACCAACTTATAAATTAAGCAGGTTAATTTAACTATGAACAGCGGAATGGCGATTTGAAAATCCCCTTCAAAGATTTAAAAGAATTCGCAGTTCTGAGTTTAGCACAAGTGGAATTAAGTCCCAATTAAACATAAAAGACATTGCAGAAATGAAAGTGCATAAAGTAAAGAAGACAAACAATTTTAAGTGGTTCGGAGCACAAAGATCTCTTAGTCCATTCTCCTACTCTTCAAATAGGTATAATCCACTAAGAATGAGTGATCACTGAGATCTTCTCACTTAGAACAGTTACACAATATGAATCACAAAGATTCCTTCAAGTCACTTAGACTGGTTCACACAGAACCCTTTAAGTCACTTAGGTGGTGTTTGATAAAATTTAGTGTTAAGACTTGAATAGTTTAGATGTCTGAATAATATAGAGTATCTGAATGAAAAAATGTTGTTTGATGATTACTTTTTTCAAAATGTCTGAATAAAATTATTTTACTATTTTAACCTTCTAAACAAAACTATAAAATAAAATAAAAAAACAAAACAAAACATTTTCTTCTTCATCTACCCCCCATCCCCGCCGCCCCTTCCCCGCCGGCCCTCCTTCCCCTCCACTACTCCTTCCCCCGCCCCTGCTCCGGCCCCCTCCCCTCCTCTCCCCTCCCCTCCCCTCCCCTCCCCTCCCCTGCTCCGGCCCGCGCCCCTTCCCTCTCCTTTTCCACCTATACTATGTCCTCGGAGCTTGACTATATTTTCAAGATGGGGCCGGTGGTGGCGATGGTGGTGGTAGATCTGGTAGTGGTGGTGGTGGCGGTGGTGGCCGGTGGTGGCCGTGGCGACGGTGGCGACGGCGGTGGCACCGGTGGTGGTAAGATCTGGTAGTGGTGGTGGTGGATAGGAAAGGAAAATGATAATATTAATGAGGGTATTTTTGTCCAAAAAATAGCAACTCTCATTCAGACATGCCTCTTATTCCTACAGACTTGATTTTATAGCTTAACCATCTAGAGGCATTAAGAGGTAAAAAAAAAAACAAACAACACACCGCCTTTGACCGAATCAGAGGCGGTCCATTCAGAGACATTAAGAGCTAAACAAACACGACCTTAGACTTGGTTACAAAAAGTCACTAAGACCAGAACAATCACTAAGAAAAAGAGTGATTTTGAGGTGTTGTTAAGTTGCTTTAAGTCCAGTAATGAAAGACTTGGCAACAAAACAAGATGTTCTAGATTGTAGTATAGTTCTTGAGAGTTGTTCAACAAATCAAATCTTGATCGTTTTTTTATTACTGTTGGATTGAATGTGCATGCCTTTTATAGACGTCGTCGAGATTTTTTCGTTAGAAAGTTGTCGTTGCTCATTTAATGCTCTGATTCTAGATCTGATTGTTGACTTTTAGAGAGGATGTGTCAGCTTGCTTTCAGCTGTGATATACTACACCAGACTGCTACAGTGACATTCATGTGGGTGTTGTCACTTCGCCGAACTAGCTGTTAGACACACTTTGATCTGATCTTTTTAAACGTAAGATATTCAGCAACTATCTTGGGATCTTCACTACGAGTCTTGACGTTGTCAGTCCAATGTCAGAACTGATATACTCTACTGATATTCCTAATCGTATACCCTACGTTCCATAAGCTCTACGATCTTGAGTAGACTCTTCGATCTAGCAATGTGCTTTACGATCTTCAACAGACTCTGCGATCTTCAATTTGTTCTACGATCTTTTAACAGACTTTACGAACTTCAATTTGCCTTACGATCTCTTAGCAGACTCTGCGCACTCGACCATTATGCTCTAAGATCATCCAATAAGCTTTACGGTCGTTTAATATTTTAGAGTCTATACATTTGATTCATTCAACACAATAGATCAACCTAATAAGTTTGATCTTATATTCTAAGTCTTTTTACATCATTTTCATTTTAAAGACTTCACAAAAGCTACTGGTTACAAATATACATTATATCATCATCAAATAAAATATATGCATTTGTACTAACAGTCCCTCACACTTCTTTCTTGATGTTCAGGTCCATTCCTTTGTATTCACCATGGCTTATCAAGGGAGACGGTGCCTTGGTTACTTGGAAGATTTGTACGAGGACATGGAAGGACAGAAAAAGGTTAGAGTGCGGTGGTTTTACCACAGTCGGGAAGTTAATAGTGTAATTCCTCAGCTGGATGCACACCCTAAAGAAGTTTTGATCACACCTCATGTTCAGGTGATCAGAGCAGAGTATATTGATAGTCTGGCGATAGTTTTGACTCGTAAGGATTATGAGAAATGCTCGGTTCTTGATTCACAAACTTTGTCGTCTGAGGCTGGAATTCACATGTGCTTTAGACAGTTCAATAACTATACGGTCAAGCCCTTCTCTCTAAGTAATTTGCCTGGCTACTCTAATCAAGGAATCCTCTTTTCCTTAGATTGCCATCTTGTTCCGAAGCGACAAGCCAAGGGGCATACTTCAACTGGAAAAAAAGAGGAAAATTTTACCCAGGAGGACCCTATAAGGAATGTTCCTAAGAAAATTCGAAGTAGCAGAGTGCATCAAAGACTTGAGAGTGGTCATCTGGATGTCACAAATTCAGTCCATGGGAAACAGATAGGAACAAGTGAACTAACATGCCAGAAATTGAACATTAATTTCTCAATTAAGGGACCAACTGGAATACAACTTGTGGAACCTGAGCCCCATCGCCAAGCATTTTCTAAGGTTGGTTGTAATATGGAAGTGCTCTGTCAGGATAGTGGCATGCGAGGCTGCTGGTTTAGGTGTAAGGTCTTGAAGGCTTCAGAAAAGGGTTTGAAAGTTCAGTACAATGATGTGGAGGATGTAGAAGGATCTGGCAAGCTAGAGGTATGCAAGTGCACCAATAAACTGATTTTATTTTCCGAAGCAACATACGCCTAAGCCTTGCACTCAATTTATACACCCGAATTACTTATCAAATTTCTCTTCAAGTTAAAATGTAATGGGGCCTAAATATTCATTTGATTTCAACATTACTCTTGATACATCAGCTAGTATGACTTTCGTGCACAGTTTTATGTGCATTTGGAAATTTTCATGTAATTTTATCTTGTGTGGGATTCGGGATGAAGAATAGAAGGAACAAATATAACTTAATGGCGTGGACGCATTAGTATGTACTATTTAGTTGGCAACTTGAGCTTCCCACTAGGAAACTCATACAGAATGGTCTATGTGTTTATTCATTAAGGAATTGTCGTTTGCTGATTAGCAAACATAAGTGATACCAAAGTTAATTAATTGATGTATGTAGTACAGTAATTTATTATAACAATGATGTTGGTGCAATTGTGCTCAAGATGTTGCACTTGAACCAATATAATGAATAATCTTCACGAGTGCTAAAATATTCTAAGTTATTTATTTATATTTTTATTTCTTTAACTCTTCTAATGTGTAGGAATGGGTTCCTGCATCAAGAGTGGCAGCTCCCGATAAACTAAACATGAGATTCTCAGGCCGGCTTACTATCCGCCCATGGCGTCCCGAGGATCATTCCAATAATTCTTTTGAGGTTGGAACAGCAGTTGATGCATGGTGGAGTGATGGCTGGTGGGAAGGCGTTGTAACTGGAGTCTCTCTATTAAGAAGTGATACTCTTCATGTTTACTTACCTGGTATGCTTAGTTGGCAAATCTGATTTTTTTCCTGTTATGTACTTTGTCATTTTTATCGGGCTGATACCACTAACAAACAAAGACCTGGTTTTCACCATCACCAATCATATTTGATACTATAATAATGCATGATGAGGGTATTAACTTATAAACTGCTTTGAAGTATGTGATTTGGTACCATAAAGGTGCAGATAATTTTGCTTGCAGCACAACCAAATTAGATGTTATTCACATTACTAATTCTCTCATTGATTTCGGCATCCATATACCTTGATCTGGCTAACTGATTCGATTCGTCTTTGTTAATTTTAGGTGAGGGCAGGTTCTTGACTCGCCATCGGAAGAATATGAGAGCTTCAAGAGATTGGGTTGATAATAGATGGGTAGACGTAAAGCCAAAGCCTGACGTACTCTCCTTCATATGTTCATCTCTCAGGCCTAATCCGAAACTTTCAACATTCTCAACTGTTGATGAGTCATCCAAGCATGGTGACTGCTTCGGTGGATCGCAAAGTTCTTGCAAATTCCAATCCTAAAGCAGTTGAAGAGAACAGTAAGTATCTATTTCAGCTGCAGCTGAAAACGTGGACAAAATGAGCCAAAATTTGAAAAAGCGGCTCTGCATCAGCTGACACGGAATGAATTTGGTTGCGGTAGTACCGCTGATGCCGGAAAAGCTAACCAGGTCAACTCAGATCTTGAATAAAATGTTTCTACAGTAATTTTTATATTGGTCTTTGAGCTAAGAACATGAAGAGTATGAATGTCCAGGACTATATATGGTTTAGTGTCTTTGCTAGACAAAAACTTATTTAGCATCAACACTAGCCGTAGTATATTTATTTGCGAACCACAGCAGGATTAGGCAGTGGCTCAATCCACTCACAATAGGGTTTGTGTCACATGCTGGTTTGACATTTTGTCATTTTAGTTATCCTATGGTCTGCATGCTTCTTTCATATTAACTACAGTGCATTTCAAGCATAGAACTAGTCTTTGGTAGCAATGAAACTGCTTAAAATGTTTTACTACCATGTTTTGTTTTATCTTTGTTCATTTTAAATTTTGTGCCGTGTCAAGACGGTTTCAGCCTCTTGTTCATTTTAATTTTTTGCTGTGGCGCCAATTTTTATTGTTAAGGTTGCTGTGTCTGCTTTTAAAACTGCTAAAATATGTTACCTTAAAAACATCAGTGTATATATTCATTGCATTATATTTTTATATAGTTAATTTAAATTATGCACGGGAGGTGAGAGATACCTTACATAACAAGAAAGGATATGCATATTTTTATGGGGAGAAGGGTAAAAAATGTTCCCGACTTTTACCGCGATGTCTACCGAACACCCTATATTTTTTTTTGTCCAAAATTACCATTAACGTTACATTTTTTTGTTCGATCGTGCCCCTGCCGTTAATAAATCTGCCAACAAGACTAACGGATGTTAATGTGGCTGACACGTGGCAATATTTGCTAACGTGTAAAAAATTTTATCAAGACAAATAATTAAAAAAATCCATTTTTTATTAATTAATTATTTTATTTTTCTTTAAAACAAAATAAATAATTAATATACAAAATGAATATTTATATTTAACAAACAAAATAAATATTTATATTTATATTTAATTTATTAACAACAAATAGGTCACAAAAATTCATTAACAACAAATTTATGTAATTTTCCATAAAAATTACCCAACATGAGTTTCTTCAAGGAAGTAGAATTGAACAAAGATAATTGAAAAGGTCGGAGATACACCATCCGAGTAACCTTTAGATTTTCGACATTGTGATCTATTGTGTACCTGATAAACCATACAAATAAATCTTTAAGCATATTTGTTCCACAAATCAACTCCATTTTCACTAGATTTGATTGCTGATCTCGATGAGAGAGAACTTGTTTAACAAACTTGGAGAATCGATCTCCAGTACGGAAGCAATTGCTGTCGAATCCAAGATTTGGAAGATATTTCCATATAAATTTCCATCTTTTTGAAAGTGTACTCGATTGAACTGTAGATCGGATGTCATTGTAGGAGAGAATGTGGTGAATTAGTTCATCGGGTAAACTGCTGATTTTGTCTTCTTCTTCATCTGCCCTAATTTTCACTCTTTTTTAAACAGAAGCCATTGAATTCCTCCTCTTTCTCGTTAAACGCACGGTTATTCGATCGGAATTTCAAGGTAGATCACCTTAATTTCACATTATATTGCCTGCGCACCTTAATTTATTATATTTTTATTTTTGAAAAATAAATTTATACTTTCAAAATCAGATCTGGATATTTTTAACATTTATTTTCGAACTAACATCCAAATAATGAAGGGATCAAAATCAGATCTAGATTTGCAGTCAAATATCCATTAATGATAGACGAACGAAGAACAAAGGAAGAAGACCCAAAATCACCATGCTTTGCAATCACCATGCTTTCCGGTTGGGACTTCCTTCCATCTTCTTTTCATTGCTTTTTTCGATTTGGGATATGGTGGTAGAGTTAGGGACGGAGTGGACTGCTGCTACTCCTATTCATCTTCGAATTCGAGAGGAGAGAGGAATAATTTTAGTATGTAAAAAGTATATAATACTAATATTTAGTAAAATAATTTTAGTATTTTAGAATTTTTTTAATTAATAAAATAATTTGAATTTTATTATTTTAGTATTTTTTAATTTGATTTTTTAGTATTTTTGAATTTTTTAATTAGTATTTTAATATTTTTTAATTAGTATTTAGTATTTTTTTAATTAGTATTTTAATATTTTTTAATTAGTATTTAGTATTTTTTTAATTAGTATTTTTAGTACATGTGACAGCCACGTAATCAATTTGGACAGATGTTAGTCTATTTGGCATGTCTGTCAACGGCAGGGGTACAATCGACCCAAAAATTATAACGCTTGGGGTACTTTTGGACAGAAAAAAAGTATAGAGTGCTCGGTAGATATCGAGGTAAAAGTCAGAGGCATTTTTGGACCTTATCCCTATTTCTATGGCAACTATATTCATTGGATATGCATAACAAGAAAGGATATGCATATTTTTATGGCAACTGATATTTTTATGAATATAGTTAATTTAAATTAACTATATTTTTATATAGTTAATTTAAATTATACACGGGAGGTGAGAGATACCTTACATAACAAGAAATGATATGCATATTTTAACTAAGCTTTAGTTAACAGACTGATCCAATTATAAAATTTTAATTTGTTTAATGGGGTAATTCAAAAAATTAAAAGTTCAGTTGTGCATTAAATAAAATTTGTCAACTATAGTGGCTAAATTCATAGTTTTGCCAATATAATTTTATTCAAATAAAATTAATTTACATTATAATCCGATTTTCTCGGTTGTTACATTCTTCCTCCTTATAAGGATTATGTCCCCAGAATTTGGATATAAGTTAGTCAAACAACTGACGGTAATTCTTCTTCATCTTTTCTTCGAGTTCTCATGTTGCTTCCTCGACATCGCGGTTTCTCCATACTACCTTCACTAAAGGTATTACTTTATTTCTTAGAACTTGCTCCTTTTCTATCAATGATTTGAATAAACATTTATTTGTACGTTAAATAATTCTCAACATGAATAGGCTCATACTCTATTACGTGCTTATAATCTGACTTATAAGGACATAACACAGATACATGGAACACGTTGTGTATACATTCTAATTTTGTTGGTAAATCTATCACATAAGCTACCTCTCATACTCTTTTTAGTATTTGAAAAAGTCCTATAAATTTTGGACTTAATTTTTCCTTCTTCCCAAAGCGTATCTTTCCTTTCCAAGGAGATACCTTTAGAAACACATACGACCTGACTTCAAACTCTCTTTTCATTCGATGCGGATCTGCATACTTGTTTTGTCTGTCTTGAACTGCTACCAGTCATATTAGTATCAACTTAACTATATATGTTGTTTGTTGTACCATTTCAGTTCCTAGCATTCGGTGTTCTCCCACCTCATCTCAACATAGTGGTGTTCTACACTTCCTCCCATATAACGCTTCATAAGGCGGCATGCCTATGCTTGCATGATAACTATTATTATAAACAAACTCTACTAACGGTAGATGATCATCCCAACTACCTTTGAAATCCATGACGCATGATCTTATCATATCTTCTAACGTCTGAATTGTTCTTTTGCTTTGCCCATCTGTCTGTAAATGATATGTTATACTTAACTTCAAATGCGTTCCCATCTGCTCTTGCAGACTTCTCTATAAATTCAATTTGAATCATGGATCACGATTTGACACTATTGAAACTGGTACCCCATGTCTTGAAATGATTTTCTTAACATAGAGTTTAGCTAACTGATCTACGTTAAACTTGACTCTTATTAGCAAAAAGTGAGCCGACTTTGTTAAACGATCCACTATTACCCAGATAGCGTTGTATCTTTTCTGTGTAGTCAGAAGTCCTACCACAAAGTCCATTGTGATATGTTTCCTACTTCCATTCTAAAATTTTCAATGACTGTAACAAGCCACTTGGTCGTTGATGTTTGGCATTAACCTTTTGACATGTTAAGCACCTACTTACATACTCAGCTATCTACCTCTTCATGTTCGGCCACGGAAAATTTTGTCGAAGGTTTTATACATCTTAGTATTACCAGGATGAATCGAGTACCTTGAACTATGAGTCCTCCTGTAATATCTCCTCCTTCAATTCTATTTCACACGGAACCTAAATTCTTCCTTCAAACCTTAATAACCCCTCGTTATCAAGACTGTACTTTATCTCTTCTCTATCTACTAATCTTTTCTTCATCTGATCATACTCATTATTTCTAAGTTGTACTTCCTTGACTCTCTCTATAATGGTAGGTATGGTCTCCATTGTAAATAATTTCTGACCCGGTTCACTCGGTAACCTCACCTCTAACTCCATTCTAGCCATCTCTGTTATTAACTTAGTTTGATCCGTTAACATAGACAATTTTTCCTGACACTTTCTACTTAAGGCGACGTCCACCACATTCACTTTTCCTTGATGATATAGGATATTACAATCGTATTTCTTTATCAATTCCAGCCATCTTCTCAGTCTCATATTTAAACTTTTTATCTGAAGATATATTTTAGACTTTTATGGTCCATGTATATCTCACATAAGCAATGACCTTGTCAAGCTGCATGAGCACGCAGCCTAGTCCTCTATGCGAAGTATCGCTATATACTACAAAATTCCGAGTATCATCGGGTAAAGATAATACATGTGCTTCACTCAACCTTTTCTTCAATTCTTGAAAACTATTTTCACATTTCTCAATCCACACGTACTTCACTGTCTTTCTTGTCAAATTAGTCAGCAGAGTAGCTTTCTTAGAAAAATCCTGGATAAATCTTCGATAGTATCCCACTAACCCTAGGAAACTCTGCACTTCTGTCGATGTTTTTAGTTGTTCCCAATTAATCACTGCTTCCACCTTTGCTGGTTCCACTGAATTCCATCTCTGTCGATAACATGCCCCAAAAACTGAACTCTTTCAAGCCAAAATTCATACATAGTGAATTTCGCATATAACTTTTCCTTCCTTAGGGTCTCTAACACTAATCTTAGATGTTTAGTGTGATCTTTTGACATCTTAGAATAGACTATAATATCATCGATACACACTACAACGAACTTGTCCAAATATTGTTTTAACACTCTGTTCATCATATCCATGAATGTAGCTGGTTCATTTGTCAACTCAAACGACATTACCAGAAACTCATAATGGCAATAACGAGTCCTAAACGCCGTCTTAGGTACATCCTTCTTCCTGACTTTTAACTGATGATACCCCGTTCGCAAATCTATCTTGAAAAATACTTTGCCCCTTTTTACTGATCAAAAAGATCAGCGATCTTTGGCAATGGGTACTTATTCTTTCTCGTTAGTTTGTTCAACTCTCGATAGTCGATACAAAGTCTCAACGATCCATCCTTCTTCTTTAAAAATAATACCGGTGCTCCCCATGGCAAAACACTCGGTTGAATGTATTTTCTATCCAACAGTTCTTGTAGTTGAACCATCAACTCCTTCATTTCCACTGGCGTCATACGATATGGTGCCCTTGAAACTAGTGCCGCTCCTAGCACAATATCTATTATGAATTCGATCTCCCTATTTAGTGGAAGACCTGGTAATTCACTTGGAAACACATTCATGAATTATTTTACTATAGGTATTTGTTCCATTGTTGCTCCCACTCTCTGGGTATCAACAACATGACACAAATAACCTACACATCCCTTCTTCAGTAATTTCCTAGTTTGTGTCATGGTAAGACAACACGAACATCCCGGCGATTTCCTACCTTAAAACACTACCTTAAGTTGCTTCAAAGTTTGAACGTTTACATATTTCTTTTGATAATTTATAATTGCACCATGGTTAAACAACCAATCCATCCCGAGAATTACATTGAATTCTCCCAACTTTATCAGTATTAAATCTATCGAGAATTTATAACCTCTTATATCTACACAACAACACCTATGAATATATTCGACATGAATTATTTCTTCATTGGCAACCTTAATATTCAAAGGTATTGGCAATCTTTCAAGGAATAATCCTAACCGTCTAGCAAATTCACATGCTATAAAAGAACAAGTAAAACCCAAATCAAACAACACATAAGCATTTATATCGTTGATTAGGATAATACCTGCAACTACATCTCTCGATATGACTGTATTCTGGACCATCATATTAAAGGTGCGGGCCATCGGTCTACCCGACTGTACTGGACCATTAATAGCTAATTTACCACTATTAGCGCCTTTATTACCATCCCCTTCTTCAGCTAGTTCTTCGCCATGTGATCAGTTGATCCACATACGAAGCATCCATGGTTCTTCAAACTTTGACAGTTAGGCAATATATGCCCTTCTTGTCAACAGTTGTAGCACACAGCTTTACCCTTGAGACAGACTCCTAAATGAGTCTTTCCATAATTCTTACATGCCTCCATCCTATTCTTGGGATCTCCTTATTTTTATCCGGTATTTCCAGAGTTTAAAACCTTCCTCTTCTGTCCATTGTCACTCCTATTGGCTCCCTCAGTCTTCACACCCCCATCTATTTTACTCTTATTCTTCTTCTTCTCTCTGTGGTATTGGCTTAAAGTGTTACTACCACCCTCTGCGATTATTGCTTTTTCCAGAATGGTTCCAAAGGAATTACTTTAAAACACTGATATCTGGCTATAGAGCCAAGGTTTCAAGCCCTGCTCGAATCTCCTCTCATTTCTCAACTCCGTATCCACTTGATGTGGAGTAAATCTCGCCATTTCATTTAACTTGGCAATATACTGGGGAATAATCATATCCCCTTGTTTCAGTTCCAAGAACTTCATCTCCATCCTACCCTGCATACTCTTAGGGAAATAGTTCTCGAATAATATCTCCTTAAACCGTGTCCACGTTGCTACTTACACTCCAGCCCTAGCATGGTTTGCCTCCCACCAGAAGTTAACATCTCCCTTCATCATATAGGTGGCAGAAGAAGTCTTTTGTGTGACGCCCCCAAATCCAAGTTACCTGACCCCCTAGTTTGGTGCTCACGATCCATCATATAAATAATATCTAACTACCCATTCATTGATGAATAGAAACATACATCTCATTAACTGATATTGTTAATACATTATCCCAAGTTATCTAACCTTAACATCACAAACATACCCTTAGATATACAAAAGGGTTATACAAATCAACATAATTAATAATGTTTATTATAACTTCTCCAACAATATGCCTTTGCCTTTGTCCTTCTCTGCCCCACCGGCTACTTCGTTCCTAGCTGAAATATTATATTTAAGCAAGGGTGAGCAACAAGTTTGCTCCGCAAGTTAAATCATACAATAAAGTATAAGAATCAATGAGACTAGACTATCGATTCGATAAAATGTCACCAAAGTTCGAAGGACTTTGAATTAACTGAACAAATTGTTAATCAATAACAAGACTTTCTCGCATCTTATGCAAAACAATAATTCAATAGTGAAAGAGTACAACTTTTTCAGAGTTTCTCTAATAATCAATTGAATAAAAAAATCAATTCTATGCAATAACAAAGTGGAATATTTTTCGGATTTTTATGCTGAGAGCCATCCCACCGGATCTCGAACTTCTTGAGTAACTATCAAAGGATTTACTTTGAAGTACTCAGGTGTATCAGATAACCATAAAGATTAAATCATACCCCTCTGCAAGTACTTAGAGCGGCCAACTCCTTGTATCCTATATTATGCATAATACTCATACGCGCGCAACGGTCGAATATACGACCACAAAGCCCCTTTTTATAAAAGGTTCTTCTCAGTCTTATAACCAGAATTTGTATCACAACAATATAGTTTTGATTTAACGAAATACTATGATTTCAACACCTAATTTCTTTCTCGATCCAGCCAAAATAATTGGCATTGACTTGTCAATAATATTTGAGTTCTCTTCTCGATCTAGCCAAAATAATTGGCATTGACCTGTCAATAATAATTGAGTTCTTTATCTCGATCTAGCCAAAATAATTGGCATCGACCTTTCAATAATAATTAAGTTCTCTTCTCGAACCTATAAAGTTTCAACAAATGTTCGTCTAGCCAAAACAATTAGCTAAGACATATCTCAACATGATTCAATAATAGACATAAATTAATTGTACTATTTGCAATCAATAATAACTTCTACGGATGTGAATAACCAGCAACAGTTATTCCCTAAGCATATTCTCAAAATCAATAATTCAATTTGAATTAATAAACATGCACTAACTGTGAATAATCAACAATAATTCTCAAACGTGGTATAATAAGCAATAATTAACCACCACTATATTTGAAAACTAATAACTCAAGATTGAGTTAAAGAAACTTGTCTTCTTCGTTGATTACTGTTACACAATATATTCTATCTGCGTTCGAAAGACCTATAATCAATAATATCGGTCTCACAGTTAGCATAACAAATTACAACGCATAACACTGTAATTTACAGTCAATATATCTCCTAGACACATCATCAAGAAGTCACATCAATGTTTATAACTTATACAAACACTCATCAAGTCTAACTAGTTCAATTTGGTTGGACTTCGGTCTTAAGTCGGTGTTCTGGTCACCCTATCCGACAATTTACCACATTTATTGTCAATTAAACTCGGTCTCAAAGCTTTAATATTATTTCAGACAAGTCATATATCATTGATAATATTTTTCGGAAGCTTTTACAAATTTTCAAACAATTATTATATTTTATAATAATTTTTTAAAAACTAGAATTATTTTTAAATGATTTAAATACTGAATAATTCCATCATATTTAATATTTAATAATATTAAAATATTAATGACATACCTGTCAAAATATTAAAGTTATTTATAATAACTCAAAATATTTTTAAATCACCTTTATTCTCCTTAAATGATTTTTAAACCATTTAAAATCATTTTAAACAATTATCATTAATATTTAAATATTAGTGAATTTCTCATCAAAATATTAAAAGTCATATTTTATAACTTAAAATTTTGTTAAATCACTTATCTCATTTTAAATGATTTTTAAACCAATAAAACCATTTTTAACTCATTTATTTAATATAATAATTAAATAAATCTAATATCATTAATATTAATTTATTAATGAAATTTACCTCAAAATATTAAAAATTACATTTTATTACTTAAAATATTTTTAAACACTTTATTCTTATTTAAAATGATTTTTATAATATTAAAATCATTTTTCTCTAATTTATTTAATATACTTATGAAATAAATTAAATATCATTAATATTCAAATAAATATTAATATTAATGAAAAAAATTCCAAATTATCAAAAGTTAATTTTCATAACTTCAAATAAATTTTAAAACTCATTTTATAATTTTTAGAAATTATTTTCTATTGTTAATCATTTTTCGGAAATTAAATTAATTAATTTTAGGAAAATCGTCGCTAAAGCCTTTACCGACACTTTCTGTCGATGTTGGTGTTCTTGAGCTACAAGAACACTGATGAACAGCTTCAAGGTGTCATGTTTGACCACCTCTAATTCTCAGCCTATGTTATTTTTGGGCTTTCTAAGGAATTGATCATGTAGTATTTATGTAATACTACATGAATCAACAACAATCCAAGTCATATCTCACTACAGATGCAAGATCCAAGCTTGCAAAGTAGCTGTCAGAAGCTTTTTGGGTTTTCTGGCTATCAATTTGGTGTTTAAGTGCTTCAAACATGTAGTCCTTCGTGTCAAGGAACAATTATATAACACTATCTCAGTCCAACTATATCACACTCACAAGATTTGAACCGGTCAAACCTTGTCAGAACGCTTGTTCTTGAGTTTTCTGGAAATTCTAGAAACTTAAAGTCATGATCAAACTGCCTAATTTGACCATCCACTACATTAATCATGTTGGTTATTTAAGGGATCTATAGGCATGAATCTGTAGTCCATATAGTAGACTACAACTTAGATACAACAACACAATCAAACTACTTAACATCTGACAGATTCAAGCTTTTGAAAACCTTATCAGACACTGATGAAGGATTTTTGGGTTACCCAGAAACTCTTGGTCATGCTCGGTCAACTCACTTTGACCATTAATAACTTGTAATATGAACATGGTATGACCATGATTCCACTTCCAGATTACAATCCACATAACATACTACAAGTGTATAACATAAAACAGGCTAAATCATAAACATGTATGAATCTATGGCCTCTGACATATGCTTGTCAGACAACTTTTTAGGGTTCTTAGTAGTTTTTCAAAACTTGGTTTTTAAACCATTTTGATGTTATGGATCTATGATATAACATCATAGATCACTATATAACACCTCATAGCATGTATTAAAACACAACTTTTGTCTTAGCATACAAGATTGAACATGAGTTAGTGTTTATACTTTCTCTTGATCAAGCTTTGATTCTTGCTCTCCTGCACTGATCTTGTTGTGTTAGGAAGTTATCTAGGGACCGAAACACTTGTGTATTTCGTAGTTTTAGAGAGAGAATAAGTTGGTTGAGGGTTAGAACACAAATGAGTCAATTTTATGAACTTTCTCTCTCTTTAATCTCTCATATATTTGATAAAATGTATCTATACTTGCAAGGTGGCACATATGGATCAGATTTAGCTTGATTTTCCATCACATTGTCTTACCTAATGTGATGACTCACTAGATTTAGCAAATCTCTATACTTAAAATCTAAGTAAAGGGGTATTTTGGTCTTTTTGCCCCCACAAGGGTATTTTGGTAATTTCTCTCATAAATTTAAGGGTATTCTAGTCATTTAACATCATTCTCTTTATTTCTAAACCTTAGGGTTTGATAATCTCAATTAAGGTTTCCTAATTAGGGTTTAGGGTTCTCAGATGTAAAATTAGGGGTTCCCGACACACAATTAGGGTTCCTAACTATTGGTTAGGGTTTCTCAATCACTAATTAGGAATTCTAATCCACATTAGGGTTTACTAAGTTTATACCCTATCTGATCAATCATTGATCATTAATTCTATATAGTACAAACACATACTCACAGTTACATTTATTATAATTATATTTTCTATCAAATCCCTATCCAGACTTAGGGTTAGGGTTTCTATTTGTGTTAAACAAAACTTCTCTTATATTTCTCAGTCAATACACAATTTGACCACTTCTCTAAACTAGTATCATAGATACTCAACACAATATTGATAATCAATATCAATATCAAATAAAAAAAATTATTCGTAAAATTTCAAATTATTCAAAATTCCGAGTTCTCTCATTCTGCCCCTCTTCGACATTTGCAATAACAAACGCCTTCTCAATCTCTTTCACCCAAGTTTGGGCTTCTATAGGGTCTGTAGTTCCTTTGAACTCCGTTGGACCTACACTTTTAAAATCCTTAAACGTAGTAGCATGTACTACCGCAGGATTAACAAGTATATTTGCACCATTTCTTTTAAAGGCATCTGTTAATAAATTAACAAACTCCTGCATAGGGTTAATCGGTCCCCCTTCTGGTTGATTCACATTAGCTTCCTGATTTTGTTGTCTTCTTCTTAGCGGCATATTTCTATTAAAATGAATAACAGTTCGTTATTACTTTCTTCTTATTAATTAGTCATTATTCATATTTAACAATAACTCAAACTCATTGGAAAGCTTGTTCAATAAAATGCTTATATTCATATGCTTTTCTTCTTTGTAGTATAATACTACACCGTTCACCATTATATAGCCTTAGCTAATTACATTACCTTCTCGCAATTATTTTCCAAAAATTGGGATTCACAAAAGACTACCCTTTGATTATACAAAAGTGAGTTTTATTTCACTACATAGATATACAATATTTACATATTTATACCTATTATAGTTATTAATATATTACATCTACCTAATGGCATTTTTAAAATATGCGTCGGCAAGACTGGCCACCACATCCCGACTGATCGTATGTCGAGTCTGCCCCGCCTCCACAGGATACTCAGCGACTTGTCGCTGATAATCCTCGTGTAAACTCCTATGAATATAGAACATCTTCCTGTTCTTCTACCTCTAGGCCTTTAGCTCCTCCTTAAGCTCGAAGGCCTCATGTTTCAGCTTTCGGACCTTGTTCTTAGCCAAAACTTTATGTGACACCCCCGAATTCAGGCACTTCAATTCCATATATTTGGTGTTCACTGTCCAATTAAAACATAACTAACTACCCATAAACAAAGGATATAATTAAACTCAAAAGTTTAAACAGTAAATCTCCCATTATAGGGTTACATAATCTCCAATAGATCCCAGGTCATCTAACCTTTATTATTACAATCATCAGCGGAATATTAAAACATAATCATAATCAAATCTATTACATAAGCTTCATAAATAAATGGTAAATTAAACGTCTTCTAATCAAGCCCTTTGCCCTTGCTTGTTGAAAGATCTTCAAACTTCTTAACTTCATTTGCATTGTTTTGTGCAAGAGTGAGCAAACAATTTCCCACAAGAAGGATAATATACAGTAACATTCTATGAATGACAATTAACTGAGCTTTCAATGGTAAAGTACTCTTACAGGAATAATAAACTCTAATTCAAAAGCTATGAGTTCAAAGGAATAATGAATTTTAAGTTAACAACAGATATCAATCATCAAAAGAGTACATTGAGGGTCACAAGACCACGAACTATATTATAGGTTGTCAAGTATTGCAACTTTAACCTTTAACAATCTAAAAGACCATAATCATCTTCTATGTCCTAGGTTAACAGATATTTCTACTGTAGCCTATAATAGTCTAAACGACTACGTGGACTATCATCTCGTACTCCAGGTGATCAACCCTTTGTACCATGTATTGCGCAAACATTTTAATGTTATTGCGTAGCTCTAAAATAATCCCCTGATATAGGGTTGTTCATCTAAGCTTAAATAATCAGGTTCCATACCAAAGGAAGTTTGGTTTGGAATTAACATCAAAGGTATTTTAGATCTTTAGAACTCTTCTCAACCAAGTACTGGTTGAATCAAGTAGGGATCAATAACTATTCAAGAGTTTGATTACAAATGAATTATGTCAATGTATCAATAAGAGATAGGTTATCAATAGTTTATCAGCTGAACAAATATTAGTCATAGATTATACATTCGTAAAACTATACAGATTCATAAGCAAACCAAAGGAAGTTTGGTTTGAACCGACTTTAAGGCTAATTTAGAGTTTAAAACATTCATTAACTAAGGATTAGTTAAATCAATAAAGAATCGCTAGTCAACTAATAGTTCGGTACAACAATGTAAGATAGTACAATGACATTGGTGATCAGATATTTAACAATCATTAATTTTAGCTGAACAAATGTTTTTCAACAAGAACAAGCTTTCAACAATAGTATAGACTTTGAATATACAAAACAACCTCGTTTGAAACGAAGGAGCAAAGATTAATTAACTAGCTCAAGGAAAAACGTAGTTTAGAAACTTACTCAACAAAAATTCAGAGTTAAAGAATATGCATAACAATAACATGTTAAGAATATGAACTTGCAAATTTAAAGGTTAGGGTTAGAGAACTTGTTCAATTGAATAATAGATTCAAGAAACTTGCATAATGTAAAAGTAAGGTTAGGAAACTCGCATAACAATAATAACTTAATTGCTCAATAAGAGATCCGAGATAGAGAACTTGCTAAATAATAAAGTAGCAAATGTTAGAGAACTAGCCTCGTGCGTAAGCTATTAAATTACAACTCACGTTCACCTACACATTATTAGAATCACAACTAACATCCACTTTCCAAGTAAAATCTCATTTTGGTTGAACTTGTTACTTTAGTACAAGTTTTACTTTACACCATAAACATTTCAGAAATTATAAGTTTTAACTCCAAAACACTTATTCACTACTCATTGTGTACATTAAATCATAACGTATTGCTTTCATAACTTACTAATCTTTTTACAACTTTGGAATTACTAATTACATGATACAATTCTGTGTTTGTTTCTTAATTACATTTTCAACACATTAATATACCATTAGACTAAGTTGTCATGGGTCTTTAAGGTCTTCATAAGTAATAAACATCACTGCCTCTGATCAGGGTATGGCGCAGCTACACCATACTTAAGCCTAGGACCGGTGTAGCTGCGCCGTTTCTGGCCTTGACACTAGCGCAGCTGAGCTGGTGCACAGACAGAAACTACGTAGACTGTTAACAGTACTCTGTTTAGCCCAACTATAACGAATTTCATCCACAAAACAGTAAATATAACATATCCAATTGATATAAGACTCATACAAACATGGTTCCTCACATATATACTAGCTTAGAACAATTAAACAACAACTACAACTAATTTAAATCCTTTAAATTCAATTTTTGACATCCTTGACAAAAATTAACACTTTGATCAAAATTCTACACCAATTTAACTCATTCAAACTACGTTCTCATCGTTTCTTAATGAACTAGCATATTCAAGGCTCAATTTACAGATTAGTTTACAAATTAACTACCAAATTTGGTACTTTCACAAGAAATATGTATAACCATACACTGTAAACATTTTTCTTTCTTTTTAACGTAATTAGCACATTAATTATGTCCAAATGCTAATTCTAACATCACAACTACACACAATCACAACTAATTAGTTATATAACAACAATTCAAAAAAAATGAATTCACAGAGACTTGAAATTCATGACGTAGAACACACACACACACACACACACACACACACACACACACACACACACATATATATATATATATATATATATAATATTAAGGTTATGGAAGTATGCCTTCAATTGCTTGGTAATCCTTGCTAACACACTGAAATTTTTGTTTTGGAATTCACATGAATCCTCTCTCAAACTCTTTCTCTCTATTTTCTTTTCTCTATATTATCCCTTCTATTTTCTTCTTAGGCTTAGGCCAATTCCTTTTTATGTATATCAACTCAAACCAAAGCACAAAACTTAAACGTCTAAAACCAACGTTATAATAAATATAATAATAAGTTATCAGTTATAAAATTTAATATATTTTATTTATGTTTTTATTTATATTATTTATTATAATTCAAATTTAAAATTCAAAAGTTATAAAGCTTTGTTTGGCAAAAACACTTTTAAAATAAAGACTTAATATCTTTAAGCCTTGTTTGGGTAAATCCATTTAAAACTACTTTAATTTATTTTAATAAATCATTTATACTATAGTTTATAATCCCATATTATTTCTTTGGATTTTCATATACATTCTTAGTTAAATAAACTAATTACAACATACTAAATAAATTTCTCACTTAATTCAAATATCACAAAATTATAATCTCTCATTATAACTTTATTTAATAAATTCACATACCACTTTAAATTATTAAATTAAAACATCAATATAGCACTTCATGTTATCTTTATCAACTCTCTAACTATTAAATTAAATTAGAGTATTATCTAATAAATTTAATTCACAATTATTTACTAAGAACAATCACATCAATAAAATATTTATTTAATTTAATAAATATTTTAAATTATAAATAAAATCTTGGATTGTTACACTTTCTCATCGTGTTCAAACTCCCTAAATGTCTGCATGTCTTTGTTGTCTTCCAAGATGTCATGAACCTCATCTTTCAGCTCCTTCACCTCTTTACCTAACTGGATATTTCTATCCAATATAGTAATGAGCAACACCTTCATTGACTCCCCCATTGTTATCTCCTCCATTGGCATTATCGTATTAAACGATACTACCTTCATCTCCTCCTCGGACATTTCATCGAACAAGGATGTAAACCCTACATTCTCGAAATCCTCTGGTTCATCCACCACCACTTTTTTCACCTCGATTACGGGTGTAGGTAAATTCTCTATCTAGTTCACTCACTCCTCGCTAACCACATGTATATCTCTATACATCACATTATCTCCTGACATCAATAATAAAATGTAATATCTTTACTAGTACACAACATCAGAATATTATAAACATATATCACATTTAATGCATTTTAGGGTTAAATTCATCTTTTAATTCTTCTTGTAATGAATTTCCTTAATTCATCACTTAAAAGCTCAACATGAGTTTAATTACTTCTAACTTCTTCAACTCTTCTTAAGGTTATAGCCTAAGGTTCTTCCCCCCTTAAATTTTATAACCTATAGCTTTGATACCAACCTGTGACGCCTCCAAATTTGGGTATCTTCCAACCCGGATAGATGGTGCTACACGATGCTACTATTCACACGTACATTCAGCTGAAATACATTAATAGAGTGAATATGTTTACCTTTTATTACATAATAATAAGTCATTTCCCAAGTTATTTGTAACAATTACATATGTTCTTTGTAATAATATCAAATTAATACAAAAGTAATACTATTATATTACAAGGATAACTATTTGTCCGCCTTGGCCTTCCCTTTATCCTTATCAGATGCTTCGATCCGTTCATTTTTAGCTACAATAATATAGTTCAAGCAAGGGTGAGCATAACTAGCTCAGCAAGTATTACAATTGTAGTAGAACAACATGAAAGAATCATATGAGTATATCTTCTATAACTGAACCAATAGTTATAAAGTACTATGAATAAATCAAAATAGCACTTCTCTTTTCTTTAAAATGTTTAACGATGAACATCATCAATTAAACCTTGAGTTTGGTCAAAGACCATGATCATTTTATTATTTCTTTCTTTGAAAAGGATAACCCAACACTAAGTCTATAAGTCTGACATTTCTTACGAGCACGTCTAGGTGATCAACTTATAGAACTTTATGTTTACAACACTAATACATTAAACGTATCTACATTTAAGTTTTGGCAAACTCACGTGCCATTCCATTTAGGACAAAACATTTGTTTATTCATACTTAGTCTTTCTTTGAATCCATACCAAAACAGTTAGCAGAAGTTAACAATATTAATAATATTTTGAAAGATTATAAGGAAATCCATAAAATACTCTAAGTCTGGTCTAGCTGAATTAAATGGCTTCGACTTCTTTGTTACATCAATTCATGTGTATAATACATGAATCATTAAGCTTGTCCAAAATAAAGGATAGACAAGAGTTTAGAAAACTTGCCTCCAGTGTCATCTAATGTTAATTCACTTTCCTTTTGAGTCCCTATAGATTCTACATGATATAATCACATAGCATACTATGTTAGGTCACATACAATCAATAAGTATTATCATTAACCTATCTTCTCCATCTTCTCAGTCTAACTATTCACTTGTTTAACTTACTAACATTCATTAGGTTAGGTGACGTTCAGTGCGACTTTATAACATTTTATTGTTATAAATAACCTTATTCGTTTAATGTTTAAGTAATTACATTTCAAGCAATCTCAAACATTCATTTGATGTGAATACGGTTTACCGTATTACGAAAATTACTTTATGTTCATGCGTTCGTAACCTTTTGTTAACTTTTAATTGTTGAACTCAAGGTTTTAATCATCATTTAAGATGCTACTTTAATTTTAATTAAGGTCATATTTCACCTTCAATCAACTTACCTTTCTTTTATGTTCAAATCTATTATTCTCTTCTATTTGTTTAGGACTGGCGCTTGTGGCGCCCTGTCCTTTATTAATTGCTGCACTGTAGTGCATATCTTTAGTAATTAGGATCTAGTTTCGGTGCAGCAGTGCCCCAAATCCTTCACTCGACGGCGCTGTGGAGTCCTCCCGTAACACTTTGAAAAATTTTCAATATCTCAAGCCATTCATTTCCCGAGCTCGTAACTTATTAGTTATAGCTCGGAATTGGTTCGTTCAAAAGTTGTTATCTCATATACTTTGATTTCATTAGGACAGAATAAGTTTCTGAATCTGTTAACGAGGCTCTCACTGATAAGTAGATTTTATACCTAATTATCCGGTATCTATTACTTGAATTAGTTGCTTAAACTCATGTGTCTTAGTTACTTTTCATGCATTTTGTGTTCGTTTTGTAGGTTATACGTTTGGAAGCGGTGTGAGCGATTATTGGGAAGGAAAAGCAAGGAAAATGCAAGGAAAAAGCAATCCGGACATCGTTTATGCTTTTATGTCAATTCATGTTCTTGGCTTGGAGCTTGGACTATATTGTAGAGCATTTTCTTAGCTTTTCGGAACATCTTGAATCTTTCCAATCGGAGTTCGGATGAAAGAGTTATGACATTTCTACCGACGGACGTTGAACTTCACCGTTTTGGGTGGTGATTTTCGTAGCAGTCACTTCCAGTCCAATTTCGACCATCATGCGTTCGTTATTTCTCAAAGCTCAAAGAATGAAAGTTGTAGATCTCGTCGATAGCTTCGATTTGATATGTCGCGGGACTCGTAACTCCTCTCGGTTTAGAAGTTATGGCAGTTTTAGCAGAGGAGGTTCCAGCAGAAAATATTTTTGGCAGATTGGTACCCAGCCGGGGCTGGGCGTTTTTGTGCTTAGTACCCAGCCGGGGCTGGGTACCTGGGAGCTTTAGCAGCTTACTACCCAGCCGGGGCTGGGCTTTTGCAAAGGAAATACCCAGCCGGGGCTGGGTATACGCAAAAATGAGCGGATTTTGTCCGAATTTGAGTCCGAAAAGGATTGTTTCGAGTTGTTTGATTCAAGGACTTCCAAGAGGACTAAAAGACAAGTACAAAGGCTTATAAAAGGAGGGGAATAACATAGATTAGAGGGGGATTAAGAGAGATTATTAGGAGATTAGAGAGTATTCTATTAAATTAGATTAGAGTAAATTAGAGAAAAACACTAGTTTTTATTAGATTTGGAGATTGAAACAACTTGGAGACCATTGAAGATTCAAAGGAGGAGCAAGGAGGGAGTGTCAAATCTACTGACAATAGATTATTTCTTCTCATCTTCTTCTATTTTCATCTTTTAATGTGTATTCAATTGTGGATTCTTAGTTTTAATTCAATAATCATGAACTAATTCTTTGTTTGAGATTACAATGGATCTTATTGTGTAGTTTATTTTAATATGCTTCGTTATTAATTAGTATTTTCTATTGTGAGGATTGTCTATTGTGATTTGGACTTAATTGTTTAATTGCTTGGCCATCAATTACCGTGATAATCTATATGAACTCGAGAGATGAAGTATAGATTTAGATATAATCATGATAGCATGTGTTCAGGATTTTGTTAGTAGCTTAAACTTGATGAGTGTTAAGGTAGAGATATGCTTGACATCGCATGTAATCTTATAGAGAACTTGTTCTTAAATCTTATTCATTTGTAATTCACATAGAGATATAGTGGGTTAGTTGGTTAAGGTGTTTAACGAATTTCTATCTTAATTGTGGATTGACGTTAATATGGTATTAGTGCATCGAGAGGTGGTTAATACTACTTTAGTGTTCTTGATTAACAATTCGGGATAGAGAATAATTGATGAGAAGTGTGTTAACCAATTAATAATTGATAGAGAATAATTGATGAGAATAATTGGGTAAAATCTAGTTACGCACAACACGCAAGTTAACACACTTCTCATCAATTATTCTCTATCCCGAATTGTTAATCAAGAACACTAAAGTAGTATTAACCACCTCTCGATGCACTAATACCATATTAACGTCAATCCACAATTAAGATAGAAATTCGTTAAACACCTTAACCAACTAACCCACTATATCTCTATGTGAATTACAAATGAATAAGGTTTAAGAACAAGTTCTCTATAAGATTACATGCGATGTCAAGCATATCTCTACCTTAACACTCATCAAGTTTAAGCTATTAACAAAATCCTGAACACATGCTATCATGATTAGATCTAAATCTATACTTCATCTCTCGAGTTCATATAGATTATCACGGTAATTGATGGCCAAGCAATTAAACAATTAAGTCCAAATCACAATAGACAATCCTCACAATAGAAAATACTAATTAATAACGAAGCATATTAAAATAAACTACACAATAAGATCCATTGTAATCTCAAACAAAGAATTAGTTCATGATTATTGAATTAAAACTAAGAATCCACAATTGAATACACATTAAAAGATGAAAATAGAAGAAGATGAGAAGAAATAATCTATTGTCAGTAGATTTGACACTCCCTCCTTGCTCCTCCTTTGAATCTTCAATGGTCTCCAAGTTGTTTCAATCTCCAAATCTAATAAAAACTAGTGTTTTTCTCTAATTTACTCTAATCTAATTTAATAGAATGCTCTCTAATCTCCTAATAATCTCTCTTAATCCCCCTCTAATCTATGTTATTCCCCTCCTTTTATAAGCCTTTGTACTTGTCTTTTAGTCCTCTTGGAAGTCCTTGAATCAAACAATTCGAAACAATCCTTTTCGGACTCAAATTCGGACAAAATCCGCTCATTTTTGCGTATGCCCAGCCCCGGCTGGGTATTTCCTTTGCAAAAGCCCAGCCCCGGCTGGGTAGTAAGCTGCTAAAGCTCCCAGGTACCCAGCCCCGGCTGGGTACTAAGCACAAAAACGCCCAGCCCCGGCTGGGTACCAATCTGCCAAAAATATTTTCTGCTGGAACCTCCTCTGCTAAAACTGCCATAACGTCTAAACCGAGAGGAGTTCCGAGTCCCGCGACATATCAAATCGAAGCTATCGACGAGATCTACACTTTTCATTCTTTGAGCTTTGAGAAATAACGAACGCATGATGGTCGAAATTGGACTGGAAGTGACTGCTACGAAAATCACCACCCAAAACGGTGAAGTTCAACGTCCGTCGGTAGAGATGTCATAACTCTTTCATCCGAACTCCGATTGGAATGATTCAAGATGTTCCGAAAAGCTAAGAAAACGCTCTACAATATAGTCCAAGCTCCAAGCCAAGAACATGAATTGACATAAAAGCATAAACGATGTCCGGATTGCTTTTTCCTTGCATTTTCCTTGCTTTTCCTTCCCAATAATCGCTCACACCGCTTCCAAACGTATAACCTACAAAACGAACACAAAATGCATGAAAAGTAACTAAGACACATGAGTTTAAGCAACTAATTCAAGTAATAGATACCGGATAATTAGGTATAAAATCTACTTATCAAATACCCCCAAACTTAAACCTTTGCTTGTCCTCAAGCAAAAACAAAACAAAAATGCAATGCAATGCAATGAAATACAACTAATCTATATGCCTACGAATCCAGTAGTATTGATAGAATCAAATATATTCACTCGGCCTTAGAGCAATCAAGCAAACACGATAATACTTCATATCAAAACCAAACAATAATTTCCTAGTTAATCATCAAGTCTTAAACTGTTATCACTGATATAGTGCGTGTGTGCTCAACAAACATGCTAATTGATATGAAATTAAATTTAACACATAATAGGTCTCTTTAAAGGCATCATACAGTGAAAACTCACAAAATTCACGAACAAGCTAGATCCAACTAAAGTCAAACATCCACCAAGTTCAAGAGTCCAATCCGGGATACTTATGCTTTACTTTTCATTATGGGGGCTTTTTGCTCTTTTCCCGTTTTATTATTATTTTTTTCTTTTTTTTTTTACTTTTTAACCATGACTGTGCAATGTCTCATTCCATTAGGCTAACAATGCTACCCCTTAGCGAGCTTTCGACCAACGACTCCCAGACCATATAAGACCTTAGGGCGCTAGGTTTTAAGATACCCCTTCGGGCGTACTTGCTCAAGTAACAAAGGCCCCGAAACAAAACTAGCCACTGTATTTTTTCATTTTTTTTCTTTTTTTTTTTGAAGCTTATATATCCCAATTTTTTTCTCGAACTTAAGTTTTTATCGAACTTTAGTCATCACTACTTATTCTTCTCATTCTTTCATTCAAACTAGCATTATCCTTTAGAGTCGCATTATGTATCAATTTAAACTCAATCAATCAACAAGTTGTTTTTATTGTGCTATCCTTATTATACCAGTTTCAAACAGAAAAAGATTCAATTCATAACAAGAAATCACATCAAAAGCTCTAATAATCAGTATTATACTTGTCTACTCAATCCCATTCTCATCATTGGCCAAAATAAACTGTAAATATCAAACAGCTGGACTCATGCAAGATGAATATAGTAACTAACTATTATTTTTGAATTTTTTAATATTTTTTGATTTTTTTTATAATGAACCTAAACTATATTAACAACATATGCAAAATAACATAACATAAACTAAACATGCGATAATGAACCTAAACACTCACTTAATTAAATTTTCTATTATGCATTCTTTAAACGTTCTTGAATGTTCATAGCTTGTTTCTTCATTTTAAGTAAGAATTTGACCATTCTTGAGTCCAAGACTCTTAAATGTGAAGTTCTACGATATGCCATCAAAAACTAAGGTTTCCGAGTTAAACGACAACTTTTTCCTATCATTCTGGAAATCTTATGATCGTCTATACTCGTAAATTTTGTCATACTTTCGTTACACAATTTTTTTTTTACTCAATTCAAAACGGATTCATTCCATTATTCAAACATCTATCATCTTAACCAAGCATATCACATCTAATCTTATACACGATGGTGTTAAACTTGTCCATCAATAACATGTGTTAGATTTTCATGTTTTCTTCATTATGTTCTTAATAATTTGGTTATGATTCCACTTGTAACATGGTTATTTATTTTTAATCCACTAGTAGCCATTCTTATTACTCCTTATGAGACATGATCCACCAATAATCACTTCTCTATCAAACTTCAAATTGAAGAGATAAAGATTAAAGGTTCAAGTTTCATTACCTTTTGCGTTCTTGGCGTTCTTGAGTTTTAGCTAACTCTTTCTTCTCTTTGATCACTTGCAAATGCTCTCTTTTATCTCTCAATAATAGCTCTAGATGTTGGTGAAATTAAACAACCAAAAAATGAAGACAACTCTATCTTATTTATAGAATTACAAAGTTGGGGCAAAATGGTCAATTGGTCCCACCTCCTTACTATTCCCACCTCCACACACCAAGCTTCCAATGGAAGCTTTCCCACCTCTTTTTGGCCTTCCATGACTCACCATAGGGGCCCACATGGGTTGCCCCATGGGTTTTACCCATCCGGTGACCCAACGGTTCGATCCACAAGTTTGGTTCTTAGTTTGGGTTTGGGTTTAATTCAATTCGAGCCTAAATTGGGCTTGAATTAAATTATCTTTGGGCGTTATTCAAGTTTGTCATTGGGACTCAATCATCTTTCACTCGGGCTTGCCAAAGGTCACATTCAATCTTTACTAGTCCATTAATAATGGTTTGTGCTTTTAACGTATACTTCTTGTATACTAGTTCGTATAACATTCATCTTATACGTTGTATTATCTTTCGTATATAATTTTATAATACCTTATATTATACTCGTATTCTTTACCCCGTATAATACCTTTCTTATTATACATACTCATTACTTATTCAAATCTTTACTTTCCCTAACATTCTCGAATTGAGTACGAAGGTGAAAAATTGCGTTTGCCATAACTGAATTATTATTAAATAATCCATCTTTCCTTAGAATTTTATCATTACGTATTTCTCAGAAGTTCAAAAATAATTCCCGAGCAGAAATGGATGAATAGTGTTTTTCAGAGAATTTCTCGAAAAGCTTTTATTTTCGTCTTGGAAATTCACACACTTTATTTCTAGTAATTAGCTAGAATACTACGATCATACATCGCTTCTAGGTTATAAAACGACCTTTCTCTCGCTTACTCGTTATAAATACATATATTATAATCTTATTCAAATAAAATTAATTTACATTATAATCTGATTTTTTCGGTTCTTACAGGCTCGATCTCCTGGGGTTGTCTCCGAGGTTCGACTTGATCTCCCAGGGTTGTCTTCGGGATTGGAATTGATCTCTCGGGGGTGCCTCTAGGGTTTGATTTGATCTCCCGGGGTTGTCTCTGGGTTGAATTTGATTTCCCAAGGTTATCTCCGGGGCTAAATTTGATCTCCCGCTGTTGTCTTCGGGGATGGATTTGATCTCCCAGGGGTTGCCTCCTGGGCTTGCATTTGATCTCTCGGGGGTGGATTTTATCTCCCGGGGTTTTCTCTGGGGTTCGGAATTGATCTCCCGGGGTTGTCTCGGGGGTGGATATAATCTACCCGTGTGACGCCCCCAAAATAGGTATACAACAACCATTCTGAGTCGCCAAATACATGGTACAGAAACAACTACAACTTTATTATTACAACATATAAACTGTGAGTTTAAATACAGATATTGCCATCTAGACAATATCCACATGCAAATAAAGCTCCATCATAATTCTTGATAAAAAATGGCGAGGACTACTAAACAACTCTCTCTAGAACCTTCATTCCATACCCCGACTAGTACTCGCTACATTCTCGCCTCCTGAGAAGAAAAATGGAACAAAAAGGAAAAGGGTGAGCTCAACTAGCCCAGTAAAGAATATTATGAGTAAGATAATATACAACAAATTATCGTTAGTCTTCAACAGGGAAAAATCTAACAGAATACAATAGACAACCAGTTTTAAATTAACAACTGCAGCGGAAACAACAATTCATTAGAAGAGTTAAGTAGAGAATACAAAATACTATCTTCTATATATGAATTTAAAAGTTCTTCGTCGATATTTTATCCCTGTAACATCAATCAATATATATATCTGGAATCAAATATTCACCTTTGCACTACAGGCCAAAGATATTCATCAGTTGGTCATGTTCATCTAAACACCTGTTCATATTTGCACTACGGGCCAAAGATATTAATCAGTCGGTCATGTTCATCTCAACACATGTTCATCTTTGCACTACGGGCCAAAGATATTCATCAAGAAATCATTCATCTTTGCACTACAGGCCAAAGATATTCAGCAATATCATCATTTAGGACTGAGGATGATGGAAAATATTTTAAAGGAAATGAATCCAGTGAAACAAAAGAACAAATATTAAGGATTCGTATTTTAAACAATCCAAGTTCAAAAATATTTCATAAGTAATCAGAGTGGGGTAAAATTCAAGAATGATCAAAACATGGATACAATCAAAGCTACTATCCAGAATATTTATTTTGGACAAAAAGAAGAAATTTCATTTTTCGGTGAATAGTGTCGTATTCGTGAATAGTGCCGTATACGTGAATAGTAACTCCGACACCAAAAGATAGAAATTTCACAAAAAACATCATCATGCTTCATGAATAGTACTCATGAATAGTAACTTGTGAATAGTAACTCATGAATAGTAACTCGTGAATAGTAACTCGTGAATAGTAACTCATGAATAGTAACTCATGAATAGTAACCCCGATATTAAAAAATTCTAAATTTGATAAAAAGCTCCAATCAATATTTCAGCATAATGATATTGAAAAAATAATATCATTTGAGAAGAAAATAACATCCCTTACCTCGAAAGACAGTACTTCTAGT
This sequence comes from Panax japonicus, assembly GCA_020205505.1. NCBI lineage: Eukaryota > Viridiplantae > Streptophyta > Magnoliopsida > Apiales > Araliaceae > Panax > Panax japonicus. The sequence goes on from CM035114.1 coordinate 31,540,082, forward strand.
TGAATCACCGGATATAGGCTATGACTTGAACTTGCATCGTATAGCAATACTCAAATTATACTCAAAATACTCACAAGAATACGCTCGATAATATAGAGAGAGCAAACTTCAGTTTCTGGTGTGATTTTTAATTCTAACCTAAGCACCCTATTTATAGAAAAATGCTTAGAACACCAAAGTAGAAAATTTAATATAATAATATTATATATATTACAAATTCTCTACGTACATTTTGACAACTGATTTCAGCTTATCTTACACATGCTAGGGCTTCCCACAAAACAAAAAAATGTTTTTCCTATTTTAAATATTTTAAACTTCCAAAAATCAATTATTTCGGAGCTTCGAAACTTCAATAATTCATAATAAATAGCTCTTTTATCAGAAAATTCGAATATCGCGAATTTTTATAGGAAATTCAATTCTCTACAACTTTTCAGAAGAAAGTTTTTCCAAATTCCAAACAGAAATTGACCAAAATCCACAAACAGACGATTTTACAAGCTATAATCAAATTTCAGTCAAGAAATGGGGTTCACCGACACACAAAACATGTGCTAATCATTTAATACAACACAAATACTCTTCCTCCTCATATACTCATACTATCCCACATTCATTATAAAAATATCATCATTATTATATAATATAATAAAATATTATTTTATCAGAAAAGATAAAATATCATTTTTTTAACAATTGTCACTTTAAAAATTTTCTCCATCTATATCCACATAAAATCAATATTTACTCATCATATAAATCAATAATTAATTATTCACAAATAATATTACAGAATCACAGTACTGGCAACCAGGCCGTTACAAGGAAAGAGGGGGTTTTTCAATAAGAATTTCTCCTTACTGGTGCGCAATTAGATGACCAAACCTCTCCTTAGACAGAACTTTTTAGACATTTCTAATAATGTTTTCTAATAATATTATTCAGATAATATAAATTATTGCTTCAATAATGAAAAATACTGTGTAGTAACAATTATTGAAACAACAGTAATATAAAATATCAACGCAGCAATTATTGAATCAATAAAATAAAATACTAAACAGTAACTACTGTAAAAATTATTGAGTAGTGCCTTCTTACATAAGAATCAATAATTGGTGCAATACCGTGTGCTACTGTGCAACAACGCGTATTACTATGTTTTAACCACCGAGTATTCCAACAGTATTAACGGTAACAGCTACGCCGTTATTTATAAACAACTTATACTTGTCGTTTTCTTCATCCAATCGCTTTCCGTTATAGGGCCCACAAAATACTGCACCGTCGTACGAATATTCCCCGACAGTACGAATATTCCACGACCAAACGAATATTCCCCGACAATAATGAATATTTTATAACCACTTGTTTATTCAAAATATTTGCGTATTTTACCCATAACTATCCACATTAATTAAATCAACCCTTACTATTTCAAAATAATAAATAGAGGAAAATAAATTTTATTTATTAATAATTTGGGGTCTTACAACCTCCCATCCTTATGAAATTTCGTCCTCGAAATTGACGTACGTACCTGGTGTTTCGAAAAGATGAGAATACCTCGCTTTCATTTCCGTTTCCAACTCCTAGGTCATTTCCTCAATAGCATGGTTTCTCCACAAAACTTTAACTTGTGGTATAACCTCGGTACACAGGACATGTTCTTTACTATCCAAGATCTGGACAGGTACCTCCTCGTACGTTGTGTCTTCGGCTATCTCGTCCGGTTCTAACTCAATGACGTGGTTCGGGTCGTTCACATATTTACGTAACATCGATACGTGAAAAACGTTATGAACACGCGTCATACTTGGCGGTAAAACGAGTCCATAGGCCACAGTTCCTATTCGATCAAGAATTTCAAATGGATTAATAAATCAAAGGTTTGAGCTTTCCTCACCTCACCAATTCTAGCTTTTGAAATAACAACTTCTTGCACCTCCTTCTTCAAATTCATCAGCTTCGGTGTGTAGGTTGAACAGCTTTAACTTTATCGATTAAAGTCGATTATACTCGTATATCATCACATGGGTACCAAGAGTTTTCATCTCCATCTCTATTATTTGTTAATTATACGAAATTAGTCTTTGACAATATCATACTCGTACTTGTATACGATCTTCTACTCAACATGTCAGCTACCACGTTCGCTTTTCCAGGATGGCATGGTCAGAACATGTGCTGAAATGAGTCTCCTCTTGAGTTCTTCGAAGCTCTTCCCACATTCCTTGCTCCATTCGAATTTTTTATCTCTACGAGTCAGCTGCATTAATGGAATAGAGATTCGAGAATATCCTTCAACGAATCTCTGATAATAACCAACTAAGCCTAAAAAGCTACATATTTCGATTACCGACTTAGGTTTTTCTCAACTGTGACTCATATCCCAACCTTGGATAGCACGTTACAATGACACCTATCAGTTTACTATCGCACGAATATGGTGTCCCCTACGGAGAGTCTGGCTTCGGTGCATTCCACAAAGGAAGTCACCAGATAAAGGCTCAGGTACCAAATTCTATAGTTGAATTTTTAACTCCTGAAGTTCAATAGGAGCCATTCGATATGAGATTTTAGGAATGAGTTTTGTACTGGGTTCAAAGTCGATACAAAATTTAATATCAGGCTTTGGGAGTAAGCCAAGAAATTCTTCAGGAAATACGTCAGGAAAAATCAATAACAACAGGAATATTATTCAAATCTGACGTGTCTTTATTCAAATCCATAACATGGATTAAGAAAACTTGACATCCGTAATAAACGAATGACTTCATGGCTTGATATGAAAGTGTTTGATTTCAATGGTTTGGTTGCTTGAATTCGAATAACAGGTTGCTCAGGAATATGAAAACTAACAACCTTACGAAAGCAATCAATTTTAGCATGATGAGTAGTTAATCAATCAATCCCCAAAATCACATCAGAAGCAAGTATCTTTAAAGAAATAAGGTCAACAGGTAATGCGATGGTGCCAACTTGGATCAAACAAGATTTATAAACAGTGGATGTGATAAAAGTTTCTCCTAACGGAGTTTCCACAAATAGGTCAAAGTCTAATTTCTTCGTAGTCAAGTTCAAACGTTGAGCGCAAGCAAGAGAGATAAAAGAATGGGTAGAACCGGTACCTAGTAAGGTATAAACTTTGCAAGAATTTATAATTAACTAACCCATGCTAACTTCGTTCGGGTTCCTCGTATTTTGACCGGTCACGACAAACGCTCTTCCAAGAACCGTTGACTTTGACCTTTCTGAGATATCCTTTTGAGTCACCATTCCCGCTGGAATGGGTTTCGATACCGTATAATCTCGAGCGATATGCCCTTCTTTTCCACAATTATAGCATACCTTAAACTGTTGTGGGCAGTTTGGACTGATATGTCCCTCTTTCCCGCATTTGTAACATACGACCGGTGGTCTTTCTCCTCCCTTGGAACCAGTTGCTACTGGCGCTGATGTCTTCACATGGTCGTTGTTGAATCAACTCTTTTTAAAATCTCATCCCGACTCGATTCTTCAATTTTCATGGCCACGATTACCATCAGAGTGGTTACCGCCTTTGTCCGTATTCTTCTTTCTCCGCTGGTTATCATTATTCTGATGACTGCTATCTTCAGTATGATCCTGGTTATGGGCCCTCGGTTGAACGTACTCGTTATCTCGCTCTAACAACTAAGCCCTGTTGACAACATCTGAATAGAGAGAAAATTTATGAGAAATGAGATACTGACGTATGCCGGGTTTCAAACCTCTCAGAAACATCCGCGTCATACGTTCCTCATTCTCCACCAAATGAGGTGCAAACCTGGATAACTCCGCGAACTTCGCCTCGTACTGGGACACCGTTATGTTGTTTTGTTCTAGTCTAATAAACTCTACCTCTTTCATATGGCGAATACTTTCAGGAAAGTATTTTTCGTTGAAAAGTTTTTGAAATGTTTCCCAAGACATGCTGGGTGCGGCAGGCTGGGTCCGTTTCACAGACTCCCACCAGTAGTCTGCCTCGCCACAGAACATAAAGGTAGCGAATGGAACTTTCTGTTCCTTCGTGCATCCCAAGACATAGAATATCTTGGTAATTTGTTTGACCCATGTCTCCGCCTTAATCGGATCTGACTTTCCCCAGAATTCTGGTGGTCCCAACTCTTTGAACTGCTTGGCTGTGACCACCCGTGAATTCCTATCATTTCCTTATGTATTTTGAACACGAGTCTCCCTCGTCTGATTTTGCATGAACTGCAAAAAGCTTCTAAACATCCACTCGTTCATCATCTGCTCAGTGGTGTTGTTCACAGGAGGTACATTGCCAACCTGTTGCACGTTCTCCTCGTTGGTAAGTATATGCATCTCCACGGTCTCATTTAATCCACTGTTAATATTCCCAGTCAACATTCTCAAATACTGTCATAAGACAAGGGTTAATTAAAGAAATCAATATATCACATAATATCCCTATATACTAACTAACTAACAAATAAGCTTAGGTAGGACACACTAGCGAAGGATTTACTCGCCTCGCCCCTCCTAGTTCTATTCCCCGATCTCCGCCAGAGATCATATCCCCAAGCTCTGATACCAACTGTGACACCCCCAAAATAGGTATACAACACCCATTCGAGTCTCCAAATACATGGTACAGAAATAACTACAACTTTATTATTACAACATATAAACTGTGAGTTTAAATACAGATATTGCCATCTAGACAATATCTGTGACGCCCCCAAAATTCAGACACCCATATCTCAAATTCGGTGCATCACGTGCAACTACGAATATCTTACTAAATCATTAATAACGGAAATAATAGAATAATTTACATTGATATAATATAATTATTCGCGTCCCAAGGTACTGTAACCATTACTACGATAATTCAGTGATTAACTTAAACATAACTTAATCATTCTTGAATACATCATAACAAGCATAACAATAATAATAATACTTCTAGTCTTAAGGACTAAGTTATTCTGTTGCCTTGCCCTTTCCTTTGTCCTGTCTTGAAGTCCCGCCTTGCTCTGCCTTAACTGTAATGTTTTAGGAAGCAAGAATGAGCAACAAGTTTGCCCAGCAAGCAATATAGCCAGAAGAACAAGCAGGTTATAGTATTTAAATCTTTCAAGGGCATATTAATAATTAGTAGTTCAAGGATATCAATAAATATCAAGTGTATTCAATAGGTGTCGTTATATAGCTGAAAGATATCAACAAAATTTCAGGATTTATTGATTTCGAGGTTTAACATGAATGAGCACTGAGCAGTCACCAAGGACTAAGAACTCTTACTAGAATTAACAGTATTACACTTTAATCCAATATAAACGAGTACAACAGGTGATCAGCCTAAAGTACCCTACGTTATGTATAACATTTAATCATACTTATGTGCGCACGTCGGTTTCTCGACAATATATTGTTGATCGATTTCGCAATCAATGAATACGTGCAAGTATACACGGTCAACAAGTAATAAAGTGATAAGAAAAGTATCGTTCCCACGAGGAATTATTTAATAAAAATCACCAAGTACTAATTCTTAACCAAACTAATTTTATTTAAACAATCTCAAATCGTGTTTTTTCTAATTAAGAAAACTAAATTAACTAATTAGAACTATGTTACTTTATAAATGAATTCAAATAAATAAAGATTAAGACTTCAATATCTCCAATTATGAATTATAAATCAATTATCCAATTATCCCAATTATTATGCCTACTGAATTGTTAACAGGAATTCTCAAATGCCAAAAGTCCTTTTCCAAGTGATCAATTGCCTTCTATTTAATCCAGATTAATCTTGCTATATTCCTATGCAAAATAAGTGAATTAAACTCCTTCAATTCCAATTCCTTATGTGTTACATGCGGTGAACAGATATTTCCATTCAATTCACAAACCTAATTATTCACTGTGCAAATAACTAAGTCACATGTTATCATGCCCAGTTTTAACCCTAGAATTCCTCTTCCAATTCCTTCTAGAGTAACAAAGTAATTACTGATCAAATAATTAAGCAATAAGCACAAGACAAGATAAACAACTCACTTTAACATAAATAATTGAAATAAATCAAATAACTAATTCATAGCCATAAAAAGTTCAATTGAAATCTTAATAAAAAGAATTAGTTCATAATTAATGAATGGAAACCAAGAATCCACAATTGAATAGACATTAAAAGATAAAAGTAAGATGAGAGAAGAGAATAGAATCTGTTGTCAGCAAATCTGATGCTCCCCTCTTGCTCTTGATCTTCAATGGTCTCCAAGTTGCTTCAATCTCCAAAACTAATAAGAACTAGGGTTATTGTCTAATCTAATGGAGTGTATCTCTAATCTAAGCTATGTAATCTCCAAGCTAAGCTATGTAATCCCCTCTTATTTTATGTCTTACATCATGTATTTATAGGTTACAAGTCTAATTTTTAGCTTAAGAACAAACCCAATCCTATTTGGAGTAAAAAAGGTGTCAAAATTCGTCCAAAACGCGTCCAGGCCATCACCAGGCCCTTCCCCAGCGCCCCAGCGCTGGGCACGGCGCTGGAAATGAACTACAAATGGGCGCCCCGGCGCTGGCCCTAAAGTTGACATTTTCTGCTCCGACGTCCTTTGGTAAAACGGTCATAACTTCTTTGTCCGAACTCCGATTTAGATGATTCAAGATGTTCTGGAAAGAGGAGAAGTAGATCTAAAACTTTTATTCTTGAAGTGTTCCGAAATAATGTCCGGAGCTATAGTCAAATTGCCTCTGAAGTGACTGTTGTGTAAATGACAAGCCGAAAACGCGAATCTAGCCACCCCGAACGTCGATCCATGCAACTTTTGTCCCAAATCCTACAAAACAATATAAAACATGCATGAATAGACACAAACACATAAAAACATCTTAAAAGACTTGAGAACAACAATAAATTAAGCCCGAATGTATTCAATTTATGTGTATAAAACTCACTCATCAAATACCCCCAAACTTAAACCTTTGATTGTCCTCAAGCAAAAACACCAAAATGTTATGCAATGTAATGTAATGAAACTAATCTACATGCCTACGAATCCAACAGTAATGACAGAAACAAGTCTATTCAACCGGCCTTAGAGAAATCAAGTAAACATGATAATACATCATATTAAAACAAATCAGTAATTTCCCAATCAATCATCAAATCTTAGACTGTTATCACTGATATAGTGCGTGTGTGCTCTACAACAATGTTAACTGATATAAAATTAAATTTAAGACATAATAGATATCTTCGAAGGCATCATACAGTGAAAACTCACAAAATTCACGAACAAGCTAGATCCAACTAAAGTCAAACATCCACCAAGTTCAAGAGCCAAATCTGGGATACTTATGCTTTACTTTTCATTACGGGGGCTTTTTGCTCTTTTCCCGTTTTATTGTTTTTTTTAACCATGACTGTGCAATGTCTCATTCCATTAGGCTAACAGTGTCACCCCTTAGCGAACTTTCGACCAACGACTCCCAGACCATATAAGACCTTAGGGCGCTAGGTTTTAAGATACCCCTTCGGGCGTACTTACTCAATTAACAAAGGCCCCGAAACAAAACTAGCCACAGTAATTTTTTTTTCTTTTTCTCTTTTTTTTTGATAGATGGTTGGTGAGTGCGTTTTACGCTCCATCTCACGCTTGTGTTTATGGGGAGTATTTCTCCTCAACCCACCACAAGACTCAACATGTTTTTTTTAAAACTTATATACCCTAAAATTTCCCCCAAAACTTAAGTTTTTATCAAAATTTAGTCATCTCCGCCTATTCATGTCTTTCATTCCTTCACACTAGTATTATCCTTAAGAAATCCATTATGTATCAATTTAAACTTAATCAGTCAACATAGATGTTATTAACGTGCTAACCTTAATTATACCAGTTTCAAACAAGAAAAGATTCAATTCATAACAAGAAATCACATCAAAGCCTGAATATTCAATATTATACTTATCTACTTAACTCCAGTCTCATCATTGGCCAAAATAGACTTTTACTATCTAACAGTTGGAATCATGTAAATATAAACTAACTGCAAGAAACATAGTAAACTAACTACTATTTTTGCGATTTTTAAATTTTTTTTTTAAACAAAAAAAAAAGAATGCAAAAACTAAATGTAAATAACTCGAAAACATAACGAACTTACAATGTAAATAACTAACTATATGCAATACGACACTAAAATGCCCCCAAACTTAAACTAGACATTGTCCTCAATGACTGAAATAGAAAAAATTAAAGCAGAGGACTTCCCTGAAAATATAGCAATCTTCCTCCTTGTCCGCTAAGTTTGCAGAATAGGCTAAGCACATGGAACTAATTGGACACCACACTTGAATTTGACTTGAATAACCTGTAAAACCATGATAGAAGCAATTTTATTAAATCCTAAATAAATGCAAATTCAAAACTACTAATATAAAACTTAATAAAAATTAAACTTGGGTTGCCTCCCAATAAGCGCTTGTTTTATAGTCTCAGCCTGACTTCTTCAATTCTCTATCCAATTCCCCTACGAAAGTTGAGGAACCCTCCATCCATCGGAAATAATATAGCTTTTGGTAGGTTCCCATTTATAATAGCCATTGTGTTAAAGTCACCTAGCATGCTTTCTTTAGATAAGATCACATTCAAGAACGTCCAGCATCTAGGTGGTTTCTCCATTGTGTCTGTGAATATATTCTGGTATTGAGGCTTGTCAGACACAAAAATTTCTTCTTCTATCTTCTCCAGCTCATCGCACCATAGTTTCGAAGGTGTACTTGCTTTTACATCACAGAGAGTATTGCTGACGACATGACTACCAATCGGACAAGGTTTTGCAAATCTAATCGGACTCTTGAACTGTGGAGGAGAAGGCACTTGAGGCATAAACAACATTGGCTCATCATCATTGGGTCTCACAATTTGTTCTTCACCGACCTTGTTGTCATTATCCCCATTTGTCTCCTCTTTTTCATCTCGTGGCTCATCCAATTGTAGATTTGGCTCAGGCTCACCATCAGTCTCGGAATCCATGTCATAGGGCCAGGTGTATTTAGGACGGTTTTTCAACGCATGTGTTATCTGTTCCACTTGATTTTCCAGATTCTTGATCAACGCCCCTTGGCTTTGCAAATTCAGCTCTACTTGATTCATTTTCTTGTCTTGTTCCTCATTCCTTTTTTCAGAAGCTTTAATAAATTTTTCCAAGGCTTCTTCCAAACTTGATATCCTCTCTGGTTGTTGAGTCGGATTTTGAAATCCGGAGGTGTGTTGTTGTCTAGGTGGTTGAGCTGCAGCATGATTGTTACTCCATGAAAAATCCGGGTGATACCCCCAATCCTGATGATAGTTGTTGGGATAGACATAATTATTGGGGTAATCACCACTATACTGTACCGGCTCGAAACTGATGGCGCATTGATGACTCATATGATTTCCAGCACAATAATCACAAGTAACCGCCATACTTTGACGACGCTGAGCTTCAAAAGCTTCAAACATCAACCGAACTAGCCTTAAATAAAGCAGCACTTTTATTGCATAAAGAAAAAGAATTTTTTTTTTAACATGTAGTAACATGCCATGCACACCAACCGAACTAGCCTATATATATATATATATATATATATATAGCAACCACAAATGAAAGATCACTTGCATCAACCCTATAACAGGCACAGAACCCGCCCCCACCATTACTTCATTACATGCTTGCTTCTTTTTTTTTCTACGTAATTCATTATGCATTCATGCAATATAATTTATTTATTTAGAAAGCATATGGTAAATATTAATTTAGCATGTACACACCTAATTTAGCATACTAATTTTACAAACAACACAAATATCCACACTACTTCAAAAGAAGAAAAATGTGTACTAGAAATTAAATGGAACAAATTTTATTGAACTAATTTATCTATATACCTTAACTTGAAATATTAAGATTGGTTGCCAAATAGCTACAGCTACTACTCCTTCACTTCAAGCTGCCGAAAACACACCTCTCTATTTGGTTCTTGTGTTTCTTTTTTTAAAGGAACAACTAGAGCAAGGGGTATATATATACTAAAAAGAAAAGTGTATACATTAATTAAAGTACTCATGACCATCCCCTGCATAACTTTATAACAGCCTAGAACTCTAGTATATCCCATCACACATGTCAAAGTACTACCAACAAACAAAAGAAAATAACTTACGCAAGCCTTCATTTTCTCTTGGATCCCATGGTCCCATAATGATAGTCTCATTTATGTAATACCCCATGATAGAACTCCTTTGGTTGGAATTGGATTATTTATTAACAAGGCTACTAGTACATGCTGCCAAAAAGTAGTGAAAAAAATTCCCTAAGGCTTCCACAATGCAACTGCCGAAATCACATGGGTGGAAATCACATGGCTAAATCATCTTTTTACATGGCTGCCGAAATGACATAAAATGGGTGGAAGAAAAAATTTCATGGCTACTGAAAAAATATCATGGGTAAACAAAATTTAACAAGGCTGCCGAAATTAATGGGTGGAAAAATTTCCATGGCTAGGTTCTATTATTAAAAGTTTAATAAATTCAATTAAGTTACTCACCTCATGCCATGAAATCATTTATAAAATAAATAATCACAGGCTCTATTTATATAAATATTAATATTAAATCATAAAATTTGCGGTTATTACATCCCCCCTTATAAAAATTCTGTCCTCGGAATTGATACAAGGTTACACAAAAAGATGGGGATAGTCTCTCCTCATCCTATCTTCTAATTCCCATGTGGCTTCCTCGACATCATGGTTTCGCCAAACAACCTTTACAGAAGATATAACTTTGTTTCTTAGCGTTTGCTCTTTCTTATCTATTATCTGAACAGGAATTTCTTCATATGCCAGATTCTTCTCTACTTGAATGGGCGCATAGGAAATCACGTGTCTATAGTCAGACTTGTACTGACGTAGTACGGAAATGTGAAACAGGTTGTGGATGTGTTCCAGTTCGGGTGGCAAAGCAACCTTGTATGCCACTTCGCCCACTTGCTTCAATATCTCGAATGGTCCTATGAACCTCGGATTCAATTTTCCTTTCTTTCTGAATCTGATCTTTCCCTTCCAAGGTGATACCTTCAAAAACACAAAACTACCAACTTCAAAGTCTCAGTTCTGACAATGCAAGTCGGCATACTTCTTTTGGCGATCTTGAGCAGCTACCAATCTGCCCCTTATTGTTGTTACCGTGTCGGCCATTTGCTGAACTAATTCTGGTCCCAAAATTCGTCGTTCTCCGACTTCGTCCCAATATAATGGTGTTCTGTACTTTCTCCCGTAAAGAGTTTCATATGGCGGCATACTGATACTCGCATGATAGCTATTATTGTAAGCGAACTCTACTAATGGTAAATGGTCGTCCCAATTTCCCTTGAAGTCCATCACGCAAGCTCTAAGCATGTCCTCCAACGTTTGTATGGTCCGTTCACTCTGCCCGTCAGTTTGAGGGTGATAAGCAGTACTTAATCTCAATTGAGTTCCCATTCGTTCCTGCAAACTTTTCCAGAATTTTGTCGTGAAACGCAGATCTTTATCGGAGACAATCGACACCAGCACTCCATGTCGTGATACGATTTCCTTTACATACAAATTTGCTAACTGGTTCAAATTGAATCGAATCTTGATGGGGTAGAAAATGAGCTGTCTTTGTTAGTCGGTCCACAATAACCCAAATAGGCATCATAACCCTTTTGTGTAACCGGAAGCCCAACCACGAAGTCCATCGTAATGTGCTCCCATTTCCATTTTGGTATTTCCAGCGATTGAAGTAGTCCACTTGGCCTCTGGTGTTCCGCTTTGACTCTTTGACAAGTAAGACATCTGCTAACACACTCTGCAACTTCTCTTTTCAAATTAGGCCACCAAAAATGGTGTCGAAGATCCCGGTACATTTTTGTGCCTCCTGGATGTACAGAATACATCGTATTATGTGCTTCGTATAGGATTTCCTCTCTCAGTTCGATTACAACTGGCACCCATACTCGGACCCTCAAACCTCAATATACCGTCCTTATCTACTTTGAACCTTTCTTCCTTATCTTCTACTATTCTCTTCTTTATCTTCTCACATTCTTCATCTTTCTCTTGTGCCTCCTTTATTCTATCTAATAACGTCGGGTGAGCTCTCATCATGAGAAATTTTCCTTCCGCTTCTTTTGGTTCCTCCACCTCTAATTCCAACTTTTCCATTTCTCTTATTAATTCCTCTTGAGTTGCTAATTTGAATAACTTCTCTCTTCCTTTTCTACTCAAAGTGTCGGCTACAACGTTTGCTTTTCCCGGGCGATAAAGAATTTCACAGTCGTAATCCTTGATTAGTTCCAACCACCTTCTTTGTCGCATGTTCAACTCCTTGTGTATGAAGATATATTTCAGACTCTTGTAATCTGTATATATCTCACATTTTTCTCCATACAAATAGTGCCTCCAAATCTTCAATGCAAAGACTACCGCCGCTAACTCCAAGTCATGGGTAGGGTATCGTTTTTCGAAATCTTTCAACTGTCGTGAGGCATATGCAATGACCTTGCCATGTTGCATTAGCACACAACCAAGTCATCTATGCGATGCATCACTATACACCACAAATCCTCCCGTATCATCTGGTAATGATAATACAGGCGCCTCACTCAACCTCCTCTTCAATTCTTTGAAACTCTCCTCACTTTTCTCCGTCCATACGAACTTCTCTGTCTTCCTTGTTAGATTGGTCAGCGGGGATTGCTATCTTAGAAAAATCTTGGATAAATCTTCGATAGTACCTGGCTAAACCTAAGAAAATCCTAACTTTTGTTGGTGTCTTCGGCTGTTCCCAGTTACTTACCGCTTCCACCTTTGCAGGATCTACAAAAATTCCATTTTGATCTATCACGTGTCCTAGAAATTGAACCCTTTCCATCCAAAATTCACATTTTGAAAATTTAGCGTACATCTTTTCCCTTCTCAATGCTTCCAATACCATCTTCAGGTGTTCGGTGTGCTCTTCCTTCGTCTTTGAATAAATCAAAATGTCATCGATAAATATTACTACGAACTTATCTAAGTATGGCTTGAAAACTCGGTTTATCAAGTCCATGAATGCTGCCAGAGCATTGGTTAACCCAAATGACATCACTAGAAATTCATAATGTCCGTAACGAGTTCAAAACGTCGTCTTTTGTACTTCCTCCTCTCGCACTTTCAACTGATGATAACTCGTTCGTAAATCTATCTTGGAAAAACACTTCGCTCCCTTCAGTTGATCAAAAAGATCGTTTATCCTTGGCAATGGATATCTATTCTTAATTGTCACTCGGTTCAACTCCCGATAATCGATACAAAGCCTCATCGATCCATCCTTTTTCTTTACAAACAACACTGGTGCTCCCCAAGGAGACACACTTGGCCGAATGTAACCCTTATCTAGTAACTCTTGTAATTGAATCATCAATTCCTTCATTTCTACTGGCGCCATACGATATGGGGCTTTCAAAATTGGTGCGGTTCCCGGTGCCAAGTCTATTATGAATTCAATTTCTCTGTCTGGTGGAAGGCCAGGCAGTTCGTCTGGAAATATGTCTTGGAAATCTCTTACCACTGGTATATCTTTCATTTCTATTCCCTTTTTCTGAGTGTCCACTATATAGGCTAAATAACCTACACATCCTTTCTTTAACAATTTCTTAGTCTGCATCATCGTAAGGCAACACGATTGCTTGAGCGATGAGCTACCGTAAAACACTACCTTAGACAGATTTGAGGTCTAAAGGTTCACACTCTTCTTCTGACAATCGATTATTGTAGCGTGGCCGGATAACCAATCCATTCCTAATATCACATCAAACTCTCCCAGTTTAATCGGAATTAAGTCTACGTTTAGTTCGTGCCCTCTAATGTTTACACAATAGTTTTGGTAAATAAACTTAATGGGAATTACTTCCTTATTCGCAATCTCTACGTTCAATGAATTTTCTAAATGTTCAGGAGGTATGTTTAGTCGATTAGCAAATTCTTCAGACACAAAGGAATAGGTAGCACCTGAATCAAATAATACATAGGCATTTATATTATTGATTGAGAGAATACCTGACACCACGTCCCTTGCAGTCACTGCATCTTGGACAGTCATGTTAAAGGTTCAGGCAGTCGGTCGGTTGGATTGCGTTGGTCCGCCAATCATCAGCTTGCTGCCCCCTCCCTGTTGGCCGCTTCCTCCGTTGATCCCCTTCTTTGGGCAATCCTTGATTTGATGTTCAGTTGAACCGCACGCAAAACATCCCTTGATCTTTTTCGGTTTTGGGCAGTTGGGTGAAATGTTCCCTTCTTGGACGCAGTTGTAGCAGACGATGCGCCCCTTCCAGCATTCCCCTTAATAGTTTTTCCCAGATTTTGAGCAAGCTTCACTTCTTTTCTTAAACCCTCCTTGATAACTTTCTGACTAGTTGATGTTTCGGTGGTTGGTGTTGTTGTTGTTGCTGTTGTTGTTGTTGTTGCGGTTATCCCATTTCCTCTTTCCCAGATAAATTCCACCACTGCTACTCCCTCCACGAGTTTCTCCCCCAGCATTCCTATTCTTCTTCTCCTTGTTATATTGGCTCAATGCCTCGCTACCTCCCTCAGCAATTATCAGTCTTCTCCAATAATGTGGCGAACGAGTCGATTTGAAGGCCCGACACCTTGTTGAACAACCAAGGTTTTAGTCCAAGTTCGAAGCGTTGAGATTTCCTTTCTTCAGTGTCTACTTGATGCGTTGCGAATCGTTCGAGTTCATTGAACTTGGCCGCATACTGTGCCACTGTCATCTCCCCTTGTTTTAGTTCAAGAAACTTTACCTCCATCCTATTCTTCATGCTCTTCGGGAAGTAATTCTCGAAGAACAAAGTCTTAAACCTTTCCCAGGTTATAGTCCCTTCTCCCGTCCTCTGTTAATTTGCTTCCCACTAGTAGTTTGCTTCACCCCTCATCATATATGTAGCGAACACGGTTTTTTGGTCTTCACCCACACGAGCAATGGCGAAGGCTTTCTCCATTTCCTTGATCCACGTTTGCGCTACGATAGGATCGGTAGTACCCATGAATTCTGGAGGTCCCACACTCTTAAAGTCCTTGAAGTTTGCGACTGGAGCTACTTGGGGAATGGGTGGTACTTGTTCATTTCTTCCCCTAAGAGCCTCCCCTAACAAATCTACAAGCCTCTGAATGGGATCTACTTGTCCTCTCTCATCATTAACCGACTCTTCTGGTACAGTTAATCTACGTCTAGGCGGCATTTTTTTGCATCACAAAACTTCCATTTTTATTATCTAATTATATTAATTCTCCATAAAAGGAATACGATTTCAGGATACATTTCTGAACAAGATCCTTTATATTCATATGCCAAATAGTTACATTACATGTTTATCTCTAGCATACTTCTATAACGATACAACTTATCCCCTAATATCACAAAAGATGGGGACAACCATTAACATACTATCCCTCTAATATAACTCAAAAGTTTGGGGCTTATAACTATCTCACATTCTACATAAAAGACTGAAATTACAACAACAGATAATACACTACATAATGAACTATAACTAATAACTTTTAATGCCTAGACTCAATCTATCATTCCGCGCTCCACAGCGCTCTGGTACTCCCTCTGAGTAATGTGCACCACCAAATCTCGGCTTATGGTGTGCCGAGTCTGTCCTTGCTCTAGCCGGGTAGTGATTTACCCCATCAATTAGTCTCTCCATGGCCGTGCGCACTGCATAGCCCATCCTGTTCATCTTCCTCCTTTTGCACCTCACTTCATCTTCTAGATCGTTAGCCCTATCATTGGCCCCTTCCCATTTCTCTTCGAAATAGATCCTATCCATTACCTCCATCTCTAACTGAGTACGGATAGCTTCCTTCTATGTCCTCTCCCTCAACTCCCTCTGCTCCATTTCTTCTAATTTCCCTGCCAGTTCTACATTCCTAGCCACCTCCCTGTGAAACAAAGCCCCCATCTGGATCCCTGCCTCCTTACGGTGAGCAATCTCCACCTCCATCTCCTGCATCACTAACTTTCTCTATTGGTCTTCGTCTCTTAACTTTTGGAACTCAGACTCCCTGTCCCTAGCCTCAGCCTCTAACTCCTCAACTCTGCACCCTAACTCTAAAATCAACTCCTCATACTCCCCCAACATCCTATCTTCGAAAGTAGCCTCGTCGTAGTCCTCCATGGGCTCGTCCACTATACGCTCCTCCATAGGATCCTCCTATGGATCAGACCCCTCGGGTATTGGCTCCATCTCCTCTTCCTCATCATCATTATCGATAGGGACTGCAGTTGATATAGGCTCCGCTATCAATGATGCCTCATATACCACGTGTATGTCACGCGGCTCCTCTTCTACTACTCGGCTAGGTCCTCCCATGTCAGTCATCCTACAATCACCAACACAAGACAAAACAAACAACAACTCCATTAGAATGTTAAATAACATAAGTTCATTGTATAGAATGAAGTTATATTCTATAACATGTTAAGTTTCTCTCTATGAAAACTCTATATGAGTTTCATCCCTTTCTATCTTCTAAGTTCTCCTAAGTTATAATCTAAGGGCTCTCGCTTCTAAGGTTTATAACTATAGCTTTGATACCAACCTGTGACACCCCCAAAATTCAGACACCCATATCTCAAATTCGGTGCATCACGTGCAACTACAAATATCTTACTAAATCATTAACAACAGAAATAATAGAATAATTTATATTGATATAATATAATTATTCGCGTCCCAAGGTACCGTAACCATTACTACGATAACTCAGTGATTAACTTAAACATAACTTAATCATTCTTGAATACATCATAAAAAGCATAACAATAATAATAATACTTCTAGTCTTAAGGACTAAGTTATTCTGTTGCCTTGCCCTATCCCTTGTCCTGTCCTGAAGTACCGCCTTGCTCTACCTTAACTGTAATGTTTTAGGAAGCAAGAATGAGCAACAAGTTTGCCCAGCAAGCAATCTAGCCAGAAGAACAAGCAGTTATAGCATTTAAATCTTTCAAGGGCATAATAATTAGTAGTTCAAGGATATCAAGAAATATCAAGAGTATTCAATAGGTGTCGTTATAGACTGAAAGATATCAACAAAATTTCAGGATTTATTGATTTCAAGGTTTAACATGAATGAGCACTGAGCAGACACCAAGGACTAAGAACTCTTACTAGAATTAACAGTATTACACTGTAATCCAATATAAACGAGTACAACAGATGATCAGCCTAAAGTACCCTACGTTATGTATAACATTTAATCATACTTATGTGCGCACATCGGTTTCCCGATAATATATAATTTCCCCTCCAATGAGGGTTGTTCATCTCAGTAGATTTACGATAGTCCGCACCAAGTCAATTGGTTTGGATAGCTTTTAACACATAATAATAGTCTAGTCGAATCAAAGGCTTAGACAAATTTTTTATAATGCATTTAAGAACGATAAGTCCAATGCTTGCAACAACGTCAAGGTATATAAATGATTTTCGAAGAAAAACAGATATTTGCTTGAGACAACAATTCGAAGGTATACAGTGTAAGAAGTAAGGAACTTGCCTCGTTTGTCGATTATGTTTACCTTTGACACCTTGTCACGTATACTGCCTATAATATAATAATATAGTCGTACAAATTAGTGATTTGTTGAAACCAACTCACTTTAGCTATTAATCGCAAGTCATCCTAGTTTAAGATATTAGTTTCTCATAAAAATACTACATCTCTTACTTACTACCCATTTATGTTTGCAAATAAGAAAACTATGCACATAACATTATTTATTAAACTTGTTGCTCAAATTAGTTATCTGAACTAATTTTATTAATTAAGTTTTAAATGACATTACACATATAAACGTCCCACTTTATGAAAACACTTTTCTTATTGTATTTAAATATTACTCTATTTATCCTCCATAACCATTATGGAGTAAAGATTTATTTTATTTTTTATTTACCAAGTCCTACGCTTGTTCTTTAAAATTGAAATCTAAGCAGCAAATACCTTACTGAAATGGAAATTGAACATTAAAGCGGTTTTTTTTCTAACACATAAATTTGTAGAAATCAATAAAGTGAATAAACTATGCCACCTTGTTACAATTACAAAACCAATGTCTAAATGACAATGTTTAACTTTCAAGAGGAAAAGGGGTAAAAAAAATTTACTTGCATAGAAGAATTTAGCAAGTGTAGGAAATTCAGTTTAACTTTTTGGTTAGGTAAGATGTATACACTATACAAAATAAAAAGTGACCGAGGTCCTCTACACACTGGAATGAAAGAACATAAGCATCTAAATCAAAGAGCAACTCTTCAAGTCATTGTTATAACTAGGAAAAGACCCATGTGTTTGCTATAAAGTCTTTTAAATTTTCACATTGCCCACATTTTTACTATCCAAGATTACTTAATAGGTAAGACTAAAAGACTTTAATTTCCTTGTACCACTAGCAGCCGAAAATAGCCTTAAATAAAGCAACACTTTTATTGCATAAAGAAAAAGAAATTTTTTTAACATGTAGTAACATGCCATGCACACCAGCCGAACTAGCCTGTATATATATATATATATATATATATATATATATATATATATATATATATATATATATATATATATATAGCAGCCACAAATGAAAGATCACTTGCATCAACCCTATAACAGGCACATAACCCGCCCCCACCATTACATCATTTCATGCTTGCTTCTTTTTTTCTTCTACGTATATCATTATGCATTCATGCAATATAATTTATTTATTTAGAAAGCATTTGGTAAATATTAATTTAGCATGTACACACCTAATTTAGCATACTAATTTTACAAACAACACAAATATCCACACTACTTCAAAAGAAGAAAAGTGTGTACTAGAAATTAAATGGAACAAATTTTATTGAACTAATTTATCTATATACCTTAACTTGAAATATTAAGATTGGTTGCCAAATAGCTACAGCTGCTACTCCTTCACTTCAAGCTGCCGAACATACACCTCTCTATTTGGTTCTTGTGTTTCTTTTTTTTAAAGGAACAACTAGAGCAAGGGGTATATATATACTAAAAAGAAAAGTGTATACATTAATTAAAGTACTCATGGCCATCCCCTACATAACTTTATAGCAGCCTAGTACTCTAATATATCCCATCACACATGTCAAAGTACTACCAACAACCAAAAGAAAACAACTTACGCAAGCCTTCCTTTTCTCTTGGATCCCATGGTCCCATAATGATAGTCTCATTTATGTAATACCCCATGATAGAACTCCTTTGGTTGGAATTCGATTATTTATTAACAAGGATACTAGTACATGCTGCCAAAAAGTAGTGAAAAGAATTCCCTAAGGCTGCCACCATGCAACTGCCAAAATCACATGGGTGGAAATCACATGGCTAAATCATCTTTTTACATGGCTGCCGAAATGACATAAAATGGGTGGAAGAAAAAATTTCATGGCTACTGAAAAATATCATGGGTGAACAAAATTTCACAAGGCTGCCGAAATTAATGGGTGGAAAAATTTTCCATGGCTAGGTTCTATTATTAAAAGTTAAATAAATTCAATTAAGTTACTCACCTCATGCCATGCAAGCATTTATAAAATAAATAATCACAGGCTCTATTTATATAAATATTAATATTAAATCATAAAATTTGCGGTTATTACAATATCCACACGCAAATAAATCCCCTATCATAATTATTGATAAAAAATGGTGAGGACTACTAAACAACTCTCTCTAGAACCTTCATTCCATACCCCAACTAGTACTCGCTACATTCTCACCTCTTGAGAAGAAAAATGGAACAAAAAGGAAAAGGGTGAGCTGAACTAGCCCAGTAAAGAATATTATGACTAAGATAATATACAACAAATTATCGTTAGTCTTCAACATGGAAAAATCTAACAGAATACAATAGACAACCAGTTTTAAATCAACAACTGCAGCGGAAACAATAATTCATTAGAAGAATTAAGTAGAGAATGCAAACTACTATCTTCTATATATGAATTTAAAAGTTCATCATCGATATTTTATCCCTGTAACATCAATCAATATATAACTGGAATCAAATATTCATCTTTGCACTACAGGCCAAAGATATTCATCAGTTGGTCATGTTCGTCTAAACACCTGTTCATCTTTGCACTACGGGCCAAAGATATTAATCAGTCGGTCATGTTCATCTCAACACCTGTTCATCTTTGCACTACGGGCCAAAGATATTCATCAAGAAATCATTCATCTTTGCACTACAGGCCAAAGATATTCAGTAATATCATCATTTAGGACTGCGGATGATGAAAAATATTTTAAAGGAAACGAATCCAGTGAAAAAAAAGAACAAATATTAAGTATTCTTATTTTAAACAATCCAAGTTCAAAAATACTTCATAAGTAATCAGAGTGGGGTAAAATTTAAGAATGATCAAACTATGGATACAATCAAAGCTAGTATCCAGAATAGATATTTTGGACAAAAAGAAGAAATTTCATTTTTCGGTGAATAGTGCCGTATTCGTGAATAGTATCGTATACGTGAATAGTAACTCCGACACCAAAAGATAGAAATTTCACAAAAAACATCATCATGCTTCGTGAATAGTACTCATGAATAGTAACTCGTGAATAGTAACTCATGAATAGTAACTCCGACATGAAAAAGTTCTAAATTTGATAAAAAGCTCCAATCAGTATTTCAGCATAATGATATTGAAGAAATAATATCATTTGAGAAGAAAATAACATCCCTTACCTCGAAAGACAGTACTTCTAGTTGAAACACCGGATATAGGCTATGACTTGAACTTTCACCGTATAGCAATACTCAAAGTATACTCAAAATACTCACAAGAATACGCTCGATAATATAGAGAGAGAAACTTCAGTTTCTGGTGTGATTTTCAATTCTAACCTAAGCACCCTATTTATAGGAAAATGCTTAGAACACCAAAGTAGAAAATTTAATATAATAATATTATATATATTACAAATTCTCTACACACATTTTGACAACTGATTTCAGCTTATCTTGCACATGCTAGGGCTGCCCACAAAACAAAAAAAACGTTTTTCCTATTTTAAATATTTTAAACTTCCAAAAATCAATTATTTCGGAGCTTCGGAACTTCAATAATTCATATTAAATAGCCCTTTTAACAGAAAATTCGAATCTCACGACTTTGTATAGGAAATTCAATTCTCTACAACTTTTCAGAAGAAAGTTTTTCCAAATTCCAAACAGAAATTGACCAAAATCAACAAACGGGCGATTTTACAGGCTATAATCAAATTTCAGTCAAGAAATGGGGTCCACACGGTACACAAAACATGTGTTAATCATTTAATGCAACAAAAATACTCTTCCTCCTTATATACTCATATATCCCATATTCATTGTAAAAATATCATCATTATTATATAATATAATAAAATATTATTTTATCAGAAAAGATAAAATATCAATTTTTTAACAATTGTCACTTTAAAAATTTTCTCCATCTATATCCACATAAAATCAATATTTTCCTCATCATATAAATTAATAATTAATTATTCACAAATAATATTACAGAATCACAGTACTGGCAACCAGGCCGTTACAAGGAAAGAGGGGGCTTTCCAATAAGAATTTCTCCTTACTGGTGCGCAATTAGATGACCAAACCTCTCCTTAGACAGAACTTTCTAGACATTTCTAATAATGTTTTCTAATAATATTATTCAGATAATATAAATTATTGCTTCAATAATGAAAAATACTGTGTAGTAACAATTATTGAAACAACAGTAATATAAAATATCAACGCAGCAATTATTGAATCAATAAAATAAAATATTGAACAGTAACTACTGTAAAAATTATTGAGTAGTGCCTGATTACGTAAGAATCAATAATTGGTGCAATACCGTGTGCTACTGTGCAACAACGCGTATTACTATGTTTTAACCACTTGGTATTCCAACAGTATTAACGGTAACAACTACGCCGTTATTTATAAATAACTTATACTTGTCGTTTTCTTCATCCAATCGCTTTTCGTTATGGGGCCCACAAAAGACTGCACCGTCGTATGAATAATCCCCGACAGTACGAATATTCCACGACCAAACGAATATTCCCCGACAATAATGAATATTTTATAACCACTTGCTTATTCAAAATATTTGCGTATTTTACCCATAACTATCCACATTAAGCAAATCAACCCTTACTATTTCAAAATAATAAATAGATGAAAATAAATTTCATTTATTAATAATTTGGGGTCTTACAACCGGGGTTGTCTCCAGGGGTGGATTTGATCTCTTGGGGCTTGGATTTGATGATTTTGACTTTTAGGGTTGTTTTTGGAAGATAAAAGATGATTCTGCCCTCCTACATGGTTAGTAACACAAATGCAAACTTTTGAGGGTCTACACCGTGGAGACAACCCCAGTAAATCAAATAAACTTCAAAAACATCCTTGAAGACAAACAGCATGCCAACCTTGGAGATAACCCCGAGGAAGACAGATGCCACCACGTCAAGCCCAGAACCGACCCGAGAGGGTAAAATAGTAATTTTTCCAACTCAACATCAATTCAGCCCAAATAACTACAAAAGAGGTCATGCAGAACCATAACATTAATCCCGAGTGAAAACAACACAAGACAGCTCAACGAATGGACTGCGAAGACTCAAAGATCTGGTCATGGACCCATCTTCCCTTATTCAAAAAAGGTTAAATCCCATGTCATTGTGTGGTGCTCGAAAAGGGATTTCCGAAAAGGTATAACACACCTCCATCAGATTTCCGAATTGAAAGTTATGAAAGTTCGAGCAAACAGCGCATTGGCCGGAGTAAACGTACTTCGAGACGATGGGACCCATAGGGCCCGGTCCCACCTAGACAGCCACAGGTAGACCCGCGACTACTTTTTTCTATAAATAGACTCCCCCATCAGCCAAAATGAAAAAAAGAAGAAGAAAACATAGGGAATTTTGAACATTTCAGCTCCTAACCCATCCTATAGTGTTCCGAACTTCGATATTCTTCTTTGTAAACACTTGTATACAAATATACATATTAAATTTTAACTGGTGGAAACAGAGTTTTTAAGCTTCAAAAGCGGTTTAAAGCTCGCCTCGCTAAACATTGTAAGATCTTTTTAGATTTGAAGCTTTTACTTACTTTTCTATATATATATATCTCAAAATCGAACAGTCGAGCCTGAATTATAAATTCATGTCATTTTATTACTTTAATATATATAAAAGTTATATATATGTTGATAGTTAACTATGATTAAAATATCTGTTTGAAATATTCAATGTAAAGTTGTGATATTAATGTTTGTGGACTAGATTTATCTAAATCTAGCCATATCTAACTTTTAACCGGTTCAAAAGTTATAAAATTGGAACTGTTATGCTAGAATGACTAAGATTTATTTAAATCTATTTTTTTTTCTAGTTTTTGTAAATATTAAGCAACCACGCATCCTTAGATATGTATCTAGAGGAAACAGGAAGCTTGGCCATGCGCATGTAAGGATTTAACTAATAAATCCTTTTTTTTGCAATGTTTAAATTAAGTATCTATTTTATTTGCTATGCAATATATTCATGTGACATTATGTGAGCCTAGGAATCATGGGATCTAAGATCCAGGTGACGGATCTAGATTGGTTCCTATGATGTACCCTTTTCAGTTGTGGTGCTTGGGTCACTTCGATGGCTTCCATGCCAATAAGGATCTTTAGACTTGTATGTATATTATTTTTTCGAAGATGCTTCGTATCTCGAGAATAAAATCAAAACAAGTCGAATATGGAATAAAATGGAAGTATCAAATACCTCAATTACTATGTGAGCATAAGAGTTTGAAAGCCTATTTTCAAAATATCATTTTACATGCCTTATAATAAAATTAAACATTTATACAAGTCAAACCCTTTGTATATAGGTGCAAACGAGGCATATCACTACTTCCAAATAATGCACTTAGGCTCAATTAACTGTACACACACACACACTTCAAATAATTAGGGAATTGAAAGAATGTGGTACCCATGTTTTCACGGAAGTCGGGGGGGTGACTAACACCTTCCCCCGCTTAATCAAGCCCTCGAACTCTAATAATCTAGGTTTTCCAAGGCCTGTTAAACAGAGTTCAATAATTGGGCCTTTTTGCAAAACTTTTCATAACTCGGTTGAGTTGGTACAACCATTTCACTACTACTAACTGGCGACTCTGAAATTTCAAATCGTCGACATTTTATGTTGGACTCTTTTGTCAAACTCGCCCTTTCAAACAAAATTCAAAACATATATACAGAACACAAAGGGTAGAAAGAGTAAAAGAGGAATTCCTAAAAGGAATTTTTTCTTGACGTCGATATGTGGCGACTCTACTAAGGACAGTAGAAGGCTTAAGCCGCTTTTCAAAATTTTCAAAATCCCTTTATAGCTGCTTGTGTATGGATTTTATCATTACATTGAATGGATGTAAATAAAAAAAATTACTTTATATTAGTACCTCGCACAATGTCATCATTACATATGGTGAGATACGATGTATATGAATGTATATTATGTGATTCCTCCACCAGGAGACAAACCCGTCACTGTTTGATTACTGGACTCAACGGAAAATAATCTCGCGAGGCTCAAGAAAGGCACCACTCAAATCTACTCCAATTAAAAGATAGGATTAGCTTCCCATCTAGTAAATTACGATGATCTGGGGACCTTCTTACCGAAAAGCCTTGAGAGTAGCCTAAGATAGGCCAGTCTCTGATAAACTAAACTCATAAGGAAGTCTCTTCATGCCTTTCCCTTTCAATTCCATGTAAATTTCAATTTAGTGTAAATTACTATTCCATGTAAATATAAAGAAAAGAAGAAGAAAAATTTAAATATACGTTCCATTCCCTGTCAAAACATGTCATGCTTTCCAGTAATCAAAAACGACTGACATCTGTTTTGTAGGAAAACATTAAAAAACCTTAAACAAAGACATTGCATAACATGTATCCTGTTAATATATACATCTAAATTAATATACTTACTTTCATTGTAGGGAAACAATTGGTCCTGTTACCCTATCAAAGTCCAAAAAGGCACTAAGTCCACCTTCAAACATAGCTGCAAGTGCCAACCTGAATCTATTCCTGTTTCTGGAGATGTGTTCGAGGGACTAAGAAACCAGATAGCAGATTTAGCTGTCTTTTTGAAAGAACAAAATAAAAGGACTCAGGGTCAACAAATGCCCACTCAAATAGAGTCCTCTACACAAGGAGGAATCTAGGATACTGACAAGAAAGAAAAGGAAGTGCAGATACCTGAACCTCAAACCCAAAAACCCAACAAAACTCTCGAAATCACCAATCTTAAAGAAGATCAAGAAACTTGTGATATTCAAAAGAAATTGCAATAAATGGAAGAAACCATCCGATCAATCAAAGGGACTGGAGCGTATGGGAGCGTGACTTAGGGGCTGTTTGTTTAGAGCTGAATGGAGGAAATAGGTGGTGGAAGGCTCACGATGGTTTTGATCTTAGCTCTATCAACCTCAATTCCTTTTGATGACACTTGATGACCCAAGATTATCCCCTCTTGCACCATAAAATGACATTTCTCCCAGTTTAAAACCAAATTCATTTCCATACACCGTTTGAGCACGAGAGTGAGATTTTCCAAACAATAATCAAATGAATCCCTAAAAACTGAAAAATCATCCATAAATACCTCGAGATTTTGTTCGACCATATCAGAGAAAATAGCCATCATACACCGTTGAAATGTTGCCGGCGCATTACATAATCCAAAAGACATTCTGCGAAA
The DNA here is from genome assembly GCA_020205505.1 of Panax japonicus. Lineage (NCBI taxonomy): Eukaryota > Viridiplantae > Streptophyta > Magnoliopsida > Apiales > Araliaceae > Panax > Panax japonicus. Next base: position 31,565,990 of record CM035114.1, read on the forward strand.
AGCAAAGGTACCATATGGGCATGTGAATGTCGTCTTCTCCTGATCCTCAGGTGCAATGGCAATCTGGTTATAACCTGAGTATCCATCCAAAAGACAATAATATTCATGCCCTGCAAGCCTGTCCAACATCTGATCCATGAATGGTAAAGGAAAATGGTCCTTATGAGTGGCATTGTTCAACTTTCTATAATCCATACACACCCGCCAACCTTTAACTGTTCGAGTCGGGATCAATTCATTATGATCATTTGCAACTACTGTCATTCCCCCTTTCTTTGGCACACAATGAACTGGACTTACCCATGAGCTATCTAAGATAGGGTAGATAATTCCCGCATCCAACCATTTAATGATTTCTTTTTTTACAACTTTCTTCATGATGGGATTGAGTCTTCGTTGTTGTTCAATAATCGATTTCGCTTCATCTTCTAATAGAATCTTATGCATGCAAATTGATGGGCTTATTCCCTTGATATCCGCAAGAGTCCACCCAAGAGCAGTCTTGAATTGCCGAAGTACCCTTAGTAGCTTTTCTTCTTGAACCTTATCAAGTGATGCAGAAATAATAACTGGAAAGGTAGAAGAAGAACCAAGGTAGGCATACCATAGATGGTTAGGCAATGGCTTAAGTTCCAAGGTGGGCAGTTCTTCTAAAGATGATTTCACCTTTTCATCCGGCTTTCCCCAAAAATCCAGAGGTTCAAATTTTCGCAAACATCGTGTGAACTTCGGTGTTGAATCTAACATTTGAACCCATTCTAGAACAGTTGAATCATCAAATAAATTTTCTTTAACCATTGCAGTTTCAAGAGGGTCTTCATTCATAAATTCACTAAATACCTCTCTAGTTGCTTTTTCAATCAGATCAACTCTAAAGCACTCTTTATCTCCCTTCGGGAATTTCATAGCCTTGAAAACATTAAAAGTTACTTCTTCATCTTGGACTCTCATCGTTAACTCTCCCTTTTGTACATCAATTAATGTCCTTCCAGTGGCTAAAAATGGTCTTCCAAGGATAATGGGTATGTCTTTATCCTCTTCGTAGTCCAACACAATGAAGTCGGCTGGAAATATGAATTTGTCCACCTTCACTAATATGTCTTCCACAATGCCCTTAGGGTATGTCACTAATCTATCTACGAGCTGTAAAGAGATATTTGTTGGCTTTGGTGCTGGTAATCCCAACTGAGTGTAGATCGAAAGCGGCATCAAGTTAATACTAGCATCCAAATCACACAAACATCTGTTAAAGAACTGGGGCCCAATCGTGCACGGTATGGTGAAGCTACCCGGATCCTTCAACTTCGGTGGTAACTTTCTTTGCAGAATTGCGCTACATTCTTCTATCAACGCTACAGTTTCGAACTCCCCTAGCTTCCTCTTTCTTGTTAAACTATCTTTCATGAATTTTTCATAGCTATGCATTTGTTCTAAAGCATCTGCGAATGGAATGTTGATTTATAGCTTTTTGAACACTTCTAAAAATTTTGAAAATTGTCTATCTAATTTCTGCTTTTGAAATCTTTGAGGAAACGGCACAGGTGGGTACGATTGTTGTTTGCTTATCTTCTTGTTGTTTTTTCACAACTTTTTCCCCAGATTTACTTTCCGAATTTCCACTCTCTTGTTCACCATCCTCAGCAGAAATTATTTCCTTGTGTCCGTCTAGATCGGTAGTCAACTCCTTCCCACTTTTGAGTGTAACTGCCTTACATTGTTCATTTCCATCATTCCTTGGATTTTTCTCTGTATCACTAGGTAAAGAACCTGGAGTTCTAGTATTCAAAGCACTAGCTATCTGCTCAATTTGGTTCTCAAGATTCTTTATTGCAGCTGATTGGTTTTTCGTTGTGGCTTCAAACTGAGTTGCCAATCTTGCCAACAATTCTTCCATTTGTGATAGCTTATCAGGTTGATGAGGTTGTGGGTGTTATTGAGATTGTTGATGTGGCTGAAATCCAGGTGGATATGATTGCCTTGGAGCTTGTGCTTGAGCATGTGACTGATTATTACTCCAAGAAAAATTTGAGTTGTTTCTAAATCCTGGATTGTAACTGTTTGGATAACTGCCCTGCTGCCTGTTATAATTGGAAACAAACTGGACTGACTCAGGATTTATTGCACATTGATCACTTGAGTGGTTACCCGCACATATTTCACAAATCGTTTCCATTTTCTGAACTGGTTGCACCCCAAGTGCATCTATCTTCTTTGTAAGAGCAGAAATTTGAGCTGTCACTTGAGCTAACAATGCTGTCATCGCATCCACTTCATACACCCCGACTATCCTTGGCTAAGCCGTTCTTGCTGTTGGCCATTGGTAATTATTAGCTGCCATGGTTTCAAGCAACTGATATCCCTCATCACAATTCTTGGCCATAATAGCTCCTCCCGCTGCAGCATCTATACTCGATCTCACTGTGCTGAATAAACCGTTATAAAAAGTCTGCACTTGAAGCCATTTAGGAATCCCATGGTGTGGACATTTTCGCAATGAGTCTTTAAATCTCTCCAATGCTTCATATAGTGATTCTGAATCGTGCTGAACGAAAGAGAAGATATCGTTCCGCAACTTTGCTGTTTTTGCAGGCGGGAAAAACTTTGCAAGAAATTTTTGGGCGAGATCATTCCATGTAGTAATCGAGCCTGGTGGTAGTGAATGGAGCCAACTCTTAGCCTTATCTCTGAGAGTAAATGGAAACATCCTTAGCCTTATTGCATCCTCTAGCACATTATTGTACTTGAAAGTATCGCAGATTTCTATAAAGCTGACTATGTGATCGTTCGGACCATCGTTTGGTAACCCTCCAAACTGACATGAATTTTGAATCATCTGTATTGTCCCCGGTTTTATCTCAAAACTTGTAGCAGTAATGGCAGGCCTCGTAATACTCGACTAAATTTTAGTAACCCGCGGCATAACATAATCCTGCAGTGCTTTTTGCTCTTCTTCAGCCATAGTATCTTTCTTATCAAGTGCCTCTTTGGTTTCTTTAACCCACTTACGCAACCGCTGAAATTTTTTCTCTATGTCGTCCTCGTGAGGCAATAAATCTAGCTTCTTCGATCGCGTTTGCATACACTAGTAAAGAACACCTGAATATAACAGAAAAGAAAAGGCTTAAATTAAGATTAACGCTATAAAAATCAATAATGACAAAATATTAAACTAATGTCCCCGGCAACGGCGCCAAAAACTTGTTGCCTAATTTTTAATAGCACTTTACCACGCAAGTTTACGAGTTCAATTGTAATATTCAGCAAGCAAGGATATCGTTCCCACGAGGAAATAGACTAATATTTATCAATTACTGATTCTAATGCAATTAATCCTATTTTAAACTACGAAATTTTGTTTGTGATTTGAAATTTAAACTTAACAAAACTAATGATTAAAAATCAAAATTTTACAAGAATAACTGCAGATTTAACAGGTTAAGATTACAACTTCCCTTGGTATTTCATTTAAACTAACTTACTTCCCATTTAAAATAAATTAATTAATATGAATCGTTATCCAAGAATACTTTATGAATATTCACGCACTTCTTCCAAAGACGTAAATAAATCCTCCTAAATCCAATCTTTAAGATGCGGAATTACAAGGAACACCCTAATTAATCAACTCACTATATTCCTACGTGAATCAAGTTAATCAGGGTTTTACGCACAAATTCTTTCAATGGATACAAAAGACACATAGGTATATTCCTATCCTACATGCTAATCATATTAACCTATTCAGATTATATGAACAGATGTTATCATATCCAGATCTCAATCTATACTCCATCTTCCAATTTCATATAGATTATCACAGTAATTGTTGGCCAAACAATTAATCAATAAGCACAAGATGTAGTTAACAATTCAATAAAAACTAATTTTCATTCAAAGGGAAGGTCCAATTTAAACTACATACCAAGTTCCGTTGCAATCTTAATGAAAATTTAGTTCATGATAATAATAAAGAAAAACATCATCCAGATTAATAATCCAAACATCCCAGATAATTACAAAAAATAAAACTAGAGAAGAGAAGAAGAAACTCTGAATTTGCTCTTAAACTCTCTCTTTGATCTTCAGCCCTTGCAATTCTCCTTTGTGTTTTTCTTCCTTGTTCTCTCTGCAAATCCCTTGAAAAATTAAGTGATACGTCTTTTCTAAAGCCTTCTCCTATTTGTATTGGTCTCCGCCCTCATTCAAACTCCTATTTGGCTTCAAAAACCCACTTAGTAGTAGAAAAACGCTCCTCTTTTCGTACATGAGCGCCTAGGCGCTCAACATAGGCCATTTTCAAGAGCCTAGGCGCTTGACCAGGACCACGTAATTATATAAATGCCACTCAGCTTTAATTTTCATGATTTTTGACCTTTTTCTTCTCCGAAATGACCAATTTGTCCCTCCAGCTCCAACCTACAACAAATAAACACAAAACACATAAAAAATACTAAAAAACGATCAAAGATAACAATAATTAAGTTTAATAATATCAGGATTCATAGGTATAAAACCTACTCATCAATGAACATGACCGACTGATTAATATCTTTGGCCCGTAGTGTAAAGATGAACAGGTGTTTAGATGAACATAACCAACTGATGAATATCTTTAGCCTGTAGTGCAAAGATGAATATTTGATTCCAAATATATATTGATTGATGTTACAGGGATAAAATATCGACGATGAACTTTTAAATTCATATATAGAAGATAGTAGTTTGCATTCTCTACTTAACTCTTCTAATGAATTGTTATTTCTGCTGCGAAGATTGATTTAAAACTTGTTGTCTATTGTATTCTATTAGATTTTTCCCTGTTGGGGACTAACGATAATTTGTTCTATATTATCTTAGTCATAATGTTCTTTACTGGGCTAGTTGAGCTCACCCTTTTACTTGTTGTTCCATTTTTCTTCTCAGGAGGCGAGAATGTAGTGAGTACTAATCGAGGTGTGGAATGATGGTTCTAGAAGTGGTTCTAATAGTCCCCATTATTCTATAAAATAGTGTATCAATAATTATAATGAGGACTTATTTGAGTGTGGATATTGTCTAGATGACAATATTTGTATTTAAACTCACAGTTTTTATGTTGTCTTAATAAAGTTGTAGTTATTTCTGTACCATGTATTTTGATGACTCAGAATGGGTGTTGTATACCTATTTTGGGGGCGTCACAATCATCTCTATGAAGGCAGCAGGTGCATTAGTCAATCCAAAAGATATGACTAGAAATTCATAATACCCATACCGAGTTCTGAAAGTCGTCTTTGGAATGTCATCGGTTCTAATCTTTAACTGATGATATCTAGAACGAAGATCGATCTTTAAAAAGAATTTGGCACCCTGTAGTTGGTCAAACAGGTCATTAATACGAGGCAACGGATATCTATTTTTGACAGTGACATAGTTCAACTCCCGATAATCAATACAAAGTTGCATACTCACATCTTTCTTTTTCACGAATAGAACAGGAGCACCCCAAGGAGAAGTACTAGGACGAATGAAATCGATGTCTAACAATACCTCCAGTTGGGTCTTTAACTCCTGAAGTTCAATAGGAGCCATTCGATATGGGGCTTTGGAAATGGGTTTTGTACCGGGTTCAAGTTCGATACAAAATTTAATTTCATGCTCTGGGGGTAGGCCAGGAAGTTCTTCAGGGAATACATCAAGAAATTTATTAACAATAGAAATATCATTTAAAAATGACGTATTTTTGTTTAAATCCGTTACATGAGATAAGAAAGTTTGACATCCGTTTTTCAATAAACGAATAGCTTTATGGCTTGAGATGACAGTGATTGGTTTTAATGGTTTGGTTGCTTGAATTCGTATAATAGGTTGGTTAGGAATATGAAAGCTAACAACCTTACGAAAACAATTAATTTTTTCATGATGAGTAGTTAACCAATCAATCCTTAGAATTACAGCAAATGCAAGTATTTTCAATGAAATAAGATCGACATGTAATGTGAGGGTACCGATTTGAACCAAACAAGACTTATAAAAAGTGGATGTAATGAAGGTTTCTCCCAATGGAGTTTCAACAGATAAGTCAAAGTCTAATTTCTCTGAAGTCAAATTTAAACGTTGAACGCAAGTAGGAGAAATAAAAGAATGGGTAGAACCGGTATCAAATAAGGTATAGACTTCGTTAGAGTTTATGATAAGCTTACCCATGATGACCTCATTCGGGTTCCTTGCTTTCTGGGAGGTCACAACAAACACTCTCCCTTGAACTACCGACTTTGACTTTTTTGGGACGGCCTTTGGTGCCTCCATCCCAGCTGGACTTGTCTTCGGTGCACGACAAAATCGGGCTAGGTGACCTTCTCTTCCATAATTGTAACACGCTTTGGACTGCATCGCGCAGTTTGGACTGATGTGTCCCTCCCCTTCACATTTGAAGCATATGATAGGCGGTCATTCTCCTTCCTTAACAACAGGTGCTGGTGCTGACGTCTTTCCATCATTGTTGAATCTCCTCTTCTTAAAATGTCAAATCTTATTATCTTGGCCATGATTACCATAGAAGTGGTTACCATTTCTGGCATGTTGATTCCCTCCATGCTTGTTGTCACCGCTTCGATGACTATTACCACTGGTATTATCATTTTGCCGGCTGCTCTCTCTTGGTTGGGTTGACTCATTATCGCGCTCCAATAATTGAGCCCTATTAACAACATCCGAATACAAACACAGTTTGTGATAGATAAGGTATTGACGTATCTCGAGTTTCAAACCTCTTAGAAACATTCGCGTCATTCTTTCCTCATTATCAACTAAGTGGGATGAAAACCGGGACAACTCGGCAAACTTGGCTTCGTATTACGACACGGTCATGTTGTTTTGCTCCAGTTTAATGAACTCTACCTCTTTCATGTGACGAATACTTTCGGGAAAGTACTTGTCGTTGAACAGTTCTTGGAACTTCTCCCAAGACATCTTCAGTGCGGCAGGTTGAGTACGCTTTACAGATTCCCACTAGTAATCTGCCTCTACTCGTAACATGAAGGTGGCAAAGGGAACCTTTTGCTCCTCGGAGCATCCCAAGATATCAAACATCTTGTTGATCTGCTTTATCCACGTCTCCACCTTAAGTGGTTTTGGCTCTCCAAATAAACTCTGGTGGTCCCAGCTCCTTGAACTATTTAGCGGTGACCGTCCGAGAGTTGCTAGTGTTTCCACCTGCATTTTAGACAGGAGCCGCTCTCGCCTGATGTTGCATGAATTGCATAAAGCCTCTAAATATTCCATCGTTCATCATTTGATTGGTGTTGTTATTTGCATGTGGATTTTTGCCTTTCTGATGCACATTATCCTGATTATTGATCTGTGGTGACTCAACGGTCTCCTGTGCTCCATTGCTATTCTTAACATTCTCAGATGTCATTTTTAAATACTGCCACAAAACAAGGGTTAATTGACATGTCACACATTATCCCTATACTTTGACCAACCAATTAAGTACCAAATAAACTTAGGTAGGTCATACTAACGAAGGAATTCCCCGTCTCTCCCCTCCTAGTTCTTGTCTCACATCTCAGCCAGGGATCATATCTCTAAGCTTTGATACCAACTGTGACTCCCCTAAAATATGTATACATCACCCATCTTAAGTTGCCAAATACATGGTACAAAATTCAAATATAACTTAATAATACAACTGTCGTGTAACATACGACAAACATAACTGAGAGTTTTAATACGAATAGTGTCATCTAGACAATATCCACACTCAATGGAGTCCTCATTACATTTATTATCACACTATTTCACAGAATAGTGAGGACTATTAATGCACCATCTAGGATCATTACTCTGTTCCCCGTCTAGTCCCAGCTACGTTCTCATTTCCTGAAGAGAACAATAAAAGCAAAAGGTGAGCTCAACTAGCCCTGTAAGAAATATTATGACTAAGATAATGCAGAATAAGTTATCGTTAGTCTTCAATAATGCAAAACTGATAAAATATAATAGACAACAAGTTTAACTGCAGTGGAACAAGTAATCCATTAGAAGAGTCTAGTAGAACATAACATCTACTATCTTCTATGATTTAAAAGGTTTTTCATCACATTTATCGCTGAGACTCAGCTTAATAAATAATCAACATCATCAAATCACCCCTACAATACGGTCAAGGATATTCTTTAGTATCACGACCACAAATTATCCATGCACTACGGGCCAAGGATATTCGTGTATTCATCAGTGGTAATGATCTTGCCAACAATTGTCCATCAATGCACTACGGGCCAATGAGGACTTTTACCACATCATTTGTAACATTACGGTCATGATTATACCGAATAATCCCTAGTCATAATCATACCAAGTTCATCTATGCACTACAGGCCACAGATGACTTTCAACATAATATAAACATGAGGATGATGACAATGATATAAGAATTCAATAAAACAAGTTCAAGGATAAATTTATTTTTAAGATTTATAATATAATTTATCCAAAAATCAATGACGTCCAAATTGTCAACATGATATTGCTTTGTGGAGTAAAATTCCAGAATTATGTTTTCATGAAAAGATACTGGATGAAGCACAAATATCAAGAATATTCTACTAATTTCATGGAGTATAGAAGCCAAAACTTTAACAAAACGAGTATAGAATTCAAAATTTGAAACGAAAAAAAATTACTTACATACTACAGAGTATGAAAGAAAATATTTTTTCAAGCGAATATTGAACAAAAATAACATCCCTTACGAATATTAAACGAAAATAATATTCATTACGAATATTAAACGAAAATAATATTCATTACGAATACTAAACGAAAATGATATTTCTTACGAATATTGAACAAAAATAATATTCATACGAAAACAAAAAATAATATCTCTTCAGAATATGAAATAAATAATACCCCTTACGAGTATTGAAAGAAAATAATTCTCTTCATAAATACGAAAGAAATAACACCCCTTACCATAAAAAGAAGAGTATTCAAACTGGTATAGCGGAGATATTCTTGAAGAAAACTTTCACTGTTTTCTATGCTCAAAGCTTTCTAAAACTCTAAAGAAATACGCTCAAGATTATAGAAGAAGAATTCTCTGATTCTGGTGTAATTTTCAATTCTAACTAAGCATCATATTTATAGGAGAATGGAAGAGCACTATTTGGATGCACAGTGAAGGAAAGTTCACGGGCGACGCACAGGCTGATTTCGTTGAAAATTTAATTTTCACTATGCAACACTATGCTATAAAATATTCTAATAAAACAAAAACTTTTAAATAAAATATATATTTTATATATATATATATATATATATATATATATATATAAACTCATGGGACATTATCCCCGTAATACAACCTGCCAATTCTCGTGAATTCCTGCCAACTTTCAAATTATCACATGTATATATATTTATATATATATATATATATAATTGTACTCCCTTCCTGTCAATTTGCAAACATTACATATACACATATATAAATAATACATATAGTACTCCATCCTGTGACTACTCCCTCCACCAAAATCCACTATCAACATATATATATATATATATATATATATATATATATATATATATATATAATAAAAGTACTTCCCTCCATCCCACGCCACTTTCCCCTCCCCCATTATATATATCAACATATATATATTGTTAGAGTTTATGCCCTAGAGGCCAATTATTTGATATAATTGCTTAACATTTTGATATTATATTTGATTGAATAAATATATGATTTTATTATGGTTTTATTTACTGCGTAATATAATTGTTAACATAATAAAATTCCTTAGAATAGTGATACAAATTATATAGTTTCAAGTATGTGACTTGAACATGAGATTATATATTACTATTAGTATCAGTGTTCTTAAATGTCCCTAGTCGAGTATCATTGTTGATGGGACAACAATGATGCATTGAGAATAGTATGTGGATTGACTGATGACCAAATCTCATTGGTCATAAATATATGAGATATTAAGTCAATGCATAGGTACATGTTAGAGAACGATGTACTGGACAGACCCACCATGAGAATTCTATATGGAGCATTATGCGAAGTGTCATTAGCAATTCTCATAGTGACAATGATGTAATGGTCCTCCGACCTGAAATCGCTATATTACTACACGAGAATTTATGTACTTTGATATCATCAAATGTCACCTTTAATCGGATGGACTATAAAGGTGATTATTAGGTTCATCATTAATCATGTGAGAAATATGAGTGATCTAGATGGAATTTAACCATCCTATATATTATGGGTGATATCCATAGGCCTCTTGATTGAGTAGGACTATGAAATGCATGGCCATGCTCAAATAGTGATTTGTTTCATATAGTCTACTCATTGATCAAGAAAACTCAGATTAAATTATGAAGAGTATGACACATTCCATGACTCGAGTTTAATCTAGGATATTAAGGTTAAAAGGATTAAATTGCATTGAAACATTGGTCACAAAAGGTTGCATCGAATCATCGATCTTATTATTACTTGGGTAGCAGTGATGCATTACTAGATGCCGCTCACTATTTATAATTTTATAATATGATTTTAAAATTATTGCCAACGTAATAATAACCTATAGGGTCACACACATAGAACGTTATTTAAAAGGGAATTAATTTAAATTTTAAGGATTTAAATATATTAATATGATTAATAGTATTTAAATCACGAATTTAAATTAAAAGGAGAATTTGTATATATGTATATTAATTAAGTAAGACTTAATTAAGATATATATATATATATATATATATATATTCGGATTTTATATAATTAGGTTTTGATTTTGATTAATTCCTTTTAACTACTATATATATGATATATAGCAGCTACTTAGGGTAAGAGATCAGAATTGAAAAACCCTAGCCGCTCTTAGAGAGAGACTAGAGAGAAAACAGTTTCAAAATCCATTCCTTTTGGTGGCTAGTACCGCAAGTCCTTCTTATTGCAGAATCGTTCGACGGTTCGTGTGGCGTTCGTGTGGATACCGTAGAGGCGCAATCGGTTTGTATTGCGTTGGAGATTCGAGGCGCAGTCGGTTTCAGATTCTCGTTTTTGTTTATATCTGGTATAATCTCTAAACCTCTGAATTAATTATTTTTCGCATGGATCCTGTTTTAGGGTTTCGGAAATTGTTTTAAAATTTTAATTTCCGCTGTGCGTTTCTGTGCCGAAGCCCAACATATATATATATATATTTATATAAACTGAGATAACTTTCTCCTGACTATTTTAAAAATGGGTAAGTGGGGATCCAAATAATACACAAAATTACATCAGCTACTTCATAAAAATTACCTCAATATTTTTAACAACATTTATCATCTTTATTATAATTCGCAATATTTAACAAACAGGTCATTCCTAGGAAAGAGGGGGCTTTCCAATAAGGATTTCTCCCTATTGGCGCGCAATTAGGTGACTAAACCTCTCACTGACAGAACTTCTAGATATCGTCAATATTGCAAATAATAATATTAATAACTTTGTCATCTCAATTATTGATTTACTAATATATAAAATATCAAAAATAATTGAATCAAATAACGTGAGATACTATGCAGCAATTACTGTATCAATAATTAAACAAAACTGAGTAACTTCTCATGTAAGCATCAATAATCAATACCGTTTGCTACTATGCAACCACGCGTATTACTGTACTTTTAACAACGGGTGTTTCAACAGTTAACGGTAAAACTTTCGCCGTTATTTTTATAAAAAGATATTTTTGTCGTTTTCTCAATTCGACAATAATTCTATTTTGGGGTCCACCAATGATTGCGTCGTTGTGTGTATATTCCCTGTTAAAACTGAATATTCTCCGACCAATCGAATATTATATAACAACTTGCGTACTTTGTAAAATTTATAAATATTACCCACAACTATAACATTTTATCAAATTCACTCCATAATATTCAAAAATGATATTTGTAGAAAATCCAGCTTTATTCATAAAAGTTGGGGTCTTACATGCATATGATATTAGTGCTTTGCAAATGTCATCATTCTCATAATGGTGAGACACGTTGTATGTTGTGTGGTTCCTCCACCAGTAGGCTATCTTGTCGGTGTTTGATTACTGGACTCGTAGGGAGACTAATTCCAACGAGGCTCAAGAAAGACACAACCCAGATTCGCTCCAGTTGAAAGACTGGATTAACTTCCCGTCAAGTAAATTGCAATGATCTGGGAACCTTCATGCCAAAAAGCCGCGAGAGAAACCTAAGATAGGTTAGCCTATGATAAACCAAACGCGGAGGAAAGTCTCTTCATGCTTTCCGTTTTCAATTACTTGTAAAAATAATTACTTGTAATTTCATTCCATGTCAATCTTTATGTAATGGAAAATATAAAGAATATGTACATGCATATTAAAGCCTGACATGCTATCAACTGACATCCATTTTGTAGGATAATACTCCTAAAAATGGATAAATTATGATAGCATAGTAAACATTGATACATTCCCTAAGACTAAACTATATAAGTTTTTGTAGGGAAATAATTGGGTCTGTCACCCGATCAAAGTCCAAAAAGGCCACAAGCCTACAGTCAATTATGTCTTCTTCTGACCAGACTAATCCTGCTCCTGTCTCTTGTGAAGAGTTTGACGGATTAAGCAAACAAATTACAGATTTGGTTGTTCTGCTTAAAGAACTACACCAGTCTACCCAAGTATTTTGAATACCCATACATACAGAACCCTCTACACATGGAGGAACACAAGGTCCAGATCAAACAAATCCAATACATGATCTTCAGTTGGATAAGTCCAACAAAATTCCTGAAAACACCCATCTCAAAGAAGATCCAGACACCGGTGATATCAGGAAAAAAATCCTTCAAATGGAAGAGACCATTCGGTCTATAAAAGGGATTAGAGCACACGGGAGTGTCTCATATGCCGACCTTTGTATATTCCCTGGTGTTCATTATCCAGAGAAATTTAAGACTCTTGAATTTGAAAAGTATGATGGATTGGGAGATCCTTATACATATTTGAAGGTATTTATTGGGGAACTCGGATCTTATACCGAGGGTGAGAAGCTCATAATGCAGCTATTCCAAAAGAGTCTAACTGGAGAAGCCCAATCGTGGTACACCAGATTAGACAATTCTAAAATTCGTAGCTGGGAAGAGTTAGCTCATGCCTTCCTCATGTAGTACATCTTCCAATCTCTGATGGCTCATGACCGGTATCAAATTACCAAGGTCAAGAAACAAGCCAATGAGTCTTTCTGAGAGTATGCTCAAAGGTGGAGGCACCTTCCTGCTCAAGTTATTCCTTCTATGATAGAATCATAAATGGTGATGACCTTCATAGACAAACAAGAAGCTCCCTTCTATGAGAGAGTCTTAGCTAGAATTGGCAAGCCATTTTCTGAAATGATCAAACACGGAGAGATGGTTGAGTTGGGATTGAAGTTAGGAAAAATTCAAGATCTAGCCGCTCTGAAAGCTATTGTTGAGCACATCCAGTTCGGAACTTATGGAAATAACCCCTGAAGGGTCCACAAAAAGAAAGAGGATGATGTTTCCTTAATACTACAAGGTCAGAAAGGAAGTCAGAACATGCCTATCTAGAGGAGAAACTACTCCCATTTTTAAGCATAGTCTTCCAACCCCACATTGCCAAAGGGTGGAAAAGTTTGACGCAATTGAGTGTTGACACCCCTAGGGGATTCGCTCGAGAATGTTCTAAATCATCTAACTACTCAGAAGAAAATTACACATCTTTTTCCACCAGCCAACCCAAATGGGAAGGGTTTCAATGCTACCCGGAAATGTGCATATCATGCCGGTGCACCGGGACATGATACTAAGGATTGCTAGGCCTTAAAGCACAAGATCCGGGATTTAATCGACAACGGGAAGATTGTGGTGACTAAACCCGACCAACCTCATGTGCAAGACAACCCTCTTCCTCTACACAAAGAAGAAGAGGTTAATATGATTAATTGGAGTAGTGGACAAAGTTCCAATTACATTGTTGAATCTTCCCAAACCAGCAAGATGGTGATGACAAATGGGATTATGCACAGTTCCAATTTATGATTGAACAAAATATGAAAGCTCTTTGCAAGCAAGTAGACCAATTGGCAGAACTGGTGATCCATCAACACCAAGTCATATGCCAATTAGTTAGTTAGGAGCATGCTAGTCTCCTTCCTTTTGTTATGAATACTCCATCATCGGCTTCAGAAAGTGAAACACTAGAGGATAAAGTTGCAAAAAGAGCAAGTGCCAAAGAAAGTTGGGATTTTTCCAATAAAAGGGAATTTACATACCTTGGCCAACCTATGGAGGAGATGTTTCAAATGTTGATCAATGAAAGAAGAATAACATCCCTTCTACCTCCAATCAATCCCCGTTCAAGACAGGTCAATTCTAATGGAGTATGCCAGTATCACTCCCACTCTCGCGGACACAACACAGAAGAATATTGGACACTCCGCCACCTCATTCAAAATTTAATTGATAGCGGTGTACTAAAAATGGCAAATGACGACACTTTGTTACTCGAGAGTGGAAATACATGTCCTACAAAATGGAAAGACGGCATAGAAGTTATATCTGTTGAGGATGATTTGGCTTCCAGATCACTCACAATACAAGCAATTCAACTCAAAGGTGCTGATAATCCTTTGAAAGTGGTTGCGCTAGAGCTAATTCTCTTGCCATCTAGGCCACAGTATCCTGTTGTCAGCTTGAAAAAAGTACCATGGAATTATGGGAAGGCTGAAGGATCTACATCCCACACAACTGCTGCAATGTCGAATGAGAATCCACTATATCTTCCCCATCGGGTGATGAAGCCTATCATCAAATCAAAGGGGAAAGTTCCCATAGGAGAAAATCGAAGAGTTCCTCCGTACTATGAGCTATAACGAAGCCAAGGTGGTTTTAATCTTGAGAGAAGCTCCACAATAAATTTCTATACTGGACTTGATTTTCTCTTCCGAAGATCTTGCTATGGGTCTTGGAAGAAGCCCACTTACCGAAATCAGTGGATGTTAAAAAATTTAAACATCTGGTTGATTACATTTTTAACAACAATGTGATATCTTTCACTGATGACGACATACCTCTTGAAGGGACTGGTCACTGCAAACCGTTGCACATAGTGGTGATGTCCTCCAGATATATGGTGGGAGGAGTTCTGATAGATGGTGGGTCATCTTTGAATATATGTCCTTATGCCACCTTGGAGAAGATGAATATCAACCCCAAGAGGATCAAAAGCAGCCATAAGGTTATCAAAGATTTTGATGGGTCCCGACGAAATGCAATTGGGGAAATTGAGGTACCTATAGAGACTGGTCCACATACATTTAGTGTATCCTTTCATGTGCTCAAAATCGCCAAAGGATACAACCTGCCGTTGGGAAGACTGTGGATTCATATGGATGGTGTCGTCCCTTCCACCCTTTATCAGTAACTCAAGTATATTATCAATAATAGCCTAATCAATGTTAATGTTGAGCCAAAATGTCCTGAACAAGGTGACATACCACTAATCAGCTTCAATTCAG
The DNA here is from genome assembly GCA_020205505.1 of Panax japonicus. NCBI lineage: Eukaryota > Viridiplantae > Streptophyta > Magnoliopsida > Apiales > Araliaceae > Panax > Panax japonicus. The sequence continues at coordinate 31,581,548 of CM035114.1, forward strand.
AAGTTGAACCAGTTAGTTTTCATGCCTTGGAGGTGAGCAACACTCATTACCATCCCATTGGGGCTTCACCTCTCACATCCAAGATTTATGCCTAGGTAATATCGGCCACTCAAGGGATGATGTCATTGGGTCATCAACCTGGATAAGGGTTAGGCAAATATCATCAAGGTATTAAGAGCCCAATTCAAGTTCCCAGTCAAACAAGGATAGCAGGAATAGGATATTCTACTAGCTCCAGTCATAGGAATCCTTACAAGCACAAACAGATTCCTTCATCTTCAGCCATACAGTGATTATCTCCACCTACAGATCCTGAGCATGTACAGTCTCCGATAAAGGTTCCAGTCCATGTTATGGCTATGCTATTTCCCAAATCGATACTGGTTAAAGCAAAAAAGGTCTTGATTCCTGATCCCGAAGTGGAAAAAAAGGAACGGAGACTTAAACAAGACATCGCCAGGAGTTTGTCTCATATACGCATCCTTTTGCATGATGAACACACAAATAGATACACTCTAGACGATGATTGTCCCAACATTATGGTCATTATTCAGGAAAAGAAGGACGATGATAGCCACTTCATCACTTGCGTCAATTAGGAGTTCACCCTTGATAATTGGACTAGCACTCCTTGCATTTGTCACCAAGAGTAAAAAGGGCAGAAACTCCATCTGCCCTGTAGATAGTTTTAACTGCTTACTTTTCTGTACAGTATTAGCAGTTATTTTGTCAGTATATGCTAACACTTTGTATTATTAAACAGCTTCATATATTAAGTGAAAGCAGTATTTTGTTTCAGGACTCTGAACTTAGATGTGCCTATACTTGATGTGAGGTGCCTTTTCTATGTGAGGTGCCTTTTCTCCATAAGGATTGTAACTTTGATGAAAAGTTGAACTCAGACTTGATGGAAATACAATAGGACACTGAGATACCTTAGGAGATCCAGGAATGGGTCAAGGAAAACCCAAACCAAATTTTAATCAAACCACCTCATTCAACCTCGAAACCTTAAAAAACCCTAAGCTAATCCAGATTGGTATAGACCTTAACCCAAACAAGAAGAATGACATGGTTACATTATTAACCCAATTGCAGGATGTGTTTGCATGGTCTCACGAAGACATGGTTGATTTGTCCAAGGGCATCGTCATCCATTGCCTTCCCATTAAAGAGGGATTCAAGCCAGTCAAGCAGAAACTCAGGCGATTAAAACCTGAATGGAGTTTAGAAGTTAAAGAAAAATTGTGAAACAATTTTAAGCTGGCATCATCATGGTGTCCACATATCTTGAATGGCTTATCCAACATAGTCCCTATGCCTAAACCGGGAGGAAATGTGCAAGTTTGCGTGGATTAATGGGATCTGAATAAAGCTTGCCTTAAAGATAGCTTTCTCGTGCCATTAATCCATATACTTATTGATAATACTGCTCAATATGACATGTACTCCTTTGTTGATTGTTTTGCGGGGTACCATCAAATTATGGTTGTTGAGGAGGATCGGTAGAAAATTGCATTCATCACACCTTGGAGAACCTTTTGCTATAGACGGTTATCATTCAGCCTCATCAATGCCAAAAGTAACCTACCAGCAGGCTATGATGGCTCTTTTCCACGTCTTAATGCACAAAGAGATAGAGATCTACTTGGATGACATCATTGCCAAATCCTGAAGAGAAGAAGACCACATAGACCATCTCAAAAAGCTCTTCAACAGGTTGCATATGTACAACTTGAAGTTAAATCTAGCCAAGTGCACATTTGGTGTTAAATCAGGAAAGTTGCTAGGTTTCCTAGTCAGCCACAAAGGGATTGAGATGGATGCCACCGAAATCCAGGCCATTACAGAAATGCACATTCCTCAGACAGAGAAGGAAATACGGGGATTTTTGGGAAGGATCAACTTCATTAGCAGGTTCATCTCCCAACTCACAGCAACCTGCGAGCCTATCTTCAAGTTGTTAAGGAAGAACTCCTCCATGAAATGGAATGATGAGTGTCAAAAAGCCTTCCATACAATCAAAGAGCAGTTGTTTAACGCTCATGTTTTGGTACCTTCTAGGGATGATGTTCCCCTGTTCATGTACCTGTCCATTAATGACAATGCCATGGACTGCATATGCTGGGGAAAAAAAGACGATAGAGGCCAAGAGCGAGCTATCTACTACCTCAGCAAAAGATTCAGCAGCAGTGAACACAAGTACACTCTAATTGAGAAAACTTGTTGTGCTTTAGCATGGGCTTCCATGAGGTTACAACATTACCTCTATGGTCACACAACCTATCTTAAATCCCACGTGGATCCTCTCAAGTACGTGTTTAATAAACCCATATTAAATTTTTGGCTGTCCAGATGGCAGTTGATCCTACAGCAATTTGACATCATCTACGTGACGCAAAAGTCCATTAAAGGTCAAGGAATTACAGATCAACTGGTCGCTGCACCTTCAAGGGATTTCAAACCCTTAGAAACACACTTTCCCGATGAAGGGGTAATGACAGTGCAGCAACACCATCAGTACGATACACACCAATCACAGAAAATGTACTTTGATGGAGCTATTAACATGGAAGGTTCTGGAGCTAGAGTAGTTCTAGTATGTGGTACGAGGGAGCAGTATCCCGTTGCCGTCAAATTATAGTTTGTCAGCACCAACAACACAGCTGAGTATGAAGGCTGTATTACGGGACTCAAACTTGCCTAATCAATAGGTATTAGGCGGTTAACTGTCTTTGGGGATTCAGAATTGGTAATCAGACAGACCACATGAATCTATCACACCAAAGAGCTACATTTGCTGCCTTACCATCGGCAAGTTTTACAGATGGCTTCGAAGTTTGAAGAAATAAACTTCCTCCATATTCCTCAAAATATAAATGATTTTGTGGATGCGCTAGCAACTTTGGCATCCCTGATCAATATACCTGACAAGGAAAACATGCCAAGCATCTCATTTACCCTACAAAAGGCTCCAGTCTATGGAAATTATATTAGAGAAGTATCGGATGAGCTACCTCCCATCCAACACCCTTGGTATCAGCACATCAAGGAGTACTTGCGAGATGGATCTACACCCGCTCAGGCGAGCCCGACTGAAAGAAGGCAGATCCATCGACTAGTTATGAAATTTCACCTGAGTGGAGATGTACTCTACAAAAGATATGCAGGATTACGTCTCCTCAGATGTCTGGACAAGGACCAAGCTCAGAGGCTCATGGATAAAATTCATGGTGGAGTATATTGCCCACACATAAGCAGCCCTCTACTCGTTAAAAAGATCCTTAGAATAGGGCATTATTGGCTCTCGCTTAAGGCTGACTGTGATGATCACGTCAAGAGATGCTACCAATGTCAAATTCATGGGAATGCTATCCACGCCCCTCCAGGAGAACTCCATAATATGAGTTCACCTTTGCCCTTCTCAATGTGGGGAATGGACATGATCGGGCCCATCGAGCCCAAAGCCAGTAATGAGCATCGGTTTATCTTCACCATGATCGACTACTTCACCAAATGGGTAGAAGCAGCCTCCTTCCCAAGGGTTACCAAAGAAGTCATCATTGTTTTCATCAGAAACAATGTCATTTTTCGATATTGACAACCATAGGTGATTGTGTCAAACAATGCTAAGAACCTCAACAACAAAATGATGGAGGAGTTGTGCAATAAATTCCACATCAAACACCTTAACTTCGTCATCTACTGTCCAAAGATGAATGGTGTTGTTGAAGTGGCTAATAAGAACATCAAGAAGATCATGCAAAAGATGTCCACCAATTATAAGGGATGGCCTGACCTCTTGCCTCTGACTCTATTAGCCTACAGAACTTCAATGTGTACTTCCACTGGGGCAACCCCCTACTCATTGACCTATGGGATGGAACCAGTGTTACCAATAGAAGTGGAAATGGAATCCCTCAGAATGTTGATTGACGCTCAGCTGGATGAAGACCAATGGTTACAAGATAGATATCACCAATTATCTCTAATAGATGAAAGGCTAAGTGATGCTATCTTCCATGGTCAGTTATACCAACAAAGGATCACTAAATCCTACAACATGAAAGTCCGGTTACGGCAGTTTAAACAACATGACTTGTTTTTTAATAAAATCATTGACAACCAAGAAAAATCAAAGGGAAAATTCGCTCCAAACTGGGAAGGCCCATTTATTATCAAAGAGGTATTGACAGGAGGTGCTCTCAGATTACAAGAAATGGATGGCGACAAATTTCCACAGCTCATAAACTCAAACACCGTGAAAAGGTACTATGTCTGAAGATACCATTAAGAAAACATCCTGGGTTTGGATCATCAGATCACCAGTCATTTTAGGTTTTCTAACCATTTCTACACACAACCTTTCTTCATACTCATCTGCCCCATCAGGGAAACATACTCTTCAAGCCAGCAGCCTAGTTTTCAGATCATCGGATCATTCATTCAACTTCATTTCAAACCTTTCAAGTTATCCCATCAGGGATTGAACCTTTTACACCCGCAGTTTTGTCCCACTAGGGATAAAACTTTTCATACCTGCAGTTTTATCCCACTACGGATAAGACTTTTCACACCTGTAGTTTTTCCTGAACATGGGATCAAAATTTTTCCCCCGCAATTTGTCCTGAACATGGGATCAAACTTTTTTGGCGACAAATCGTCCTGAACATGGGGTGAACTATGTCGACCTGATCTCCTCGATACCTAGGAGTACGTAGGCAACCATTTTATATGGCCCGGTCGCAATAAAACAAAAACAACAAAAATATTTCTACACACTTCTATACAAAAATCACAAAAACATTCCTACACTTTCTACCCCTTCACATACAGTGTTGAACCTCTTACACCAGGTTCGAACTACGCAGAACTGATCTCCTCTTCAATAGGAGTACGTAGGCAGCCATTTATAGTTCGGTCTTACCCCTACCAGAACAAATACTTATCAACGGTACTGGGATCAAACTTTATTCCACCACATTTCATTGGCTTCAGACCAAAGGGATGAAACTACCTGGCCTCCCCATAAATGGGAGAGTTTGCGACCATCTAAGTTGCGGTTGATTTCTCGAAGAGCAACACCAATCTATAAGAGATAGAACTATTTGGGATCTCTTCTTAAATAGGAGTACCGACAACCATCTGTGGTGCGATGACTCTCAGAGAGGAAAAGTCACAATCCTCTCCACATCTACATATAGAAACCAGTCCCAAGACACCAAAGAGGGTAGGGATACACACAGATCAACGATCCATTCTGAAAGATCCCGCGACATCTCAATGTCCACCCATCAAGGATGAGTTCAAAATACATCAAGATCATGTGCTCACATAATTCCTAGGCTCATAAGATTCCTATTTCCTTTTGAGGTTATGCACTAGAAATGGCAATGTACTTATTGAATATTATATCATCAAAGTATGTTCCTTTAACTCCTAGAGAATTATGGAGTGGGCGAAAGCCAGTATTTCACTATATTCATATATGGGGCACACATGCACATGTACAAAAAGGAAAGATAGACTTAGATAAATTAGGTACGAGAATAGAAGTACGTTTATTTGTAGGATATCCAAAAGGAACTAGAGGTGGTCAATTTTATAGTCCTTTAGAACAGAAAGTATTTATTAATTAGCGCAAATGCAATTTTTCTGGAAAATGACAACATAATGGATCACAAGTCGAGTAGTAAAATTGTCTTAGAGGAAATGTCAAGTACATCAATTACTCAATCAATTAATCCACCACAAGACTTGGATGAATTGCCACAAACTAACCAACCCAATTCTTCTAATACACCGGAGCTTCGTCGTAGTGTGGAAGGAGTATCAGGCCTCCTGAAAGACTTTCACTTCTTGGAGAAACTTATGATGTTATTCTGGAAGAAGTAGAGTCGGATCCCTCTAACTTCTATGAAGCTATTAATGATGTAGATGCATCCAACTGGCACATAGCTATGAAACAAGAAATGGATTCCATATATTCAAATAAAGTATGGGAACTTGTAGAAGCACCTAATGGAGACAAACCAATAGGGTACAAGTGGGTCTACAAAAGAAAAGGAGGGGTAGATGGAAAAGTGGAAACCTTTAAAGCAGGATTGGTAGCAAAAGGTTTTACTCGAAAAGAAGGTATCGATTATGAGAAAACCTTTTCACTAGTAGCTATGTCAGAATACTCTTATCCATTGCAGCTCATCTCGATTACGAGATATGGCAAATGGATGTCAAGACTGCTTTTCTTAATGGATATCTTGATGAAGAAATATATATGAAGCAGCCTGATGGTTTCATAGGTAAAGGCCAAGAAAATATGGTATGTAAGTTGCAAAAGTCCATTTATGGACTTAAGCAGCATCAAGGTCTTGGAATATAAGGTTTGATTATGCGATCAAATCTTATGGTTTTGAACAAAATCCAGAAGAATCTTGGGTGTATAAGAAGAATAAAGATGGGGTGGTGGTATTCTTAGTTCTTTATGTGGATGATATATTGCTTATTGGTAATGATGTGGGAGTATTATCTAGCGTTAAAATTTGATTTTCTAGTATTTTTTAGATGAAGGACCTAGAAGAGGCTAATTACATTCTAGGGATCAGGCTTTGGCGTGATCGCAAGAATAGAATGTTAGGCCTATCCCAAGCTGCATACATAGATATAATTTTGGCTAGGTTCAACATGCAGAATTCCAAGAAAGGATTACTTCCTATTAGACATGGAATTCCTCTTACTAAGGAGCAGTGTCCTAAGACACCTCAAGAGCAAGAGCGCATGAAGACAATCCCTTATGCTTCGGCAGTGGGAAGTCTTATGTATGCAATGTTGTGTACTACACCAGATATTTGTTTTGCAGTAAGCCTGGTCAGCAGATATCAGTCTAACCCTGGACTCTAACATTGGATAGCAGTAAAGCATATACTTAATTATATACGGAGAACAAGAGATTATATGCTTGTTTATTCTAGTGATGATCTTGTAACTAAGACCTTGTCTTCTAAAGTTTTTAATTTTCATCTTGAGGGAATGGGTATTAGACATATGGTAGATTGGGTTTAGGGCTAGTGGGAGATTGTAAGGTTTTAAGCCCAGAAACCCAATGTTGATATTTATTTTATTATTTTAATAATAAAATTTAATTTCATTTTGCATAATTAAATGTGTCATAAATTTTGTCCATAATTATACATTTTATAATTTATGTATATGAAGGAGTGTCATATACAGAAGACATAAAATATATGCTATGTATAATTAAAGAAATATATTGTTCTCAATCTTAGACGAAAATGGACAAATAGTAGATTGTAATACACTTGATTGGATGATTTGTCTTAGTCATGTAAAGTGAAGACTTTAATCTAGTGTATTGGTGTATTTCTGAAATACATAGAACTAGATCGTTGCGAAAAATTATATGTTAAATACTGTTATTATAAATAATTTTGGAAATACTATTAATGTGCAATTACTCTTAATCATGAGAGAATAATGAACTTAATTTTATAATGTATGTCACTTTAATATATTAAAGAGTGAGATTTAAAATACAATCAATACCTCAATATGTTGGGTGATATATGTTATGAAATTAGGAACATGTATTTTTCAGGATGGAATTATACAATTAAATTATAATATCCCCTTGGTATAATTTATTGGTTGATCACCAGAATCTTGACCAAGTATTTTAGTAATTCAAATTACTAAAGTATTAATTTAATTTATTAAATTAATGGGTGATCAAAAGTTTATATATTATGTAGTCAATGATATAAGCAGTAAACGTAGTGGGTTAACAGTTTTATTCCTACATGCTAGCGTTTATGGATATTATTGTAGAGGAGTATTTTGAAAGATAATAATAGTGGAAGGATTTATTTAATTAATTTTAATTCTAGAGTGCAAATATAACTATGTAGTGGAATTAGTTATAATTAGTATAATTCTAATTGATTAAAGAGTTAATCAGAAATTAGTATTATATTAGAGTAAGAATTGTAGAATCCCACTTGATCCCCACTCTAGCCCTTATTCAGATATAACAAAATAGCAGGATAAAATATATCAGAAAAGTTTTTAAATTATCTTGAAAAATATCAGGGAGTTGAGGACTCTATATTTTATATCACTTTGCAGTATTTTGAGCCCACTCTCAGAAAAGTACGTAATATCAAAATAAGGATCATAGGGAGGAAGATCAGGAGGGAGGAAAAGCCTTCATCGGAATAAAAAAAATTCTCCATTGTCCTACAACAAAGCACGAGGTATGTAATATAATTTATTTAATTTTTTGATTATGCTAAATTATGAGAAAGATCTTGGGATAATAATTTTTAAAAGTAAAAATTATTAATTTATTTGGCAATCATTTCCTTCGCTAGTGTTATCATCTTTAATAGAACTCTTGAATACATCAAGTTAAAGGCTCTCTAGTCTACAACATTTTGTAAGGCAGCTATCCCCCGTACCTAGTTTCCGTTGTTTGTTATTCCATGGTTCTTCTATGTTTCTAGTTTGTATTAGTATAATATAGTATGAACACATTCTTGATGTGTTCAAAATATAGTCTTCTGGGGTTTTCTCTTTATATTAATATAGCTATTAAACAAAAGCAGAAAAAAGATAAGGTAGAATAAGAAAACATAGTTATAAGAAAATATATGAAATGTCATCAAAACCTTCTTTATGTGGACCTTTCCCAGTAATGCTTGTATAGTTTTAGAAACATAAAATAATTTAATTCCAGACCTTTCCCCTATTCATCAATCATTCAGTTTCCAATTATCTGATATTTAATAGAAGTAAAATACTAATAAAGACGCAAATTAAATTAGGGAAATGATATGTATGTCGTCAAATATAACAAAGCTAAATTATGATTCATGTGAAATTCTAAGAGATAAGATATACTAAATTTGTGTGGGTCCTTTCTAAATTTCCTCATATCCTATGTAACCACATATGTTGGTATATATTATCGCATAAATTTATCGTCATATGTAGCAATACTCACTAAATTAAGCATCGTTTTAATGATTAGCATTTTAGAAGAGTCAACTAAAAAGGTCATACCAATACGAGTAAAACAATTGTATTGAAAGAATGCCATACTTGGACAACTAATTCTTTTTATGTTCCTCTTTTCTGTATTACCACAACGCACATGTTAGAAGTGCTAGAATATATCACAAGCAACAAATTAAATGTGAGACAAATAGCATAAAGATACTGAGATACTAATGAATAGATTTTATATTTTTAAATTTAGTTTTAACTGAATTTTTTGCTTATTCTTAAGAATTTCAGTCATATGTTATAGCATTTTAGTAGTTTATGATAATAAAGGATTCCATACTGTTTTAGTGTAAATGTCGCAAAATATTGTTAGCCTTGACTTGGCTACAGGTGAATAAAGATTATTTGGGTGGGAGAAATCCGTCCAAACAAGACATAAGTGCAATGAATAATTGGAGAAATCAAAGCTGAGACATGAGAATTGGAGCCACAGCCAGAAACCATGGGAAGTCACAGCGCTGGAGGAAGTCGCGACGTGCAACTTTTGAAGTCGCGCTACTGGACCAATCTGCAGGCGCGTGAGCCCACGTGCCCAATGGAAAATTGAGAGTTTTTTATTTCTGATATAGCTGGGGATTATTATTGAAGTTTGGAAGTTTTCAAACTCCTAAAAAAAGTTACTCCCTCCGTCCCAAATTAACTGCTCAGTTTTGACTTTTTAAAGTCAAATTGACCATTTTTAAAACTAATCTTTTTACTATTTTTGCTAAAATATAGGTGAAGAGATTATAACCAAAAGAAAGTATATACAATTTATTACTAATCCTAATTTTTATAATTTTAGAAATATATTTATATATGCTTAATTATTAATTCTAAAAATAGTCAATTTGACTTAAAAAGATCAAAATTGAGCAGTTAATTTGGGACGGAGGGAGTAGTATTTTATTGGTTTACATTCATTCATGCATGGTGGGACACTTTTATTATTTAACATTAATAGAAGACTATAATTAGGGGGGCATTATTATTTTTAGTATTCAGAATAGGGAGTAGAGAGTACTACGTAGGAAAATAAGGGTTTTAGAGTATTCTTCGACAACAGGAGGAAAGAGCTGGGAAAGAAGACACAGACTTCTACAGAGTTTCTTCTTTCTTACTTAATTCTTATTTTTTGTATTTTGAGAATGGCTGGTAATGATTTATTATTTTTTTCATTTTTAGTTATGAACTAAATTCTTAATTAGGGAATCAATGGAGTCCGATGATGATTTAATTTAATATTTATTTTTATTGTTTATTGAATTGGTTAAATATATTGGGATTGTTTATTATATTTTGTTGTGTTTGTTATAATTGCTTGATCAACAATTATGGGATGGATTTAGATGAAATTTGACAAATAAAGTCTAAATTAAGATTACTTGTTATTAGTAATTCTTCTTAAGAGTGAATGCTAATTTGTGGATAGGATAAACATAAACCTAGTGTAAGACCTCAACTTTTATGAATAATGATTAATTTGTCTCAAACTATATTTTTAAATATTATAGTGTGGATTTGATATAATGTTATAATTGTGGGTAATATTTATAAATTTCGCAAGTAAGCAAGTTGTTATAAAATATTCGATTGGTCGGGGAATATTCGTACGACGACACAATCATTGGTGGACCCCACAACAGAATTACTGTCGAACTTAGAAAATGATAGAAATAACTTTTTTAAAAATAACGGCAAAAATTTTACCATTAACTGTTGAAATACTCAGTGATAAAAATACAGTAATACGCGTGGTTGCATAGTAGCACACGGTATTGATTATTGATGCTTACGTGAGAAGTAACTCAGTTTTATTCAATTATTGTCACACTAATTGTTGCATAGTATTTCACACTAGCAAAAAAATGGGCCTTTAGCAACGATTTTTCGGGCAACGACATAAAGTCGTTGCTAAAAGTATATTTTTAGCAACGAAATTTGTCCTTCATTGTAGATTGTGTCAGGCTTTCACTTTTTACAACGAAATTCATAAGTCGTTGCAAAATTTCGTTGCTAATTCATTGGCGGAAAAATAATTCGTTACAAAATTTTTGGCCACTTGATTTCCTGTCATCGTGGGCAACGAAAGTTTTTTTGTTGCTAAAAATGGGACTTTAGCAACGATTTTTCAGGCAACGACTTTATAAGTCGTTGCTAAAAGTGTATGTTTAGCAACGAAACTTATCCTTCGTTGTAGATTCTGTCAGGCTTTCACTTTTTGCAACGAAATTTATAAGTCGTTGCAAAATTTGGAAACAAAATTCGTTAGAAATTCGTTGCAAAATTTCTAACCACTTGATTTCTCCTCATCGTGGGCAACGAAAGTGTTTTTTGTTGCTATATTCCGTTGCCTAATAGGGACCACATTCATTGGTAACAATTTTTATTTTCGTTGCATATTTTATACAATTTTTTGCAACGACTATTAAAATATTGCCTTAAATTAAGATACTACTACTACTAATAGTAGTAGTAGTAGTAGTAGTAGTACTAAATTTATATAGTGAAATGATCATATAAATATTTATAAATTTATCTCCAAATATTCATATAAATATTTATAAAAAATATTCATATCTAAATTTTAGATGAAATATTTATAAATTTATAAATAAATATTTGTTTATAAATTTTAAAGATAAATTTATATGAATATTTGTTTATAAATATTTATATAAATATTTAGAGATAAATTTATAAATATATATATATATATATATATATTATTAAAATATTCATAGTTACGTTATATAAATATTATATAATACAAAATAAATATAACATAAGAAGCAAAAATATCACAGCTAGATTTTAAACCTAAGACCTATGGGTTATTGGGTCATTAAGCTACCACTGAGCCATTCTAATTTATTAGTTAACTAAATTAACGCCAAAACTTGTAGTCTCCAATATTTTTAAATTTATTCTATTGATATGTATGTATATATATATATATATATACACACACACACATACATATTCTCTTCAAAATTTCTTGTCAAACTAAATAAAATACTAAACAAATCTCAATATTAAACTAAATAAATATAAAATAACTATGAATATATATATATATATATATATATATATATATTTCTATATATATGTAAATAAATATTAATATAAATATTTATAAAAAATATTCATATCTAAATTTTATAAATTTTAGATGAAATATTTATAAATTTATAAATAAATATTTGTTTATAAATTTTAAAGATAAATTTATATGAATATTTGTTTATAAATATTTATATGAATATTTAGAGATAAATTTATATATATATATATATATATATATATATTAAAATATTCATAGTTACTTTATATATATTTAGTTTAATGTGGAGATTTAAGATGGGTATATATATATATTGATGTTAATATAATTTATCTAATACACAAAAAATATAACATAAGAAGCAAAAATATCATAGTTAGGTTTCAAACCTAAGACCTATGGGTTATTAGGCCATTAAGCTACCACTGAGTCATTCTAATTTATTAGTTAAGTAAACTACCGCCATAACTTGTAGCGGTACACAGTGTAGCACATGAGCAAATGAGGGGCAAATGAGTAATTTCTCATGTCGCTACAGCCTGTAGCGACATGGGGAAATCCATTTCAATCTGTGTCATCCAATGTTGGGATCAACAGTATAAATTATAGGTTGTTGACATAGTACCCGTGACAACCGATTGCCAAACATGTTAGTTCTAGGTCTTCAACCCAAATAAACCCAACCTCATCAAACCTGATTATTATATCTATGATTCCCAATATTTCCTATTTCTAGATAGAAGTAAGATATACTTACAAGTATTCCCTCAATCCGAGAATGAAAGTGATGATTGATTTTATGCGAATTTAAAAAAAATATCAAATGATAAAATTATTCATATTTAGATTCTCATTTAATTGCATGTTTTTCTATACATGACTAGTGATATTATATAAATATTTATAAATAATAAAAATATGACATTTAATAGAAAGGATGTTACGCACAAATTATTGTAAAAAAAATAGATTATTTACTATAAGTAAATATTTAACTTGAGATTACATAAAATAATAAGAACTTTTATTCTTAGACGGATGGATTAACTTAAATCATGAACATATTTTTAAGTCCAAAAATAAAACATAAAAAGAAAAATAGTAATGGTATACCCCTAGCTATTCCGAGTTCTCCTTTTACCTTTTTTCCAAATATATTATAAAATTAAATTATAATACTATCAGTTCTAAGAGAAAACATAAAAGATGAAGAAAATTTTATTATGTTTTATGAACTAAAATAGACTAAAATTATTTAAAAAAGACTTATAAGTCATTCCTAATAAGTTAGTTTAACCCTTATTAATGTAATATCAATTTTATCCTTATTTTATTTAATTTTTTTTAAAAAAATGAATTTATAAAAAAGAAGAGTAAGACTGTAACATAACTTTAACTGGCGTTAGAATTTTTATTTTTATTTTTTATAGCTGAAGTCTTATATACTCATTCATTTCTAACGCAAATGACAGAGAATAAACATAAAAAATATTGATGTTTGTAAACAAGTATAAGAGATCAAAGAAATTAAAAAAAAAAAAAGATTTCAACGTCAGTTAAAGTGATGTTATATCTTTCTCTTCTTTTTTACAAATTTGCTTTATAAAAAAAATTAAAAAAAGTTACAATGTCGGTTAGTTTGACATTGGATCACATTTTTATTTTTTTAAAATTTATTTAAAAAATAAAATCGTTTTAAAAAAAATTAAGATAATTTTTTTTAAATTCGTTTTTTAAAAAATATTATTTTAAAGTGGTGTTGGTTGCCTTTCTGATTTTTAGCCAAAAATCCAAAAATTCAACGCCATTTAAAATGGCGTTCAATAATTTTTTTCTAAGTTAGATGTGTGAGTCATTACTTCCAACGACAGTCGTTTCAAGTTTATAATAATATAAACTATGAATAATATACTAGTAATGTTAAGTTTCGTGATTTAAAAATTTTATATAAAAATTTTAATTTTTTATTTAAAAATAATAAATTTGACCACTAAAATTATATTAGAACGTTTATTATGTGACAGATGAAGAAGTATCATTTTATTTATTCATGTAACATCGAACACTTAACAAATTGCTATTCATATTACTCTACTTTCAATTTTATTTAATCAATATTTAAGTTATGTTCGATTATTTATTAATATTTAGAACATTTACAACTATAACATTTGATACATTTAAAAATCTAAACATATCACATTATTAGACCTAACACATTCTCTCTCTGCCGCTGACCTCCGTGACACCGCCTACGAGATCTTCGTCGCCGCCTGCCGTACATCCTCCGGCAAACCCCTCACATACATTCCCAGCAACAGCGCCGACTGTGGGTCTCCATCTCCGTCGCCGTCATCGCTATCGAGCTCGCCATAGGTGCAGCACCGATCCATCACTTCTACTGTCGCTTCGAAAATAAAAAAGGCGTTAGGGCTCCGATCTAGCTCCAGTTCGGGTTTGAGTCCGGGTTCTGGGGGGTAGTCCGTCCTCGGGGGAGGGGAAGAGGCCATTTACTGTTGGGGAGCTAATGAGGGCTCAAATGGGGGTTTATGAAAATAATGACTCCCGGATTAGGAGAGCTTTATTGCGAATTGCTGCTGGACAGGTATTTATGTATAATGTATCTTGAAACGTGTTTAATTCTAATTGGTTTGCTGAGATGTGTTTCTTTCTAATATTTTACTTATAATTTGATCTAATCTCTTATAATTTGATCTAATGTTGCTGTAAAAGTATTGAATTTGAGTATTTCTTTTGGTGAGAAATGGTATTTTTGTTTTGATTTTTATAATATGTTTCAAAATTTCTCATTTATTTAATTTGTGGTGTTTTTTCCTTTGTTTTCGTCTTATGAGTATATAATAATTGGGTTGGAGGTTTTAATTATTGAATCTGATGATTTATTAGTTAATACGGTGTGGTTTTGCCTCTAAATGTAGATGGATCAGTATATGTATATGTATATTCCATTCTTATATATTTTAATTTGATATTTGTATATGTAAATTGCTTTGGGCATTGAAGTTTTATTCTTTTGAGGTTGTGAGAACAATTAACTCTTTATTGTACAAGTTCTTATTAATGTTTTCATGAATATGGTGTATCCCCCTTTGATGGCTTGCCAATTGCCTCTGGACCTAACTGTTCTTGTTTTAAACACACATAAAAGAATTGATCGATCAAATTTTCATACGTTGTGATCCTGGAAAAGATTATTTGCAATGTTTTGAGTTACATAATTTTTACTAAGAAATATATGCAATCATGACAATCTGATGTCCCTATCATTTTGTGATGAAGTGTATTTCTTTTCTGATGTAGTAATGTTGCTGGGTTCATCTATGTGACAGACATTGACACCCAAAGGTTTGAAACTTTGCATCTGCTATTTAAATTCTGGTTTTATGTATCCTTTTTGTAATTATTGTTTTCAGGAATAAAATCACATACCTTGCACCATCAGCTAGAGAACTCCCAAGCAAATTTCTAATTCTGGGATTCTTGACTTGGATTGAGAATTGAAATATGGTTAACAATTCAAGTTCTGTCTTGTTTGTGATAGAAGCCCCTCATAGGAATCGACTTGCTTCATTTTCTTTTTCTATTTCCCTTTTCCCTAAGTGTAATGGATGGGTTATAGATGTATAGTACTTTGTACCGGCTAGCATATGGAGTTGCAATGTAGATTTTCTTGGTCTGTTTAATGAAATCCTCATCTTTCATCAAATTAGGACCTGCAATTCTAAAGTTCTCACGACTCTTATGATGTGTTTTTGCAAATGTTGCTCTAGTCTCATGATACAACAGCTAGAGCTCTTGTCAACAAATTATTGTATCCTTCATGCATATTAAAGATTGTGGTATATGGATTTGGTCAGGGTAAATATGGGGGTGGCGTATTAAAGATTGTGCTCTTGTTCGGGCTTATGATGGTTGGAATGATGCTGAGAAACGTCAAGCTGGTTATGAATACTGTTGGAGAAACTTCCTTTTTGCACAAACTCTAAGAAAAATAGATTCTCTTCGGAAGCAGTTCTTTTATTTACTCAAGGACACTGGTCTAGTTGATAATGTAGAAAGTTGCAACACATGGAGCCATGATGAGCATCTCATCTGAGATATTACCTGTGCAGGTCTATTCCCTGGAATATGCTCTGTTGTGGTGAGTCGCAAAATTGTTTTAACTTATCTTATTCTTTTAATTCCTATTTTATTTGGTTATTGGGATTAAAACTTGTTATGTTCTATTTACCTCGCAGCTAATTGGTTGCATTTTAAGAATCAAACAATTATTAAACAATGTTCGTCTTCTCTTATATTGTTCTATTTGTTCGGTGACCTTGTTGCAACATGATTCCATTTCATAGCTGTTGTTAATGATATGAGATCTTGTCTGTTAGATATATGCCAGTTTTATGGTTCAAGCAGTGAATGGCCACATTAGAAAAATTATAGTTTGGAAAATTATCTAGAGTAAAGATTTTGTCAGGAAGATTCATTTTCAGTGTACTTGCATTTTTGTGTTATTTAGAATGTGCAATGTAACCAATGTGTCTTCTCACTTAGCTTCCTGATAATGTGATCCGTGGTTTATGACTCATATACTTGAATGAGAATTATTCCTTCTGCAGATTCAGGAACTATATGACGAATCTGGATTATGGGGATTCTGGAAAGGTGTTTTACCAACATTGATAATGGTAGGTGGAAAATGACACTAATATATGTTGCAGGGTGGTCACTGAGTGCTCTCACTGTTACCTGCAGGTGAGCAATCTTTCTTTGCAATTCATGTTGTACGAGACCTTATTGAAGAAGCTGAAGCAAAAATGTGCTTCGAGTAAAAACACTAACAAAGGAGTAACTGCTTTGGAGGCAAGTAATATCTAGTTTATGAAGTTTTAGGAGCACCCTCTCTTGGATATATTTCGGACATTTCCTCATTCCATATTGCTATACCAATTCCACCATTTTTAACTTGACTGCAAGTACTGAACACATTGCTTGTTATATTGCTAAATTTTCTTCTTGGTGCTTTGGCTAAACTTAGAGCTACAGTCGTCACATATCCTCTTCTGGTTGTAAAGGTTAGTGGCTTAAGTATATATAAGCAAAATTTATTATTTCTTGCAAGAGTTCTCTAGAAAACTTTATTAGACCAAAAGCTCCATGGAAGAACAAAGTGTCTTTTCTCGAGTACTGTCCATATTTTACTCGAAATATTTCAAGTGCAAGTTCAGCACTTCTTTGTTGTTTGTTCACCTTACACCTGTCGCTCGACTTGACCAACACGTCTTGGTGTGTGGAACGCTTTTCAGAATCAATTTAGGGTTGGGGTGGGGACGAAGAAGGGGACTGCAGTTCAGGTTTAACATATTACCATCTTTTCTATTCTAGAAAAGGCCCGTGTTGACTTTGTCATATTTCATCCTTATGTTTTGATGATGAAATGTTCAAGTACTAAATTGTTTTATGGCATTTTAAGTATTTCGGTGATAAGAAGCTTTGATTGGATATTCAAAAATTTGAAGGAATTTCTCTTTACTAGGAAAACAAATGTAAGATCAATTGCATAATAATTGATTTTTCATTTAAAGGCTCTAGGACATATTATTGCATTATATCTTGTTATATGTCTTAAATGAAAAAAATGTTTTAAAAATCCTATGAAAAAGGTTTTCCAAAAATGAGATCAGATTAATCAAATACAAAAAGTGATTTGATATAGTATTTCATTATTTATGTATCACATATATAAGTCCGAATGTCTTAAAGCTTATTCATATTTCTTGGACTGTTGCTACACATGATTTCCTAGAAATTCTGATGAATAATAGCTAAGTTGTTTATGAGATTGTTACGTGTACGATTTTTTTAGGAGTAATTATTCAACATGTATATTAGCTTTATTTATTGGAAAGGTAATATGTGATGCACGTGGATATGAGTTACTAGTTTAGACTAAAATGCCGCCAGTTGTATCTCTTGATGATTTGATATCTACGTTTTTCAAGGAAAAGGAATTATGGTCACATTAAATAGCTTGAGTCTTGGAAATGATAAAGCAGTTGTTTACCCTCCTATCTCACGCTACTTAATATTTGAGAGATAAAATCAAAGGTTTTTTTGCTGGATATATATTGACTCTTTACTGTTTTACTCTTTGATAATCTCTTACCTATTGACTTGAACAAACAGTGACTTATCTTTATTTAAAACGGTAATATTCTGTTGGCTATAAAAACAGTATTCTTATGTATGGAAAATACATGACTCACAGAATACTATTGTTGCATCAATCACTGATATTATTGAACTTGATTTAATTGGTGCAATCTTGATCAGCTCGACAATTAATTTTTCTGATATCTTTTTAGCTGGTATTTGGTAAGATTTAATTGTTTATTCTTTTTGTGCTAATTGATCATTGCATATAGTTGAGCCTTTAATTGTTAAATTGATTATTCTTACATTGATCATAGACCTCTATATTTGTATTGAATTTTTATTTAGACTAAGTGTAGTCTAAGGGTGTTAATCCTAGTGGATTAGAGAAAAGGGTTACAAATAGGTTCAAGGAAGCAAACGTGCTTGAAGAGTGCATAGGTGCACAAGTAGCAAGAGAGCTCAAGAGGAATTAATTGATAATTAATTTTTTGTAAGAATCTGCTTTGTAATCTGTGATTGTTTATAAGAAATAAATAAAGTGAGTCTCCAATACTAGTTGGTATTGGACGTGGACTAGACTATTATTATAGAGGGTAATAGCTTAACCACGTAAAAAATCTTAGTGTTGATTTAATTATTTGCTTTACTTTAAAATCACACAAGCTATTTAATTATCTTAATAATTAAAATTTGAATACTTGCATTATATTAAGATAATTCTTTAACATCAAGTATTTTATTTAAGATATAAATTCAGCAAGATATTTTCTAAATAGGCTATATTAATTCAGTAAGCTGGTTTCAATTATTATTGTAGCCTGAAATTAGTAGTTTAGTTTGAAGTTTAAAAATTGGTCATAGATTGCTCCCACACTTATTCAACCCCCCTTCTAAGTGTGCCTAGATAAATTTCATTCGGTATCAGAGCTTGGACTCTACTTATATTGGCCTTAAAGGTGACTTGTAGGGAAAGATTCTGACATGGCACAGTTCGGGAACAACAATCAAGAAGGACAATCAACCAATAGACCTCATTTGCTGTTCGGAATGGAAAATTATAACTTCTGGAAATTCTGAATGAGGATCTATTTTAAAAGAGATCCTTGGGAATGGTGGGTTGTGGAGAACGGACCAGTGATTCCACGAAGAGATGATGAGACACCGAAGATTTTGCTAGAAATGGATTCAACCGAAATCTACATGGTCTCATATGATTCAAAGGCAATGAACACAGTTCTTAGTGGCATGGTACAATCCAAGATAGACAAAGTTTCCTCATGCAACACAGCTAAGGAAATTTGGGATACTCTGGTGGTAAGTCATGAAGGTACTTCCAAAGTACGAGAAGTCAAGCTAAGCATTTTATGCACGATTATGAAATGTTCAAGGTCAAAAAAGATGAAACCATTAAGCTAGCTCAATCAAGATTTCTAGTTCTTATAAACTCATTGAAATTATTGGACAAGACTATTCCTCAAAGTGAAATCAATCGTAAGTTGCTTCGGGCTATGCCCAAAAGGTTTACTTCTAAAATCACTACTCTTCAAGATTCTGCAACTATTTCTTCCATGGATACTTTAACTTTGTTTGGTGAATTAGAAGAATATGAACATCAGTTAAAGAGATACGATGATGAGGAAGAAACTCCTTGAAGAAAGGTTTTAGCTCTTAATGTAGATAACGAAGAGGAGCTTGATGATGACTCAGATGAAGAAATAGCAATGATGTCAAGAAGACTCAAGGGACTACTACAAAGGAAGAATAAAAGAAGAAATACTTTCAATTCAAATAAGTCCAAAGGAAAGCAAACTGAAGAGACGTGCTTCGAATGTGGACGTCCTGGTCACTTCAAGAAAGATTATTTTCAATTGAAGAACAAAGGAAAGACAAACTACAAAGGACAACAAGAAGAACAAAGCCCTTGTGACTTGGAGTGGTGAGGAATCCGAAGTGGAGATCGATGCTAAAGATGAGATAACACAAGTATGCTTCGTGAGAATTGAAGGTGAATCTAATCAGGTATCTTTTAATGAAATGAACTTATTAGAACAAGAAAATAAGAAGTTAAAAGAAAAGAATGCATGCTTAAAAGATTTAGTCAATACTTTAATGAATGAAGTGGATTCACTAATAGATGAAAAGAAAGAAATTGAAAAGGAATCAACTTGTAAAGAAGAAAAGGTTTTGATTGCTAAGATTAATTATTTAGATAATTATAACAAAATACTTTTCAAAAAGGTAAATTTCTTGAATAATGAAGTTCAAAAATTGACTAATGAGCCTAAAAATGAGAGATATGTGTATTGATGCATTTAGTAATAAATCTCTTATTAAGACCCTTCCTAATAATGAACTTCAAAAAGAAATAACTTCATTAAAATTATCTTTTACTAAATTTGTCCAAGGTGTGACAACCCGAATTTTTATAAGTTATTAAAATAAGAATTTAATAATTAAAATTCTTATTATGAGGTGTATATATTTTGAATTATGTAATTTGGTGTGAAGAGAATTATATATTCATATGTTGGAGAATGTGAGATTTAATAGTTAATTAAACTATTAAAGAAATTAAATAATATTAGTTTATTTAATTAAGTTGAAATTATTTTATGAGATAATATAATTTTAATTATTATGCCTTGTGGGCAATGAAAATTATTATGAGTTAAGTTTCATAAATAGTGTGAATAATTTACTTAATTAAAATAATGAATTAATACAAGTATAATTAATTTAATAAAGTGATAAGGTAATATATTGCATGAAAATGCAAATGTTAGTATAATGCGAGTAAAATATTTATTAAATACATTAAATATTTTAGTTGCAACCTTTATGGAATAAAATGAATATTTATGGTATTAAATAAATATTTGATAAAAAATTTTATAGGATAGTTTATTTAAGTGTGATAAAAAAGATGGGATTTATACGTATTTTATTATGCGAGTATAATTGTGATATTCTAATTTAATTAAATAATTAAATTAGAGGAGTGAGAATTTGTTAAATAATGTTATGATTATAATGGTTGAATAGAAATTATAATTTTACTGATAAGGTTAATTTTATTTCTTAAGGAATTAAAGGTACATAATCTAGTTTATATTTCTAGTTTATGTGTTCTTGAGTTTCTTTTAAAATTAGAGTTTTGGTTAATGAATTTGTGGGTTACGATGTTTTATATGTTATTTGATATTTATAATTTGATAATGGTCATTTAGAAACAAATTTTCAAAAATTAAATTCATGTATTTATACTAAAGAAGAGGAGTTTGGGTTTTGATTGTAATGTGTGTTTTTGTGTACTTTGGGACTAAAGTTGATGATGAATTCGTGATGAAAAGTTTAAATTGATGGATGATTGTTGTTCTCCTCTATAAAATGAAAAGAACACAACTTGAACGGATCGAATTGGTTAAGAAACGAATTCGTGATGAATGAATACACTTAGCATGTTGAAAATAGGAAAAATTAGTATAAACAAATTAAAATTAGTATATACCAAGTCCCACATGAACTAAATTGAGAACTTTACCCTTTGCTAAACCTATAAATTGAAGGGCTGGATCCTCTGTTTCATTCACCAACAATAAGGCCTCCAATTTTTGAAAAAGGCTTTGTTGTGGGAGGATTTTTTATAAAGACCTCCTTAGTTAAATTTTGGCGTGAAAGTGCGTATTCAGTTTGTGAAACTCGTATTTTTGGGTATGTTTCTTATTTAATTTTTGGTAATGTTATTATTTTAAATATTGTATTTAGTTTGTTAGTTAAAGTTTAAATTTTGGAAGTTTAGTTAGTTTTGTTAGTAAACTAGTTAGTTTACTATGTTTATTTTGGCTTGTAATTGATTATGTAAATGAGTTCTAATGATTGTAATTAGAGATATGAAGCCTTAACATCATCCAAGTGTAACCAAAACTCGTAAAATAAAATATTTACAAAGAAACATGTTGGACAGTTTTCGGGACTGAGCTTGAGGACCATTTGTGCTTTTTATTTATGTCTAAAAGCTTAATTTGATGATTGTATGTTATATCCCTCTAAGTTCTGAAGATTACCTAACTTGAATGAACCAAAACGGAGTTAAAATGAATCCGTGGTGAAAATTTTAGTAAACCATGTCTAGAAATGAAAACTGAATGAACAGTGACTATAGTTTCAAATTCCTGAATAGCTATGTTGCCTGAAAAATTCTGAGTTTTTGGATAGTTGTAGTGCACTGAGTTAGAAAGCCATAGGATTTGGAATGACCTCATTCCGACCTCGGATGAGGGAGTTACGGTGATTGGAAGGAAATGTGTCGAATTTGTCAAACTGAAAATCAGCAGCGGGAGGTGCTATCTGGGACACTGTTTCGATCAGTTAATGCTTCTAGAAACTTCTGGGCTTTTGGTATGTTATAGTACACTGAATTAGATTTTCATAGACTTTAGAACGGACTAATTCAAACTTCGGAGCAAAGAGTTATGACCATTCAAAGTAGTCACGCCAAAACTGTATAGCCAACTCGGGACAGTCACCTTGAACGAATTTTTCGGAATTCTGTGTTTTGAATTTGGAAATGGTCAAAGAATGAAAGTTGTAGCCTCGGAAATTAGCTTCGCGTGGGCTTAAGAATCGCCCAAAAAAGTTTTGAAACGAATTAGTTATGACTGTTTTAGCGAGAGAGGGTAAAGCTGGGAAAGGATGAAAAACAGATTTGAACACTGTTTTGGACTGTCTATCTTATCCGAAATGGGTGTCCAATAACTTTTAAGAATAAGTTAATATGATTTTTATAGCATATCCAAAGTTGGATGTAATCGGACTTATGAGATATAACGTAAAGTTTACATTACAACTACTATGCGTTAATATATGACTAATGGATGTGAATCCGTGATTATATAACTGTGTAGGAATACACGAAGTGCAGATAAGCGTTAAGCAGTTAAGTCGTAGTTCATAAACTACGGATCAGGCAAGTCTTTTAGTTCCTATTTGCTATGTGAACTTGATGATTAACTGTTTTAAATCTTTATTGCAAAAAGCATGATGTGTTATATATATGTTGAAAGCATAAAATGTTAAAGTCGATTTATGACTATGTTGATTGATTAAAGCATGTTTATACTTGTTATATGAACTTTAGCGTGTATGTTATATCTTGAACATGTTAATATGTGCTATGTGATGCATGAAAACTGTTAGATTTTGCTGAGCTGTCGAGCTCAACCATGCAAATAACCACTTTTGCAGGTTCAAGATTCAAGGTAAAGTTATGTGTTACTTGAAAGACATGAATCAGATGTGATACTTGAAGAATTTTACACTTTGGTTGTGTTATTATTATTTAAACCATGTTTAAGGTTCCGAATAATGTATTGATGTTGAATTGTAATATTGTTTTGCGATGTAAACTATTGTAGTATTAAAATGATTCTGAAATATTTAGATGTAAAGGTTGAAGGTTTTGGGAACGAGGATAGTTTGTAATAGAAAATTTTAATTATTTCGCAAATTTCAATGGTTGTATTATCGTTTAAGGATGTAAAATTAGAGGTTGAATGTATTATTAACGATCGAAGTCGATAATTAAATTGTATGAATTTTGGGGTCGTTACACAAGGTGAAGAAAATTTAAATGCCATATTTGGTAAACAAAGACCTAGTTTTGAAAGACAAGGAATTGGTTATGATCCTATGCATAAAAAGAGTAATATAAAAATGCTAAAATAAAAGTCACGATTTAGTTTAAATTATTGCTCTCCTTTCACAACTTGTAAGCATTGTGGTATTAAAGGTCGTTTAGATATAAATTGTTTTAAGAAACAAAATAAGGTAAAAAAATATGGATTAAAAAGAATGATTTACTTGCTACTAACATAAATGGACCCAAAAAGATATGGGTACCAAAAGGATAAATTATTCTTTCTTGACAGGCTTGCTTAAAAGCAAGAGTTCCATCTCAAAAATGGATTCTTGATAGCGGATGTTCTCGGCACATGACAGGTGATAAGTCAAAATTCGTAGAACTAAATATCAAGAAGAAGAATGGAACGGTCACGTTTGGAGACAAGAAAAACCTACGAGATAATTGGAAAAGGTAAAATTGGTAATGACAAGGTAAGTATAAATAATGTGCATCTTGTTAATGGTCTTGAATTCAATTTAATTAGTATTAGCCAATTAATGGATAATGGCCATCAAGTTAATTTTGAAAAAGATAAATGCACAATATTACATGGTACTAACAATACTACTCTAGTTGCACAAAGAGAAGGAAATATATATACTCTTGATTTTGAGCAACATGATGAAGAACTATGTTTTACTTCAGTACAAGATTAAGCTTATCTGTGGCATAAAAGGATGGAACATGTTCACAAGGACTTAATCAAGAAACTATCCTCAAAGAATCTCATCAATGGATTGCCAAGAATCAGGTTTGAAAAGAAAGGAATATGTATTCCTTGCTAACTGGGAAAACAAGTAAGAACTTCTTTTACAGCAAAGAATATGGTATCAACTTCTTATCCGTTACAACTACTTCATCTTGATTTATTTGGTCCGGAAAGGCATTCAAGCATTAATGGTAAATTCTATGCTTTTGTAATAGTTGATGTTTTTTTCAGGATACACATGAGTATTATTTTTTAGAACTAAGGATGAAGCATTTAAAGAATTTGAAAAATTAATAAGAAATCTTGAAACAAAGTATAGCTATAAACTTATTAGAATTAGAAGTGATCATGGTACTTAGTTTCAAAAAGATTTTATAACCTTTTGTGATCAAAAGGGTATTAGCCATGAATTTTCAGCCCCAAGGACTCCTCAACAAAACGGGGTGGTGGAAAGAAAGAATAAGACTCTACAAGAGACGGCGAGAACTCTACTGCAAGAAAGTAAGCTTCAAAAGAAATTTTGGGCCGAAGCTGTAAGTACATCATGTTTTTTTTTAAATAGAGTACTCATTCGTCCTATTATTTTGAAAACACCTTATGAGCTTCTAAATAATAAAATTCCAAATATAAGTTATTTCAAAGTATTTGGTTCTAAAAGTTTCATCTTAAATACAAGTGATAATTTGGGAAAATTTGATGCTAAGTCATATGAAGGAATTTTCATTGGTTATTCTCAAAATAGTAAGGCTTATCGTATCTTTAATATTACAAAGTCATGTGTAGAAGAATCTGTTCATATCACTTTCAATGAGACTAACAATGATCTTCCAAAAGAAAGTGAAGATGATGCAGGAAATTTAGAGACAGTCAGAATTCTAGCAAACCGAAAAGAACAAAACGGGAGACCAAATGAGCAGTTTCAGAAAATTGAAATGGACAACCAGCAGGAGCGTGAACCTGAAAATTGGCAGGATGCTGAAGATGAGTCATGATCAAGAGGAAGTTTTACATG
Source organism: Panax japonicus (assembly GCA_020205505.1). NCBI lineage: Eukaryota > Viridiplantae > Streptophyta > Magnoliopsida > Apiales > Araliaceae > Panax > Panax japonicus. The sequence goes on from CM035114.1 coordinate 31,607,238, forward strand.
ATATCCAAATGCCAAAAACATCTATATATGCCAAGAATCATCCTCCGAAGAATATCATTGGAGATTTCAACAAAGGTGTAACCACACGAAGAGGTTTACAAAATCATTGTGCATTTTCTGCATTTTTGTCACAGGTTGAGCCAAAGAATGCAAAGGATATAGTCTTTGATGAAAACTGGTTACTGGCAATGCAAGAAAAACTTCAACAATTTGAGAGATGCCAAGTATGAGAACTTATGCCTCCTCCAAAAGTTGTTTCTATCATTAGTACGAAATGTGTATTCAAAAACAAGCTTGATGAGCATGGAACAATCACTCGTAACAAATCAAGGCTAGTAGCCCAAGGGTATAACCAACAAGAGGGAATCGACTATGAAAAAATCTATGCACCTGTGTCTAGGTTATAATCAATCCGAATTTTGTTAGCATTTGCATGCTACAATAAGTTTAAGCTATATCAAATGGACGTAAAGAGTTCTTTCCTTAACGGATACATTAATGAAGAGGTCTATGTGAAACAACCTTCTGGATTAGAGCATGAAAAGTATCCTAATCATGTCTACAAATTAAAGAAAGCTCTTTATGGCTTAAAACAAGCTCCAAGAGCGTGGTGCGAAAGGTTAAGTAAGTATCTCTTGTCAAATGGATTTATTAGAGGTAAAATAGATTCTACATTGTTTATTAAGCATAAAAATATAGATATCATAATTGTTCAAATATATGTAGATGATATAATTTCTGGTGCTACTAATGATCATATTTGTGAGTGGTTTTCTAAGTGCATGCATAAAGAATTTGATATGAGCTTAATGGGAGAACTCAACTACTTTTTGGGACTTCAAATCAAGCAAACGAAGGACAAAATTTACAAAGAAGGGATTAAAACACGTGTAAGAGGATTTAAAGAAGAATCTCGCAGAGTTATAAGGAATATGATTGTGGGGTTACCCAACTCCAATAATAAGGATGTAAGGTGATAATAAATCGACAATGTCTATACAAAGAGAATGATAAAGAAGTTAAGAATAAAAAGTTATATCTAAGTATGGTACAATTGTACTCTTTAATAGTTGATGTATGGTATCTGGGCTAAACGATTCCTTCATAGAGCGGAGGTATATACGAACTAGTAACTCGGAACCTAGTTTGTTGCTTGTTTATGGGAAACCACTCAGCGTACCATATTGAAACTATTAGACACTCGATGTGTATCATGTATAGAAAATGGATATGTATGATGAAAATGTGGAACTCGAATGAATTGTTGAACAATGTAAATGAAATTAGAAATTCTTAAAGGAAGAATTGTTATATAAACAAGAAATTCAAAGAAGAATCTTGAAGAGATATAAAGATAAGAAATAGGAGTTACCCTAACTCCAATAGCTAAGATAAAGAATAATGATGAATAGGCAAAGCCTGTAAGATTAAAAGAATAAATGAAATCGTAAATGATGAAAAAGGAAAGAAAGATGATCGTAAAACAAAACAATCACGAGTTAAGAAAAGAATTTTAAGGGAGATGATTATACGATAAGATCACGACGTGATCTGTTTAAGTTATAAAAGAAAGATGGTTTGTAATGTTTGAATAATTATAGCTTGATGCTATGAAGATAATGTACTATGAAAAGTACGAGGTAAACTCGCGAGGAGTTATAAATGATGAGGTACGAAAAAATCATATTGAGTAAGTTAAGGGAAAGTTAAGAAAAAGTTGAGTAAGGTAATGTTAGGTGAGATTTCAATTGAGGACTCATGTGATGGCTAAGTTTTACAAACCTTTGTATGGGCGAGGGTTTTGTGCTTGCACTCAGTTTATCCCATTGATAATCATTGGAATGTTGGTGTCGCGTTGTCAATGTATATGTGGTGAAAAGGTGATTCTTTTCTCATGTGTATATTTGATAGTTAGAAACTATTAAGATTAGTTAGATATTACTAGGATTAGGTGCAGTTCTTAAAACTAATGCATATGGTAAGTTCGTGACTTATAATAATATGGTATGTTTTGAATCCCCTCAGCGAATGGACGCCTATGGTCTGACTAGGATAAGTTCTTAAACTCATATTATTGTGGCAAGTTCCTGAACTTCTAATGTGCGGTAAGTTTGATGAACTATACTGGGGGTATAGGAAGATTGTAAGTTGAAATACAAAGAATATTTAATATAAGAGCATTAGTGGTACTAGAAATAAAAAGAATTGGTTAAGTAATGGAGTAATGGAGTAAAGATTGAAGTTGAGGATACCTGGATATTCTAAATCTACTAGCTATGCTAGACTTTCGAAATTTATTGACTTTGTGGTGATGTTGGTATTTCTATTTTCTTGAAAAACATTGGATCAAATGATGAAACCAATGAGTTTTAAAAACAATACCGTTATTCGTATGTCAATGTTAATTGCTTTGGCTAGACAAAAAATGATTTAAAAAATATCAAAATGTATTTTTTTATATCATCAATGCATCATGGAACCTGGTGCAGAGATGATAAAAATGATGGAGTCATCAATGCAGTATTACGTAGTGTTGGATGTGATCTAAGGATCGTCGGCCCACTATGGTATGATGTAGTATGATAAAATCACCAAATGACGGAATCCTCAACTGACTGTAAATAAAGTGCGGTATCATGACGTCATAAAAATATTTTTGAGATTTCTTTAAGATATGAGAATATATATATATATATATGTATATTTTGATTGATGTCCGAATTGTTGTAGAAGTCTATGTTATTTGATTCAGCTAGACAAATATTGAAAGATGTTCATGGAATTCAAGCGTTATTTGTCAAACTATGCCAAACCAAATTGTTTTGGAGCAGATTCAGATGTTGAAAAGATGAGATGAACAACCCTTTTATAGGGGATTACGCGGAAGCCTTTAGATGTTTGTGCACAATACATTGTACGAAGGGCTTATCACTCTAAGTACGAGGAGTCCCTATAGTCTTATGACTGTTAAAGTTTAAGTTGAAAGATTACTTATAACTATGGACATACGCATAGCGTTTAATTGTTTATGCACAATACATTGTACAAAGGGCTTAACACCCTAAGTACGGGAGTCCCTATAATCTAATGACTGTTAAGGTTTAAGTTGAAAGAGTACTTATAACCGTGGACGTAGTTCAAGGTCTTGTGACCCTTAGCATGATTTGAGATCTTTTAAATTCCTGAGTTATTCATACTGCTTCCCAATTATTGAGCAATTGTGGAAGATTCTTTCTATTCTAGAAGGTGAATGTGGTAAGGATGATATTCCTTAGAAAGAAGTGAGTCGTAGAATGCGACACTGAATAATGGATATATTGAATAAGTGAGAAAAGAAATTTTGAAGTGAGAAGGAGATGAGTTATCAAAGAATAATGTAAAACTTTTAATAGAAAAGTTAATAATTGTAGAAAGATCTTTGTGAAAAGAAAGTGGTTATAGAACTCAATGACTGAATAAAGTATTAACGTAAAATCTATTTTGATAGATTGAATGAATAAAGATTAATAGATAAAATTTTGAGGATGAAATTCTTAGAAGAAAGGGTGAATGTAATATTCTGAGTAAATTTTGAAAAGAGATTTGGTGAAAATCGAGTAAGGGAGGTTTCTGTAATTCCGAGGACGGAATCCTTATAAGGACGGAATGATGTGACAACCCGAATTTTTATTAGTTATTAAAATAAGAATTTAATAATTAAAATTTTTATTATGAGGTGTATATATTTTGAATTATATAATTTGGTATGAAGAGAATTATATATTCATATGTTGGAGAATGTGAGATTTAATAGTTAATTAAACTATTAAAGAAATTAAATAATATTAGTTTATTTAATTAAGTTGAAATTATTTTATGAGATAATATAATTTTAATTATTATGCCTTGTGGGCTATGGAAATTATTATGAGTTAAGTTTTATAAATAGTGTGAATAATTCACTTAATTAAAATAGTGAATTAATACAAGTATAATTGATTTAATAAAGTGATAAGGTAATATATTGCATGAAAATGTAAATGTTAGTATAATGCGAGTAAAATATTTATTAAATACATTAAATATTTTAGTTGCAAACTTTATGGAATAAAATGAATATTTATGGTATTAAATAAATATTTGATGAAAATTGTTATGAGATAGTTTATTTAAGTGTGATAAAATAGATGGGATTTATACGTATTTTATTATGCGAGTATAATTGTGATATTCTAATTTAATTAAATAATTAAATTAGAGGAGTGAGAATTTGTTAAATAATGTTATGATTATAATGGTTGAATAGAAATTATAATTTTACTGATAAGGTTAATTTTATTTCTTAAGGAATTAAAGGTACATAATCTAGTTTATATTTCTAGTTTATGTATTCGTGAGTTTCTTTTAAAATTAGAGTTTTGGTTAATGAATTTGTGGGTTACGATGTTTTATATGTTACTAGATATTTATAATTTGATAATGGTCATCTAGAAACAAATTTTCAAAAATCAAATTCATGTATTTATACTAAAGAAGAGGAGTTTGGGTTTTGATTGTAATGTGTGTTTTTGTGTACTTTGGGACTAAAGTTGATGACGAATTCGTGATGAAAACTTTAAATTGATGGATGATTGTTTTTCTCCTCTATAAAATGAAAACAACGCAACTTGAACGGATCGAATTGGTTAAGAAACGAATTCGTGATGAATGAATACACTTAACATGTTGAAAATAGGAAAAATTAGTATAAACAAATTAGAATTAGTATAAACCAAATCACACATGAACTAAATTGAGAACTTTACCCTTTGCTAAACCTATAAATAGAAGGGCTTGATCCTTTGTTTCATTCACCAACAATAAAGCCTCCAATTTTTGAGAAAGGCTTTGTTGTGGGAGAATTTTTTATAAAGACCTCTTTAGTTAAATTTTGGCGTGGAAGTGCGTATTCAGTTTGTGAAACTCGTATTTTCGGGTATGTTTCTTATTTAATTTTTGGTAATGTTATTATTTTAAATATTGTATTTAGTTTGTTAGTTAAAGTTTAAATTTTGGAAGTTTAGTTAGTTTTGTTAGTTTTGTTAGTAAACTAGTTAGTTTACTATGTTTATTTTGGCTTGTAATTGATTATGTAAATGAGTTCTAATGATTGTAATTAGAGATAAGAAGCCTTAACATCATCCAAGTGTAACCAAAACTCATAAAATAAAATATTTACAAAGAAACATGTTGGACAGTTTTTGGGACTGAGCTTGAGGACCATTTGTGCTTTTTATTTATTTCTAAAAGCTTAATTTGATGATTTTATATTATATCCCTCTAAGTTCTGAAGATATACCTAACTTGAATGAACCAAAACGGAGTTAAAATGAATCCGTGGTGAAGATTTTAGTATACCATGTCTAGAAATGAAAACTGAATGAACAGTGACTATAGTGTCAAATTCTGGAATAGCTATGTTGCCTGAAAAATTCTGAGTTTCTGGGTAGTTGTAGTGCACTGAGTTAGAAAGCCATAGGATTTGGAATGACCTCATTGCGACCTCGGATGACAGAGTTACGGTGATTGGAAGGAAAAGTGTAGAATTTGTCAAACTGAAAGTCAGCAGCGGGAGGTGCTATTCGAGACACTGTTTCGATCTGTTAATATTTCTAGAAACTTCTGGACTTTTGGTATGTTATAGTTCACTGAATTAGATTTTCATAGACTCCAGAACGAACTAATTCTGACTTCGGAGCAAAGAGTTATGACCCTTCAAAGTAGTCGCGTCAAAACTATTTAACCAACTCGGGACAGTCACCTTAAACGAATTTTCCAGAATTCTGTGTTTTGAATTTTGAAATGGTCAAAGAGTGAAAGTTGTAGCATCAGAAATTAGCTTCGCGTGGGCTTAAGAATCGCTCAAAAAAATTGTGAAACGAATTTGTTATGACTGTTTTAGCGAGAGAGGGTACAGCTGGGAAAGAATGAAAAATAGATTTGAACGCCCTTTTTGAACACTGTTTTGGACTGTCTATCTTATCCGAAATAGGTGTCTAATAACTTTTAAAAATAGGTTAATATGATGTTTATAGCATATCCAAAGTTGGATGTCATCAGACTTATGAGATATAGCGTAAAGTTTACATTACAACTACTATGCGTTAATATATGACTAATGGATGTGAATCCATGATTATATAACTGTGTAGGAATACACGAAGTGCAGATAAGCGTTAAGCAGTTAAGTCGTAGTTCATAAACTACGGATCAGGTAAGTCTTTCAGTTCCTATTTGCTATGTGAACTTGATGATTAACTGTTTTAAATCTTTATTGCAAAAAGCATGATATGTTATATATATGTTGAAAGTATAAAATGTTAAAGTCGATTTATGACTATGTTGATTGATTAAAGCATGTTAATTGAGTAAAGACTCAATATTTATACTTGTTATATGAACTGTAGCATGTATGTTATATCTTGAGCATGTTAATATGTGCTATGTGATGCATGAAAACTATTAGATTTTGCTGAGCTGTCGAGCTCAACCTTTCAAATAACCACTTTTGCAGGTTCAAGATTCAAGGTAAAATTATGTGTTACTTGAAAGACACGAATCAGATGTGATACTTGAAGATTTATACACTTTGGGTGTGTTATTATTATTTAAACCATGTTTAAGGTTCCGAATAATGTATTAATGTTGAATTGTAATATCGTTTTGTGTTGTAAACTATTGTAGTATTAAAATGATTCTGAAATATTTAGATGTAAAGGTTGAAAGTTTTGGGAACGAGGATAGTTTGTAATAGAAAATTTTAATTATTTCGCAAATTTCAATGGTTGTATTATCGTTTAAGGATGTAAAATTAGAGGTTGAATGTATTATTAACGATCGAAGTCGAGAATTAAATTGTATAAATTTTGGGGTCGTTACACAAGGTGAAGAAAATTTAAATACCATATTAGGTAAACAAAGACCTAGTTTTGAAAGACAAGGAATTGGTTACGATCTTATGCATAAAAAGAGTAATATAAAAATGCTAAAATAAAAGTCACGATTTAGTTTAAATTATTGCTCTCCTTTCACAACTTGTAAGTATTGTGGTATTAAAGGTCGTTTAGATATAAATTGTTTTAAGAAACAAAATAAGGTAAAAAAATATGGATTAAAAAGAATGATTTACTTGCTACTAACATAAATGGACCCAAAAAGATATGGGTACCAAAAGGACAAATTATTCTTTCTTGACAGGCATGCTTAAAAGCAAGAGTTCCATCTCAAAAATGGATTCTTGATAGCGGATGTTCTCGGCACATGACAGGTGAAAAGTCAAAATTCGTAGAACTAAATATCAAGAAGAAGAATGGAACGGTCACGTTTGGAGACAACAAAACCTACGAGATAATTGGAAAAGGTAAAATTGGTAATGGCAAGGTAAGTATAAATAATGTGCATCTTGTTAATGGTCTTGAATTCAATTTAATTAGTATTAGGCAATTAATGGATAATGGCCATCAAGTTAATTTTGAAAAAGATAAATGCACAATATTACATGGTACTAACAATACTACTCTAGTTGCACGAAGAGAAGGAAATATATATACTATTGATTTTGAGCAACATGATGAAGAACTATGTCTTACTTTAGTACAAGATTAAGCTTATCTGTGGCATAAAAGGATGGAACATGTTCACATGGACTTAATCAAGAAACTATCCTCAAAGAATATCGTCAAATGATTGCCAAGAATCAAGTTTGAAAAGAAAGGAATATGTATTCCTTGCCAACCTGGAAAACAAGTAAGAACTTCTTTTACAGCAAAGAATATGGTATCAACTTCTTATCCGTTACAACTACTTCATCTTGATTTATTTGGTCCGGAAAGGCAATCAAGCATTAATGGTAAATTCTATGCTTTTGTAATAGTTAATGTTTTTTCAGGATACACATGGGTATTATTTTTTAGAACTAAGGATGAAGCATTTAAAGAATTTGAAAAATTAATAAGAAATCTTGAAACAAAGTATAGCTATAAACTTATTAGAATTAGAAGTGATCATGGTACTGAGTTTCAAAAAGATTTTATAACCTTTTGTGATCAAAAGGGTATTAGCCATGAATTTTCAGCCCCAAGGACTCCTCAACAAAACGGGGTGGTGGAAAGAAAGAATAGGACTCTACAAGAGACGGCGAGAACTCTACTGCAAGAAAGTAAGCTTCAAAAGAAATTTTGAGCCGAAGCTGTAAGTACATCATGTTTTGTTTTAAATAGAGTACTCATTCGTCCTATTATTTTGAAAACACCTTATGAGCTTCTAAATAATAAAATTCCAAATATAAGTTAATTTAAAGTATTTGGTTCTAAAAGTTTCATCTTAAATAGAAGTGATAATTTGGGAAAATTTGATGCTAAGTCATATGGAGGAATTTTCATTGGTTATTCTCAAAATAGTAAGGCTTATCGTATCTTTAATATTACAAAGTCATAAGTAGAAGAATCTGTTCATATCACTTTCAATGAGACTAACAAAGATCTTCCAAAAGAAAGTGAAGATGATGCAGGAAATTTAGAGACAGTCAGAATTCCAGCAAACCGAAAAGAACAAAACGGGAGACCAAATGAGCAGTTTTAGAAAATTGAAATGGACAACCAGCAGGAGCGTGAACCTAAAAATTGGCAGGATGCTGAAGATGAGTCTCATGATCAAGAGGAAGTTTTACATGATATCCAAATGCCAAAAACATCTAGATATGTCAAGAATCATCCTCCAAAGAATATCATTGGAGATTTCAACAAAGGTGTAACCACACGAAGAGGTTTACAAAATCATTGTGCATTTTCTACATTTTTGTCATAGGTTGAGCCAAAGAATGCAAAGGATGCAGTCCTTGATGAAAATTGGTTACTGGCAATGCAAGAAAAACTTCAACAATTTAAGAGATGCCAAGTATGGGAACTTATGCCTCCTCCAAAAGTTGCTTCAATCATTGGTACGAAATGGGTATTCAAAAACAAGCTTGATGAGCACAGAACAATCACTCGTAACAAATCAAGGCTAGTAGCCCAAGGGTATAACCAACAAGAGGGAATCGACTATGAAGAAATCTATGCACCCGTGGCTAGGTTATAATCAATCCAAATTTTGTTAGCATACAAAAAGTTTAAGCTGTATCAAATGGACGTAAAGAGTTCTTTCCATAACGGATACATTAATGAAGAGGTCTATGTGAAACAACCTCCTGGATTCAAGCATGAAAAGTATCCTAATCATGTCTACAAATTAAAGAAAGCTCTTTATGGCTTAAAACAAGCTCCAAAAGCGTGGTGTGAAAGGTTAAGTAAGTATCTCTTGTCAAATGGATTTATTAGAGGTATAATAGATTCTACATTGTTTATTAAGCATAAAAATATAGATATCATAATTGTTCAAATATATGTAGATGATATAATTTTTGGTGCTACTAATGATCATATTTGTGAGTGGTTTTCTAAGTGCATGCATAAAGAATTTGATATGAGCTTAATGGGAGAACTTAACTACTTTTTGGGACTTCAAATCAAGCAAACGAAGGATAAAATTTACATCCATCAAACCAAATACACAGAAGAATTACTCAAATGATTTGGCTTTGAAGGATCTAACTCAAAAGGTACACCTATGAGCACATCAATAAAGCTCACCATTGATGACAAAGGTATTGATATTGATATAACAAAATATCGAGGTATAATTGGATGTTTGTTATACTTAACTGCCTCTAGACCTGATAAAATGTATAATGTTTGTCTGTGTGCAAGATTTCAGGCAAAACCCAAAGAATCACACTTAAATGTTGTTAAAAAGGATTTTGAAATATTTAAGTGGTACAATAAATTTAAGGTTATTTTATCCAATTTCCAATCACTTTGAATTAATAGGTTATTCAGATGCTGACTATGCAGGATGTTAAATTGATAGAAAAAGTACGAGTGGTGCTTGTACTTTCTTGGAACAGAGTCTCGTGTCATGGCATAGTAAAAAGCAAACCTCAGTGGCTCTTTCAATTACTGAGGGTGAATACCTAGTTGCAGGAAGTTGCTGTTCTCAAATATTATGGATGCAACAAACTCTATGTGATTTTGATATATTATGTGATTGTGTGCCTATTTATTACGATAATTCTAATGCTATAGATATATCTAAAAATACTGTGTTACATTCACGTACAAAGCACATAGAAGTTAGACATCATTTCTTAAGAGATAATGTGTCAAAAGGTTTAATTAAATTGATTTTTATTCTGACTGAAAATCAAATTACTGATATTTTTACTAAACCATTAAGTGAAGATAGATTTTGCATGCTACGAAGAGAACTTGGGATGTGTCTTGCATAATTTATTTTTAAATAAGTGAATATCTCATAAATTAAGGATAATTATGAATTTGAATTTACAGTTATTCATTTAAAGTCTTTTACTCATGCACGTAATATCTGTCATAAGCTATTTTGAAAATTGAAAAGACTGGACAGCAGAAGGGTTTTCTAGGGAGCCGTGTGCGTACATGCATATCTCATAATGGTTTTTGAAAGTTGAGACGCCATGTCGGCTGGGGGTCTCGGGAGACGTAAGTGTGCAGGAGAGTCTTTTATATATCTGTAACGACCGAGAAATTTGAATTTTTATTGTAAAATGATTTTATTAAATTAAATAATAATAAAATCATATTTTATGTGATATCAAGATGGTTGTTGTTCTATAACCTATTGATGTTGGAATGTCGTAGTATTTGAGCTACATGAAGGAATTAAAGTGTTTGAATTTCTAAGACGAAAATAAAAGTTTTCTGAGAAATTTTTCGAAAACACTATTCATCGGTATTTGTTCGAAAATTATTTTTGAATTTTCGAAAAATACATGATGATAGAATATTAAGGCAAGACGGATTATGTAATAATAATCTAGTTATGGAAAACGTAATGTTTCACTTGCGGACTTAAATTAAGAATGTAAGGAAAGTGAAGAATTAATGCGTTAAGAGATAATCGTATGATATGTGAGTATTGTACGAGGAAAGAAAACGAGTATAATATGGGGTATTATATGAGTTATTATGAAGGAAGAAATATCGTATATTATGAAGTAGTGTACGAAGTATAATACGATGATGATACATAATGTAAGACCCCAAATTATTAATAAATGAAATTTAATTTCCTCTATTTATTATTTTGAAATAGTAAGGGTTGATTTGATTAATGTGGTTAGTTATGAGTAAAATGCGCAAATATTTTAAATAAGCAAGTGGTGATAAAATACTCATTGTTGTCAAAGAATATTCGTTTGGTCGTGGAATATTCTTACTATCGGGGAATATTCGTACGACGGCGCAGCCTTGTGTGGGCTATAACGGAAAGCGATTGGATGAAGAAAATGACAAGTATAAGTTGTTTATAAATAACGGCGTAGTTGTTACCGTTAATACTATTGGAATACCCGGTGGTTAAAATACAGTAATATGCGTGGTTGCACAGTAGCACACGGTATTGCACCAATTAAAATACTCAATAATTGTTACAATAATTACTGTTCAGTATTTTATTTTATTGATTCAATAATTGCTGCGTTGATTTTTTTTATATTACTGTTATTTCAATAATTGTCACTACACAGTATTTTTCATTATCGGAGCAATAATTCATATTATCTGAATAATATTATTAGATAACATTATTGGCAATGTCTAGAAAGTTCTGTCTAAGGAGAGGTTTGGTCACCTAATTGCGCGCCAGTAAGGAGAAATCTTTATTAGAAAGCCCTCTCTTTCCTGGGAACGGCCTGGTTGCCAGTACTGTGATTCTGTAATATTATTTGTGAATAATTAATTATTGATTTATATGATGAGGAAATTATTGATTTTATCTGGATATAGATGGAGAAAATTTTTAAAGTGACAATTGTTAAAAATTGATATTTTATCTTTTTTGATAAAATAATATTTTATTATATTATTATAATATAATAATGATGCTATTTTTTACAATGAATGTGGGATATATGAGTATATGAGGAGGAAGAGTATTTTTGTTGCAAAAATTGTTTAACACATGTTTTGTGTGTTGGTGGACCTCATTTCTTGACTGAAATTTGATTATAGCCTTTAAAATCGTCCGTTTATGAATTTCGGTCAATTTCTGTTTGGAATTTGGAAAAACTTTCTTCTGAAAAGTTGTAGAGAATTGAATTTCCTATAAAAAATCGCGAGATTTGAATTTTCTGATAAAAGGGCTATTTATTATGAATTATTGAAGTTCCGAAATTTAGAAATAATTGATTTTTGGAAATTTTTATTATTTTAATTAAGAAAAATGTTTTTTGTATTTTTTGGACATCATTAACATGTGTGGCTGGTGTTTTTGACCAAAAGGTGGGCTAAGGAAAATTTGTATAATTATATTAATATTATATTCAATTTTCTGCTTTGGTGTTCTAAGCAATTTCCTATAAATAGGGTGCTTAGGTTAGAATTGAAAATCACACCAGAAACGGAAGTTTTCTCTCTATTTCTCTCTCGATATATTGAGCGTATTCTTGTGAGTATACTTTGAGTGTTTCTATACGGTGCAAGTTCAAGTCATAGCCTATATCTAGTGTTTCAACTAGAAGTACTGTCTTTCGAGGTAAGGGATGTTATTTTATTCGTAAATGATATTATTTCTTCAATATCATTATGCCGAAATATTGGTTGAAATTTTTTATCAAATTTGGAACTTTTTCATGTCGGGGCTACTATTCATGAGTTACTATTCACGAGTTACTATTCATGAGTTACTATTCACGAGTTACTATTCATGAGTACTATTCACGAAGCATGGTGATGTTTTTTGTGAAATTTCTATCTTTTGGTGTCGGAGTTACTATTCACGTATACGACACTATTCACGTATACGACACTATTCACGAATACGACACTCTTCACAGAAAAATTAAATTTTTCTTTTTCTTCCAAAATATCTATTATGGATACTAGCTTTTATTGTATCCATGTTTTGATCATTCTTGAATTTTACCTCACTATGGTTATTTATGAAGTATTTTTGAACTTGGATTATTTAAAGTACGAATCCTTAATACTTGTTCTTTTGTTTCACTGGATTCGTTTTCTTTAAAATATTTTTTATCATCCTCAGTCCTAAATGATGATATTAATGAATATCTTTGGCCTGTAGTGCAAAGATGAATGATTTTTTGATGAATATCTTTGGCCCGTAGTGCAAAGATGAACAGGTGTTGAGATAAACATGACCGACTGATTAATATCTTTGGCCTGTAGTGCAAAGATGAACAGGTGTTTAGATGAACATGACCAACTGATGAATATCTTTGGCCTGTAGTGCAAAGATGAATATTTGATTCCAGATATATATTGATTGATATAGGGATAAAATATCGACGATGAACTTTAAAATTAATATATAGAAGATAGTAGTTTGCATTCTCTACTTAACTCTTCTAATGAATTATTATTTCCGCTGCGAAGATTGATTTAAAACTGGTTGTCTATTGTATTCTATTAGATTTTTCCCTGTTGAGGACTAACGATAATTTGTTCTATATTATCTTAGTCATAATGTTCTTTACTGGGCTAGTTGAGCTCACCCTTTTCCTTGTTGTTCCATTTTTCTTCTCAGGAGGCGAGAATGTAGCGAGTACTAGTCGGGGTGTGGAATGATGGTTCTAGAAGTTGTTCAAGTAGTCCTCACTATTTTGTAAAATAGTGTATTAATAATTGTAATGAGGACTTATTTGAGTGTGGATATTATCTAGATGACAATATTTGTATTTAAACTCACAGTGTTTATGTTGTATTAATAAAGTTGTAGTTGTTTCTGTACCATGTATTTTGACGACTCAGAATGAGTGTTGTATACCTATTTTGGGGACGACTCAGATACATACTTGATTTATGTGTGACATAATGTAAGGCATTATGTGATCATGTATTGTAGAGACTTGAAAGACTTGAACGTAAAGTAAATTACATCGTAGCAGACGCTTAAGGCAAGTATCCTAACTCTTGTCTCAGTTCAATCTGAACAAGTTTTTGAAGTTCATGTATCCTTACGCTTGAATTGAAGTATAATGAAGTTAAAGCCAGTTCTTTGGCTAGTCTTAACATATTGAGTGGATTGTTGATAATCTATTCATCTGTTATCAAATGCTATTATCTTTTGTCAATTACTGGATATGGTTTTCAAAAGAAGACTACAATGTTAAACAAATGTTTTGTCGATAAAACGACAGGCACGTGAGGTTGCCAAATGATTAAACGTACATACGTTTAATGGATGTAGTGTTGATCAACATAGAGTACAATAGGATGATCACCTAGAAGTGCTCATAAGTAATACCGGGCTTACAAACTTAGTTCCTGGTTGTCTTTTTTAAAGAAAGAATGAATACTCGAGGTCTTTGATCGGAGTGAATGTTTTACTGAATATTATTCATCGTGAAACATTTTGAAAAAAAGATGAAGTTATTTTGAATTATCAATAGTACTTCATAAATATTGTTCAGTTATCGAAGATATACGATTCATATGTATCAAACATGTTGTTATTGAAATTGTTATACATGCTGAGCTAGTTATGCTCACTCTTGCTTGAACCATATGAATGCAACTAAGACTGAACGTCCCGAAGGATCAAATAAGGATAAAGGAAAAGCTAAGGCAGATTATTAAGCTGTGTTGTAATGGTATAGGTCTATTGTTGTAATGTAATGAATATTATGACAAAGAACCTTTGTAATGGGTATAGAACCTGGGAAATATAAATATTACCTTTAATATATAGACGTTATGTTCGTTCTTTGAGACTATTCAATTGAATGAATGTATGAATGTTTGTACAGTATAGCACCATCTGTCGGTTTGGAAGATACCCAGATTGGGGGGCGCTGCAATATCTTTCTAATTTCATTTCATTCTCCTAAAACTCTTATGTCTTTGTTTCTCTCCATTCTCTTTGTTTCTCTAATCTTACCTTAGTATCATGAGAACTCGTACGCATAAGAGGTCGTTGATCCATTCTGATGACGATCAGACGACGGTTCCACCTCCATCAACAGCCAGACCTTCACGCAGGCAACAAAAAATGAAGAAAGTCATATATGAGGAAACAGAATACGTGGACTTTTAGTCTTCTGATGAATCTACTTTCAGTCCCTCTTTTCCGAAATCCACTGGACCCTCTCGGCGATGTTAGCCAACGACTCCATCATTTAAGCTGGAGGTTACACCCCCACCGGTTTTGGTAAATCCTAACTTTTCCTCTGATCTGCCTGACAACTATTTTTGAAGTAATACGTATGAGGTGCATTTTAAAACAATCATTTTTCCAAAATAATTTATCTATGAAAAGTCTATTGATCAAATTTGTTTTCAACAATCTCCTTTGAAACCATTATTTGATTCTTGTGGTATTTCTTCAATGCTTTTTCCTACATCTGTGGCATACCCTAGACTTGTCCAATAATTTTACACAAATCTAGAATGTCATGGTGATTTTTATACCACTTTTGTCAAAGGAAAATCACTGTATTTTACAGTCATGGATTTTGGTAGTATTTTGAATATTCCATCTTCTGGTGTTTGTCCTTTTACAAAGAAAGGAGCTGTTCATTTTCCATTTACTCCTCTTGAGCAGTTACAAATTATGATGAACAACAATTTATTAAATGATGTTTTTACTCCTAAAATAGTGGATGACTCTCTTATATCTTGTGCCCTCCATCATCTTGTTAGATAAAATTTGTTGCCTCATTTAGGTGGAGGAGCAGATTTTACCTATCGAGACTTGATAATTGTTGCCATGATTTTAAGAGGTGTTTCTTTTAACTTGTCTCAAATGATGCTTCATCACATGACCACCTATTTGCGAAAAACCAAGACTTGTTTGCCTTACAGCGCTACTCTCACTACCTTGTTTAATCATTTTAAAATTTCTTTTGAAAATGAAAACTCTATTTCAGTAACTGATTCTATCAGCGTTGGTTCTCTAAAACTGTCACGTATTATTTTACTTGATGGTATGTTTGTTCGTGTTAATTCTGAGAATCCCGCTCCTCCAATCTCTATTCCATCCTCTCCTGTTCGGCCCCCCACTTCCTCTTCTCCTGAAATTGTAGACATGTTGAAAGTAATTCTTAGTAATCAGGAAAAGATGCACCTTGAAATGACTGCCCTTCATAATCGCATGACTTTGTTGGAAAAAGGTAAGTTGCCCTTGGGTGCACCTGAAATCAATAAACTCTATCATAACATTGAGATGAGTTTATCGATTTGCAAACCGATTTTGAGGTGCAAACAACTGCCTTGGCTGAGTTGATGAAACGACGACTTAATCGTAACTCTTGTCAGTTGAGTCAGGAAATTAAATTCGTTAGTAATCAAGTTGGGAAGTTAGCTGAGTTTATGGCTCTGAGGTTTAATGATATTGGTTCTAAACTACATATGTAGCATAAGCATTCGACTGTTCCGGAGTGGGTGCATTGTAATTGGTTAGCCGAGTATCAGGTAGAATTTTTAGATATACCACTACCACCTGCTACTGTCATTCCCAGGCCTCCCCAATATGCATCTGATTTGAGCATAGTTGAGAAGGTCCATCGTGCAAATCATCGTCCCTATTTCACTCAGCGTGCAGCCGTGGTAGAGCTCGACGAATGAACTGCTTACTTTTTGTTTGATGACAAACGGGGAGAGTTTTTATGATTATTTTTGTTTATTTTTGGATATTTATGGACGGATTTTAAAAATGTTGGTTTTGTTTTGGTGTGCATCACCAAAAGACTTATGTTTAATTTGAGATTTAAATTTTAATATTTGATATATTTAGCAGTAACTATTTTGATATTTGATGACCTAACGATTATTGCAGGTAACATGTTGTTTAGAATTGTTTACAAAAATTAGTATTTTGTATATCGAATTTCAGTATCCTGAAATAATTTTATTTCATGAATTTAGGGGGAGTTACTTTTGTTATGCATATATTCAAGGGATGTTTATGAGAGTTAAAATAATTTTGGGTTGTCATCATCAAAAAGGGGGAGAATGTTGACTTTGTCATATTGCATCCTTATGTTTTGATGATGAAATGTTCAAGTACTAAATTGTTTTATGGCATTTCAGGTATTTTGGTGATAAGGAGCTTTGATTGGATATTCAAGAATTTGAAGGAATTTCTCTTTACTAGGAAAACAAATGTAAGATCAATTGCATAATAATTGATTTTTCATTTAAAGGCTCTAGGACATATTATTGCATTATATCTTTTTATATGTCTTAAATGAAAAAAATGTTTTAAAAATCCTATGAAAAATGTTCTCCAAAAATGAGATCAAATTAATCAAATACAAAAAGTGATTTGATATAGTATTTCATTATTTATGTATCACATATATTAGTCCGAATGTCTTAAAGTTTATTGATATTTCTTGGACTGTTGCTACACATGATTTCCTGGAAATTCTGATGAACAGTAGCTAAGTTGTTTATGAGATTGTTACGTGTACGATTTTTTAGGAGTAATTATTCAACATGTATATTAACTTTATTTATTGGAAATGCTATATGTGATACACGTGGATATAAGTTACTAGTTTAGACTAAAATGCCGCCAGTTGTATCTCTTGATGATTTGATATCTACGTTTTTCAAGGAAAAGGAATTATGGTCACATTAAATAGCTTGAATCTTGGAAATGATAAAGCAGTTGTTTACCCTCCTATCTCACGCCACTTAATATTTGAGAGATAAAATCAAAGGTGTTTTTGCTGGATATATATTGACTCTTTACTGTTGTACTCTTTGATAATCTTTTACCTATTGACTTGAACAAACAGTGACTTATCTTTATTTAAAATGGTAATATTCTGTTGGCTATAGAACAGTATTCTTATGTATGGAAAATACACGACTCACAGAATACTATTGTTGCATCAATCACTGAGATTATTGAACTTAATTTAATTGGTGCAATCTTGATTAGCTCGACAATTAATTTTTCTGATATCTTTTTAGCTGGTATTTGGTAAGATTTAATTGTTTATTCTTTTTGTGCTAATTGATCATTGCATATAGTTGAGCCTTTAATTGTTAAATTGATTATTCTTGCATTGATCATAGACCTCTATATTTGTATTGAATTTTTATTTAGACTAAGTGTAGTCTAAGGGTGTTAATCCTAGTGGATTAGAGAAAAGGGTTACAAACAGGTTCAAGGAAGCAATCTGCTTTGTAATCTGTGATTGTTTATAAGAAATAAATAAAGTGAGTCTCCAATACTAGTTGGTATTGGACGTGGACTAGGCTATTATTATAGAGGGTAATAGCTGAACCACGTAAAAAATCTTGGTGTTGATTTAATTATTTGCTTTACTTTAAAATCACATAAGCTATTTAATTATCTTAATAATTAAAATTTTAATACTTGCATTATATTAAGATAATTCTTTAACATCAAGTATTTTATTTAAGATATAATTTCATCAAGATATTTTCTAAATAGGATATATTAATTCAGTAAGCTGGTTTCAATTATTATTGTAGCCTGAAATTAATAGTTTAGTTTAAAGTTTAAAAATTGGTCATAGATTGCTCCCACACTTATTCAACCCCCCTTCTAAGTGTGCCTAGATAAATTTTAGCCCAGACTAATAGATTATTTGTATCAAGTTTATGAGATCATATTTCAATGGGTATGCGACAGTATTCTGAGTAGAATTGCAGTTCTTTCTATTTAATAGTTTCAGATTATCTTGATTGTAGCAACATTCCATTCTGACTCGAGAATTTGTAACTTTCTATTGAAAGACTGAGTTCTTTGAAGAAACATGTTTTTGGATTGGGCTCTGCTCAGCTGAGTGTGATCATCACTTCCCAAACACTATCCTTTTTGTGTGGCCTTGTCAAAGAACATTTTATGGATTTGATGCACCATTTTCCTAATTAAAGGTTTAACGTGCATAACACAGGTCTTCGCCACAGCAGTAGTGGTTGGTTTGATTTTGCTCATTTTGTTTCTGGACAGGCAGGTCCTGCTGCCCTTGTCATTGGGAATGGTTTGGCATTATCTTCTACTGCTGTTGTCCTTCAGGTACTTATCAACATCATATGGCTAACCATATGTAACTTTATATTTTAAAATTTCCCTTCCATACTAAATCTTCTTGGTCCCCCCTCTAATTCGAAAAGAGTGTCATCTGACTTTTATATATTTTATTCATTGCATATTGAAATTTGTTTAGGATGAGTACAACTTTTTCCATATTTTTTAATTCCATGTTCTAATCTTAAAATTTTAATATCGACGAAATCATCTAAAGTTTATGTTTAAATATGTCTATTACAAACCTTAATATGAGTGAAATAAAGTTACAAGTCAAATGGAATTCTCATTTCTGCAGTGAGGAGTATTATTGAGGATGATTCTGATATATCTGTAAACTGAATATTTGTACCTACGACCGACCTCAAGGGGACATACATAACACAAGTAGAAGTATTGGCTAGGGCTTTTTCTGTTTCATTGATTTCTCGATAATGACACTATTGTTTTGAGACATAAAGTATTGAAGTGAGTCCCCTTCCTCCTTTTGTATTGAGTCACAACGGAACATGAGTATCATTTATAAACCATTCACTTCCCGAAAAGCCCAGAAATATTATTTATAGTTTCGGATTATCTTGATTGTAGCAACATTTCATTCTGACTCGAGAAGAGTGCCATATTATTTATAGTTGTTGTAATCTTATACATGCACATTGCACATGGTACCATCTTGTGTATGTTTGTCAAACTAGTATATATTTCATGTTATCTTGTTTAAGGCATTTTATTTAGTCAGTTGAAGGACTCTGGAATCTTTCTATATGCTCAATCATTTAATAAATATTGTGGGTAGTCTGTTGGTTTAATAATATTAGTACCACGTAACAACTCTATTGTCTTTGTGTATTGATTTTGGCATTAAGTGCCTCTGGTGACCTATTTGCTTCATTTTCCTAACTTGCTATTATTTTTAAATATGTGCAGGAAGACTGCTTCTACGACCTGCCTTACAATATTGGGTATCAAACTTCTGTGCTACGTTTACGGAAGACAAGGGACGAAATTATGAGGTGTACTCTCTCTATATATGTAGATTTATACTTTGATTGAAGAACTGTGGTAGCTTTAGATGGTTAATTGTAAAGATAATGAATGATTATGTAGTGGATGATTTTATTAAGTTAATAATATTTTAGTTTTTTGTATTTTTGCCATTATTTGCTATGGGGACATTAAGCCAGCTAGGTACACAAAAAGAATATCAAATTTTGATTTGGCAACAATATAATTCAATACCAAAGCATTGAACAAGTTTTAATATAG
The DNA here is from genome assembly GCA_020205505.1 of Panax japonicus. NCBI lineage: Eukaryota > Viridiplantae > Streptophyta > Magnoliopsida > Apiales > Araliaceae > Panax > Panax japonicus. The sequence continues at coordinate 31,627,623 of CM035114.1, forward strand.
CAAACTTTTTTTATATATTTAGCAACAAATTTTCATTGCTAATGGCATTAAAAATATAATATTTGGTAACGGAAAATTAACTTGATAACAACAGAGAGTATATTGTTGCTAATACTAACATAAAAGGTAACATTTTTTATCGTTGCAAATTATATCAACTTTCGTTGCACATATAAAGAAACGACAACATATAATGTCGTTGCTAATCGACGACTATCATTGCTATTGAAAAATAACCAGCAACAAACATTTTTGTTGTTGATTCAGCATACTGTCGTTGCCAAATAATATAATCAGCAACGAAAATCGTTGCTAAAAAGTTTACATTCTGCAACGAAAAGCAAGCTTAGGCAACAATTTTCTTAATTTACTGCAACGAAAAATGTCATTGTAAAATGGTGTCAATTGCAACGAAAATGCATGGTCGTTGCGAAAAAAAAGAGTTCATTTCGTTGTCAATTAGCAGGCTTTTGCAACGAAATGTTGTTTTTAGCAACAAAATTTTAATTATTTCGCAACAATACATTTTGTTGCTTCAGGATCGATGTCTCTGTACAAAAACCAAATTTCATTGCAAAATGTATTATTTTTGGTAACGAAAAAAAAACATTCGTTGCAGAACAATTAGCAACGCTCTTTGCGCAATGAAAGACGCAACGACATTAAAGTCGTTGCCAAAACCCTTTTGCAACGAAATTTGGCACCTTTAGCAACGAAAATTGGTTGTTGCTGAAGCCCCATTTTTTTTAGTGTCACATTATTGATTTAGTTATTTTCATAATATTTTATATTATTAAATCAATAATTGAGACGACAAAGTTATTCATATTATTATTTGCATTATTGACAATGTCTAAAAAATTCTGTCGAGGAAAGGGGTTTGGTCACCTAATTGCACGCTAATAGGGAGAAATTCTTATTGGAAAGCCCCATCTTTCCTGGGAATGATTTGGTTATTAACATTTCAAGTTATATTATTGATGAATAAATGTTGTTAAAAATATTGAGGGGATTTTATGAAGTATTTATTGTAAATTTGACTTATTTTATGAATCTCCACTTACCCATTTTTAAAAATTGTCGATAGAAGTTATCTCAGTTTATATATATATATATATATATATATATATATATATATATGGAAAAGTTTAGGAGGCCTGAACTTCCTTCCGTATCTTTTGAAAAAAACCCAAATCAAGCGCCCTAACTTTCCTTCGCTCCCTTCTATCTTCTTTCCTTCTCTCCAAACCCAAATCGCTCGCTAGCTTTCCTTCCCTATCTGAACCTAAATCTGAATCGCAGGAGGAGGTTCTCTCCAAATCGCCAAGCAGGTATGCGATTTAGGCTAAGCTTCTCAACTGCGTTCTCTCTTCTCTAGCTTTTCTCTTGTCGCTTCTCTCCAAATCAGGTATATGTAGAACAGTTCCTCTGTTTATACGTGTTTGGATGTTACTTTTGGAATAATCTGTGGCTTTTAGAGATACATTCCCCACCCTTTTCCTTTCCACAAAACACTCGCTCCTACTTCTATAAGTGGATTGTCATCACGTTTATAAGTGACTGATAAATTAGCTATTGTTCACTTATACAAGTGGGTGGTTTGTTAAATTATGAAATTATAATTTTCAGAATATTGAGTTATGAATTATTGAGTTATGGAATTGGTGGTATGAATTATTGAGTTATGGAATTGTGAAATTATAACTTTTAGTGCATTATATCTTCATGTTTTTTATGTTAAGAGCTGCCTGTGGATTAATTAGTTCTCTTTTCTCATATTTTGCAAGTTGATTAAGCATTTTCTACCAAGTACTCCCCCTATTCTGAAATGAATGTCGCAGTTGGGTTTTAGTTTTAACTCATAATATTTTAGATTTTCCAAGAACTGAATTATTTTGTTCAAAATATGCTTGACAAAATAAAATAATTTTGGGAAAAATATTTTCATTTTGAGTTACTTCAGTGTTCTTTCTCGTTGAAAAAATGGTAGTTTGTTCAGCAACTTAATTAACAGTTGTACATTTAATTGGGCACCTTAGATTTTCCATGTGATGAATATATATTTAGGGCTATATTTATGTTGGCAACGTATTAACCCTGATTAATTCCCTCTCCCCAGTCATGAGCACAAATTCATCAGGGAGTTCATCACGCAGTTGCAAATGTGGAGTTCCTTCACCTGTGAAGGTTTCATGGACCAAAATAAATCCAGGGAGACAATTTGTTGGTTGCACAAATTATAAAACAATACCATGTAACTCGTTTGCATGGATTGATCCACCTATGTCACTGGGCTAAAGAATTGCTCAGTATTATCGCGAAAATAATGAATTGAAGTCTGAAATTAAAATTTTGATTGAAAGGATTAACGTGCTGACTATTGTTTACGTCAATGCCAAAAATGACAAACCTATTGTAGAAAAGAAAAATCAAGAGTTGGTGGAAAAATTGAGGAGATGACATTGAAGAATGAAATACTGAAGAAAAAAGATGGTGTACTCGATTTGGGATTCTGGGCTGAATTTCACCTCTGACCAAAAAACCAAGTTGGGATTCTGGGCTAAATTTCACTGCAAGTAACATGAACAATAATCAGTTGTGGGGTGAAATACTGCACCCAACAGAACTACAATAATATTCAAGTTCCAAATTCATTATAATGTCAAAGTTCCTCAATAAACCAAAGGAGAAATATAATTCCCATCAAAACAGACTTGTAACTGTGAGGAACAGAAGGATATCATAAACTATATGTGCACTTGACAAGGACACTAAAGTAGAACATAAATTAGGAAAAACAAAGAGTACCAAAAATGAACTGAGAAGTGACAAATTTAAGTGTTTCTGCTGCACACTGCCTAGCTAGTTTCAATCTCACCAAAAACTCATAGAGACTGATTCAGGTGAACTGAAACTGGTTTGATTCTAATGTGTACACTGCCCAGCTTGTTTCTGCTGCACACTGCCTTGTAATTCATCATGTGTACAGAACAATATATTTTAGATTAATAATTCTTATTGGTGTTCTTGCAGTGAAATCCTTAAAAGCTTGTTTCTTACCTCTAATAAACTCCATCAGGCTATTCAAGACCAGGTTCAGCGTCCATGTTACTGTAGGATAGAAAGTCAGAAAACTGAATCATAAGACTGAATACAAAGACATGCTTCAACATAGGAAAATAACCGTGCTCTAACAGTTTAGAATGACTTGATTGAAAAGTTAAAAAAATACTTTAGTACCTCATAATCTCAGTTGCACCTGGGGGTGAATCATTATCATCGTCATCTACACTTGTATCCTGAGTAGCATCATCATTTGATGCTCCAGTTATACATTTAAACAAATTAGAAAGTCAAAGTCAAATTTAACCAAATAGCAAAGTCAAATTTAAACATGTCGACAAAGTCAAAATACATAAACTTGCTTACTGATTATTAAGCACGGGACAATTTCGTTTATCGTATGTCACACCAACTCTGCCACATCCATTACAATGTCTACCCTTGGAAATTTTTACTTTACCCAAAGCTCTTTCTTTGCCACCCTTCAGCCTTTTGCCAAACCCTTTTGCTCGCACTTAGTTTGGCTCAATGTAACTATGATCATAAGTACTTGTCTTGTTAACCGACTTGGATACACTCATTCCACCACACTCCATTTCATTGTTTCTTTTGGAATCATTCTTTCCAATAATATGATTGATCTTTTCATCCATAACACCAAAACATTCTTTTAAGACATTTGTGGCTTCTTCATTTGTGAGAGCCCTATCAATAAAATCTAAGGATTGTTAAATCAATTGACTCTGCAAGAGTAAGTAGGGCTTGTCATCTTTTATCACCACACCATTAGCATCAATTACACCACTTGATTTTGTTGTCTTTGTCCACCTCTTCAAAATATATTTGGTAGGCAATCTGTCAAGATCATGATACTTATTCATGTAAGCTATCAAATGTCAACATAGGATTCCCGAACTCTTAAACTTTTTGCAAATGCATGTTGCATAATCTAAAGATTTATCGTAATGAATTTCTCTTACTTTACAGTTGTTAACATTCCTTCGATAAATCTTATGGACATGGTAGTTGACATCCTCTTTCATAAGATCAAACCTATAATTCAAGCTCTCACACAACTCTTCATCAAATTTATAATATATAGAGTGGGTATAAATGTCAACCATTTGAACTAAAAAGTCATGATAATATTTGATTCTCGGCCTCTCAACCAAATCTTTGTTATCCAAAACCAACTCCCCATGTCGTTGATGTTGAAGGCCCCGACCAAATTGAATCATAAAATCCACTAAAGAATTTTTTTAGAAACAAATTTTTTAAAAAAGGAATGAGAACTCTAAGCTCGTTGGTTACTTGACATGCCGGCTGAGAAAACATGATTCACATGTGCGAGTACCCATCTAGAACGGATGTCATACATTGATTGTAGCCATTTATTATGATTCAACCCACTTTTCTCCACTAGCTCCACCCAAGTGGAGTCAAACATTTCCACAGTCTCCGAATTCCAAATGCAATCTGCAAACTCTTTATAATAATCCTTGAATTTTACTGAGTCAATCTTCTCTGAAAATTTGGTTAAAATGTGCCAACTATAATATCTATGAAAGGTACTAGGAAGGATATGAGAAATTGCATTTGTCATAGCCAGATCCTGATCGGTGATAATCATCACAGGGGCATCACCTGGCATTGCTTCAAAAAAACAATTAAAAAGCCAAACAAATGTATCTATGGTCTCATCACTTAAGTAAGCACAACCAAATACAGTAGTTTGCCCATGGTTATTAAACCCAAGTAGTGGTGCAAATATCATTCCATAACGATTAGTATTGTATGTGGTATCAAAAATGATAACATCACTGTAAAAGATATAAGCTCGTCTAGAACTTGCATCGGCCCAAAAATAACGAGTAATCTTGTTTTCATTGTCTATGTCAATTGTGAATGTGAAAGTAGGATTCTTTTGTTTTTTTAACTGTAAGTACTCATTCAGCATATCACCATCATGTCCCTTTAACTCATTGCACTTGTCTCTTTCAAGGTTATACAAATCTCGTTGCGTGCAACCAATATTTTAAAACCCTCCCGCCTGAACTGCAAGAAAATTGTATTGTTGGCATTGTGGTATATTCACCATGCCAAGTTGTCAACTTAAAGATTTTTGTGCAGTTGACACATTACGATGCGATCGTAAAAGATGCCTCTTATGTGGGGTTGACAATGGGTGAGAATGACCCTCTTCAATTTTCTTAATTACGTATAAGTCATTTCTTTTTACCACTACAATTCTTGCAGTACAACCTTCTTTTGTCGATCCACGCTTTCTTTTTACAACCACATCGGCTAATTGTTTGCCCTTTCCTTGCTTATAACACACATACTCCTTTCTACAAATCTCATTACTTCCCGCCTTTTTTGTCTCATTAAACTTCTTTACACTAAAACCAACATGAATTGCATATGTATTGTAAAAAGTGTGAATTTCATCTAATGTTTGAAATTCTTGACCTAGCTTAGGCGTAAACTCATCAGCAACTTGAGGATAGTAGACAAAAGTGTTAGTATTGTTCACATTCAACCCCTCTGAACTTAAGTTATCCTTATTCATTTCTATTTCCAAGTCCATTTCTACATTATCCCCACAACTCCCTATTTCATGGTCCATGTCATCCATTATACCTGATATAAAAAATCATCAAATGTTCAAATAATGTGAATATAGCCCTCTAGTGGATTAGTATAAAGGAGACATTAAAATAATCGAGCAAGATGACTAAGAGATTAAAACAATAGTGCATTATGGTAGGAGGTGGCGAATTACAGGGCATATCATCATAGAGGAACTTACATACACAAAATTCTTTCAAACTAATATCAAAATTCTTTTGGGATCAGCTATAACAGAGAGATTTTAGCAAGAATTCAAGTGAGAATTAGCCATAAAAAAGGTAAGTCATGTACTCTTATCATGTTATATGAAACTGAGTTTCATATATATATATATATAACTTATATAAGCATACATGATTTGGAGAGAAACGAGACACTAGGGCTTCAGATTTGGCGATTTAGAGAGAACTGAGATTCGCGATTCAGAGAAACGAGACACTAGGGCTTCAATCTTGGCAATTTGGAGAGAACCACCTCCTGCGATTCAGATTTGGGTTTAGTTTGCCTAAATCACGATTTTGGTTTGGAGAGAGGCGCAATTCAGATAGCGAAGGAAAGCTAGCGAGCGATTTGGGTTTGGAGAGAAGGAGAGAAGATAGAAGGGAGCGAAAGAAAGTTAGGGCGCTCGATTGGGTTTTTTTCAAAAGACGCGGAAGGAAGTTCAGGCTTTGTGTTTTAAATAGTTATGCTAGTTAAGGAATTATGCTAGTTAAAAGTTATGCTCCTGAACTTTTCCATATATATATATATATATATATTTTATAAGTTTTATTTTTTGTAAAAAATAGAATATATTATATTTTATTATGTATAGTGTTTGCATAGTAAAATGAATTATTTTTTTAAAAAAAAAGTTTTTGCTGAATTCGTTGCCCGTGAGTTTCCTACTGTTGGTCCGTGATTTTTTTTAATAGTATTCTTCCATTCCCCTATAAATAGGATGCTTAGTTTAGAATTGAAAATCACACCATAATCAGAGAATTTTTCTTCAATAATATTGAGCGTATTTCTTTAGAATTTAAGGAAGCCTTGAGTGTAGAAAATAGTTTAAATTTTTTTCAAGAATATCTCCTCCATACTAGTCAGAAGTACTCTCTTTTTAAGGTAAGGGATATTATTTATTTCATATTCGCTTACGATATTATTTTTCGTATTCGTAAGAAATTTTATTTTTGTTCGATATTCGTAAGAAATATTATTTTCGTTCAATATTCGGAAGGAATATTATCTTCGTTTAATATTCGTAAGGAATGTTATTTTCGTTCAATATTCGTAAGGGATATTATTTTTGTTCAATATTCGTAAGAAATAATATTTTCTTTCATATTCTGTATTATGTAAGTAATATTATTTCGTTTCAGATTTTGAATTCTACACTCCTTTGGTTAAAGTATTGCTTCTATACTATTTGAAATTAGTAGAATATCCTTAAAATTTACGTTTTATCTAGTATCTTTTCACGAAAATATTATTCTGAATATTCTTGATAATTTTTAATCTTTTCATGTCGGGGTACTATTCACAAAGTACTATTCACCTGGGGTACTATTCATGACAAAAAATTGATTTCTTTTCGGTCCAAATTATTTTTGATACAATATTATTCTTAAATTTTACTCCACAAAGCAGTATCATGTTGAAAATTTGGACATTATTAAATTATGGATAAATTGAATTATAAATCTTTAAAATTTATCCATGCACTCATTTAATTGAATTCTTATATCATTGTCATCATCATCATGCTTATATTGTGATGATAGTTATCTTTGGCACGTAGTGCATAGATGGACTGTTGATTGGTATGATTATTACCACAGATTATTTGGTATAATCATTGTGACGCCCCCAAAATTAGGTATACATCACCCATCTTGGGTCGCCAGATACATGGTACAGAATTCAAATACAACTTACTAATACAACTGTCGTGTACAATACGACAAAACATAAACTGTGAGTTTGAGTACAAATATTGTCTACTAGAGATTATACAAACTCAAAAGGAGTCATCATTACAATTATTATCACACTATTTCACAGAATAGTGAGGACTACTAATGCTATACTCTGGACCATTACTTCGTTCCCCGACTCGTCCCAGCTATATTCTCATTTTCTGAAGAGAACAGTGAAAGAAAGGATGAGCTCAACTAGCCCAGTAAGAAATATTATGACTAAGATAATGCAGAATAAATTATCATTAGCCTTCAACAGTGTTAAACTGATAAAATATAATAAACATCAAGTTTAACTGCAGCGGAACCAGCAATCCATTAAAAGAGTCAAGTAGAAAATAAAATCTACTATCTTTTATGATTTAAAAGGTTTTTCATCACTGTTATAGCTGAGACTCATCTTAATAAATATTCCACATCATCGAATCACCCCTGCACTACGGCCAAGGATATTCTTTAGTATCACGACCACAATTATTCATGCACTACGGCTAAGAATATTTGTGTATTCATTAATGGTCATGATCATGTCAACAACTAGTCCATCAATGCACTACGGCAAATGAGACTTTTACCACATCATTTGTAACATTATGGTCATGATTACACCGAATAATCCCTGGTCATAATCATACCAAGTCCATCTATGCACTACAGGCCACAGATGACTTTCAAAAATATAAATAAAAGGATGATGACAATGATATAAGAATTCAATAAAACAAGTTCAAGAATTATTTTATCCAGGAATTATTAACGTCCAAATTGTCAACACGATACTGTTTTGTGGTGTAAAATTCAAGAATGCTCAGAAGAATATTTCCATGAAAAGATACTGGATGAAGCGCAAATATCAAGGATATTCCATTAATTTCATGGAGTATAGAAGTCAAAGTTTTATCCAACTGAGTAATACCGAATACAATCAAAAGATATCACTATGCATGCGATAGAGACCGCACAGATAGGTTATTCCAGCAGAATAATAATAACGGAACCAGGTCAGGTGAAATTCACACCGACGGGATGTTCCAACAGAATAATAAATGCGGAATAGTAAATGATGGAACCAGGTCCGGCGTATAGCACAGACAGGATATTTCGACAGAATAATAAAGACGGAATAATAAAAATGGAACCAGGTCCGGTGTAAAACACACAGACAGGATGTTCCAAAAGAATAATAGAAGAATGTCACCAAGTATAGGGTAAACCGCGTATACAGGTTATTCCGACAGAATAATAATGAATGGAATAACATAAGTTCTCCTCAAGAAGAAAGAATAACACCCCTTACGAGTACAACAAATAATATTCCCTACCTTAGAAGAACTGAATATTGGAAAAGTGAAGTAGCAGAATACTTTTCTTCTTTCTCTCTAGAGTTTCAATGAATTCGTAAGAAATAATGAAGGAATGAGCTTTCTATGTATAGAAAAACTGAGGGTGGCTCTTGGTCTTAACGAAGGGTCAAAATGACTCTTGATAATATTGAAGAGACAACTACTATTTGCGAAGGGGTAATTATCCCTTGGAACACCGAAGAGGCAGTTAACTCTTGGTAATATTGAAGGGACAACTACTATTGACGAAGGTAATTACTATTTACGAAGGTAATTACTATTTACGAAGGTAATTACTATTTACGAAAGTAATTACTATTTACAAAGGTAATTACTATTTACTAAAGTAATTACTATTTACAAAGGTAATTACTATTTACTAAAGTAATTACTATTTACAAAGGTAATTACTATTTACGAAAGAGACTCTTAGATGGCGACCTATGGCCCCCCTATAAATAATTAAACTTATCACCAACGTCTCATAATAGACTCTTTATATACATCAAGGATTGAATAAAAATTACCAGAAATCATTTTATTTTTAATCAATACATAATTAATCTTTCAACAATTATTAATCATTATAACGTGTCGTCTCAATTATTGTTTAAATAATATAACATATTATACAGATGATACTGTGACAATAATTGAATCAATAATATAAGAGATATGATGCAGCAATTACTGTAGCAATAATTGAGTATAGCAGAATGACTTTTCACGTAAGCATCAATAATCAATACCGTGTGCTACTATGCAACCACGCGTATTACTGTACTTTTACTACCGAGTAGTTCAACAGTTTTAACGGTAACAACTCCGCCGTTATTTTCATAAAGTATTTTTGTCGTTTTCTCAATCCGACAATAATTCTGTTGTGGGGTACACCAATGATTGTGCCGTCGTACGAATATTCCCCGACAAAAAGAATATTTCCCGACCAAACGAATATTTTATAACAACTTGCGTACTTTGCAACATTTATAAATATTACCCACAACTATAACATTATATCAAATCCACACCATAATTTTTAAAAATATAATTCGAGAAAATTAAATATTTATTCATAAAATCTGGGGTCTCACAATCATGACTTGTAATGTTACAAATGGTGTGGTAAAAGTCCTCATTGGCCCGTAGTGCATTGATGGACAGTTGTTGGCATGATCATGACCATTGGTGATAACACGATTATCCTTGGCCCGTAGTGCATGTATAATTCGTGGATGTGATACTAATGAATATCATTGGTCCGTAGTGCATGGATAATTCAGTGATGTGGATTATTTATTAAGCTGAGTCTCAACGATAAAATTGATGATAAACTTTTAAATCACAGAAGGTGGTAGATATTATGCTCTACTTGACTCTTTTAATGGATTGTTTGTTCCGTTGCAGTTAAACTTGATGTTTATTGTATTTTATCAGTTTAACACCGTTGAAGGCTAACAATAATTTATTTTGCTATCTTAGTCATAATATTTCTTACTGGGCTAGTTGAGCTCACTCTTTTGCTTTCATTATTCTGTTCAGGAAATGAGAATGTAGCCGGGACTAGTCTGGGAATGGAGTGACGGTTCGAGATGGTGGATGTAGTAGTCCTCACTATTTTATAAAATAGTGTGATAATAATTATAATGAGGACTCCATTTGAGTTTGGATATTGTCTAGAAGACAATATTTGTGTTAAAAACTCCCAGCTATGTTTTGTCGTATTTTACATGACAATTGTATAATTAAGTTTGTATTTGAATTCTGTATAATGTATTTGGCGACTCAGAATGGGTGATGTATACCTATTTTGGGTGCGTCACACCTAGATTCCGCAAGCAACTATAGAAAAATAAATTGTAATGAATTTATTGTTATTATTTCTCACAGGAATATATTGAATTTATAATAATAAATAGGAAATATAATTATTTAGAAAATGATTATATTAATTATTAGTGATTTTCCGTTAGCAATTTCAATTAATCAATTCAATGTAATATTAATAAGATTAATTTTATGATTCATTGGAGAAAATTGAATTACTTAATATTTTTATTTACTTGAATTTATATTCATTATTTGTAGTGATTATTTAGTAGTTATTAATTCATTTGTCTAAATAGAATTAAGTGGATGCATAATTAGTAGTTAGAATTGGAAATTATAATCGCTCTTTTTGTATATACTTGCGTGAAATTATTATATAGAAGTAGGCAAACACATACGCACATTAAGAATAGTTAAGCAAGTTTCAAAAAATAAATCATTCTTTTCAAAATCAAATAGAGGAATTATGATGTTTAACCTCTAGCTGCGCAAAAGAAAAAGAAAACACATTATTAATGTTAGTTCACGTTTCATGTTTACTTGTGTAACATTTATGTTCTCAACTATTCATCTTTCTTCTAATCCATTCACTTCCATCCCGCTTGAATTAACTAACCACACACACAACACCCCGTTATTGAGTTGTTTTTCACGTTTTGTCCCTAACTATTTTTTTGACATATTTAATCCTTAGACTTTATAACTTCTGCAATATTAGTCCAACCATAAAAAAAAGAGCAATTAAAGGGGACTATTCATTTTTTTGAATTAAAAAAAACTATAGATTGAGGACTAAACCTGAAAATAACACCAGTTTGAGGAGTAAATGTGAAAAGGTTCTATATTTAAGGGACTAACATGAATAATATATATAGTTTGAGGAGAAAATGGGTCAAGAAATTAATTAGGGGACTAAATATGAAAAATAACTATAGTTTGGAGACTAATGAATATGTTATCCCATATTGATATAGGTATAGATATAGACATGTACATGTACACCAACACACAAACATGCACTACTATTCCCAGGATGTGTATTATAATATGATCAAATGTTTTGTGAATTACACCACCATTCCTAAGAATCAATTATGAACAATTGAGATAAGCCAGTAGTCTCCATGAAGAGAAGCCAAAGGAATAAAACTAGCACCACTTAATTTGGAGTACAGTACATAATCCTTCTTATAACTCTTTGTCCAGATGAACTTTGATTAAATTTTGGAATTTGGAAGAAAAGATCTGAATATAACAGAGATTCACTCCTAAACAGTTTGAAGCATCCAAATAAATTTCATGTGACAGAACACTGTCAAAACTGTACCACAAAAAATGCTTAAACACCATTGACTTCATAAACAGTGCCCAATGAATTGCTAGAAGAGCAAATATACAGAAATTCCTGTTCAGTACCTCAAAATTTAGTCGGTGGAACAGTCATTTCGTTAAAGTTGGCCTAGATTGAGAATGGCCTGCCAAAATGGAGAAGAAGGATATGCGCATGCTAGAAAATGGTTAACTCTATTTGGACCAAGAAAGCCTTAGGTATATTTGAATGTGTGTCTGTATTTGCAGTCTGTCTCAGCACACAACAGGTATTATCTGCGAAATGAAGAAAACATTGGCAGCTTTTTAGCCTTCCCAAAGGACAATGTGACGCTTCCTAACTACCAGTCTACCACAGAACATTCTAGACGTCAAACTCTTGGTGACATTGACCAAAAGCACTCCCCAGAATCATCCATGTTTGCCGAGGTTGAAAGTGTAATTTGTGATTAAGCACACCTAGAGGGGGGTGAATAGGTGTAAATACTTAGAAGTGATCTTCAACGACCAATTTTCAAAGTTTACTAAAACAGCCTATAATCGGACGGTCCAACCCTGTTCGTATTGGTTATATTCTGATTTGTTATAAACGGACAGCTAATACCTGTCCGTATTAGTGTAAAACTTGTTGTTTTTTTTAACGTAAATGCAGAATATAGAAGCTAAAAATAGGAGCAAAAAGGGAAGAAAATCACACCGAGATTTTTACGTGGTTCAGCCCCTATCCTCTACTCTAGTGGCCTAATCCACGTCCAATACCAACTAGGATTGGAGACTCACTTTATTAAAATAATACTCAGCAATTACAAAGTAAATAACTCCCTGTTACAACGACGATCACTTGGACACCTCTGCCCCCTTTGCACCTCTGCAACACCTCTCACCTCTGAGACCTTGATAACTTCGTTGTACAGACTGAATATTACTAAAATAAAAACCCCAAGTCAAACTAGACTTGTACTTTGTTTACAATATAAATAATGAATATAAGAACAATGTAAACTAAGACTAAAATAGTGATATGATGATTTGTATCTTGAATAGCTTGTAGAGATTCTGTTCAGTAGTCTTGTTGTTTTTTCATGAAGCCGAGTAATCAATATATATAAGGAATAGAACAACGGCTATATCAGCAACGTAACAATTCTTCCAGCAACGGCTATATTATTTGTTAATAGGAGATGAATAACTGCCTCAGAAGATAAGAGAAGTAGTCAAATAAAATATAAAGACTAGCTAAAAGAGTCCTTATTGACTGTGAACAAGTTTCCTTCAAAACAACAACTTCTGTTAGCAAGACTCCAAAAAATAACTGATGTTCCATTTTGAATAAGAGTCCTTAAATATACCAATTCAAAAAAATATTAAAGATACGTAAAATTGGTAACTATATAATAGATAATATCTATATCTATATTGGAATAATATCACCCAACAAATAAGGAATTAAAACAGATTATATAAAACCCAGCTTCCACATACCTGTTAAAAAATCCAATACCTGATTTTCAAAACAACTCCAATTCACATTAGACTTAGTCTTCAAAACAGGTCTAGATAATATTATATTCCAAAGACTTTGAAGAACGTAACAACCTGCAATATCCTTTCATGCAATAACTCATGCAAAATATTATATTAATATGCATGAAAAAATATTTAACCCAAATAAATTAAATAAGACCATAACACAAACCCAAATATATTGTCATTATTAAAATCACAAAAGATAAAGTTTCAAGAAGGTCATATGGAAAGATATATTGCAGGTCGTAGGGAAAGATCCTATGGCACACCTCAATTTTCAAGAAGGTCAATCCACAAGTCGGCCACCTTTGTTGCTCGGAAGTGACAACTTCAATTTTTGGAAGTTTAGAATGATGATTTATCTCAAACGAGACCCATGGGAATGGTGGGTTATTGAGAATGGCCCTGTCATTCCAAGACATGATGATGGAAAACCGAAGACTCTCATGGAAATGGATTCAAATGAATCATATATGTTTTCCTACAACTCCAAAGCCATGAACACGCTGCTAAGTGGAATGATTCAAGTTGAAATTGACAAAGTTTCCGCATGCAACACAGCAAAAGAAATGTGGGATACTATCTTGACAAGCCACGAAGGTACTTCCAAAGTCAAGGAGGTTAAGTTGAGTATGCTTATGCAAGACTATGAGCTATTCAAGTTAGAAAAGGATGAAACAATTAATGAAGCTCAAGGGAGATTTCTCACTCTTATGAACTCTCTAAGTATGCTCAACCGGAAAATTGATCAAAGGGAGATAAATAGAAAGATACTTAGAGTCATGCCCAAACGGTTTGCATCGAAAGTCACAACTCTCCAAGACTCACCAACAATTAGTACGATGGAAACTCTCACTTTATTTGGAGAGCTTGAAGAATTTGAAAATCAACTCAACAGGTATGATGAAGAGGATGAAGCACCAATAAAGAAAACATTGGCACTTCAAGTCGAGAGCAACAATAAAAGTGATTACGAAGATTATGATGAAGAAATTGAAATGCTCTCAAGAAAACTCGAGAGACTACTTCAAAGAAAGAAACAAAGGAAAAATCAAAAAGGTAGCTCAACTCCAGTGAGTAAGTCCAAAACGGAACAAGAAGAAGAAACTGTCCAACTCTGTTTCATGGGACTAGAAGATGATGATCAACTTGAGGTAACAAATTTTCATGAAGCTTCTAAATTATCTATGCCTGATTATATTGCTTTACAAAATGAAAATCAACAGCTCAAAAAAAAACTGCTTATTTTAAGAATTGTGTAGATGAGCTAATGAATGAAGTTAAGACGTTTATTAAAGAGAGAAAAGCAAATGAATATCTTAAAAATGAAAATGAAGTGTTAAAAGAAAATTTGAAAATGAGAGATGCATGCATAGATGCTTTTAATGATGGAAAAATGATGTATATGCAACATGATGATAATGTAACAAATGCA
Organism: Panax japonicus; assembly: GCA_020205505.1. Taxonomy (NCBI): domain Eukaryota; kingdom Viridiplantae; phylum Streptophyta; class Magnoliopsida; order Apiales; family Araliaceae; genus Panax; species Panax japonicus. Next base: position 31,642,739 of record CM035114.1, read on the forward strand.
AAAATAGCATCTTTAAAAAATGATCTTGCTAAATTTGTGCAAGGAGATGAGAATTTAAATATTATGTTAGGTGCACAAAGGTCTAGTCTTGATAAACAAGGAATTGGGTATAATCCTGTTAAAAATGTGAAAAATAGAACAAATGATAATATTAAAATGATTAATAGTAAACCAAGGTCTAAGCCACTTTATTGTTCACCGTTTGTTACTTGTAGAAAATGTGGTTTTAAAGGTCATTTTGATTCTAATTGTAATAAAATTAGAATAAAACAAATTTGGGTAAAGAAATGTGATTTATATGCTACTAACCCAAAAGGCCCCAAGAAGATTTGGGTACCAAAAAGGTAGAGACTATTTATTCTTTTTGTAGATGTCTCAAGATCAAAAAGGAGATGGATGATTCTTTACTTTGAGAGAGTAAGTTACTTATAAATTATTTGGCGGAATCTGTAAGTACCTCTTGTTTTTTAAATAGAGTTTTAATTAGATATATTATTATAAAAACTCTATGGATTTCGTATGTCAAGGGTTTATAACATCATTTATTATGTCAAATGCTCCTTATTTAATACACATGATAATCTTGACAAAATGTTGTTATATTGGTAAAAAAAAAATCACAAAGGTATAATTATATTGTTTACTTGCTATATGTGATTTCGTTATAACCTTGTTCTATTGTCATTCTTTATACTTATTCATTTCATATTGACAAATGGGGCGAGATATCTATTTAGCTACATTGATATGAATTATTTTTTGTTAATGACAACGGGGGAGAGATATTTGGGTAATGATGATTATGTTTTAATTAACTTGTGCTTAATGATTTTTTTTGATAATGACAAAGGGGGAGAGATATTGGTATTTGAATTAGTATTCATGTTGGTAGTGAGATACTATATTGTGCTACTATATGCAATGATGGTTATTGTGTCATTTTGTTGCTCCCTAATTTACATAAATTTAGGGGGAGCCTTATAGATAGGGGGAGTATATTAATTCAAAAGATAATATATTGTCATCATCAAAAAGGGGGAGAATGTTGGTTTATATCTTTTGTGATTTTAATAATGACAATATATTTGGGTTTGTGTTATGGTCTTATTTAATTTATTTGGGTTAAATATTTTTTCATGCATATTAATATAATATTTTGCATGAGTTATTGCATGAAAGGATATTGCAGGTTGTTACGTTCTTCAAAGTCTTTGGAATATAATATTATCTAGACCTGTTTTGAAGACTAAGTCTAATGTGAATTGGAGTTGTTTTGAAAATCAGGTATTGGATTTTTTAACAGGTATGTGGAAGCTGGGTTTTATATAATCTGTTTTAATTCCTTATTTGTTGGGTGATATTATTCCAATATAGATATAGATATTATCTATTATATAGTTACCAATTTTACGTATCTTTAATATTTTTTTGAATTGGTATATTTAAGGACTCTTATTCAAAATGGAACATCAATTATTTTTTGGAGTCTTGCTAACAGAAGTTGTTGTTTTGAAGGAAACTTGTTCACAGTCAATAAGGACTCTTTTAGCTAGTCTTTATATTTTATTTGACTACTTCTCTTATCTTCTGAGGCAGTTATTCATCTCCTATTAACAAATAATATAGCCGTTGCTGGAAGAATTGTTACGTTGCTGATATAGCCGTTGTTCTATTCCTTATATATATTGATTACTCGGCTTCATGAAAAAACAACAAGACTACTGAACAGAATCTCTACAAGCTATTCAAGATACAAATCATCATATCACTATTTTAGTCTTAGTTTACATTGTTCTTATATTCATTATTTATATTGTAAACAAAGTACAAGTCTAGTTTGACTTGGGGTTTTTATTTTAGTAATATTCAGTCTGTACAACGAAGTTATCAAGGTCTCAGAGGTGAGAGGTGTTGCAGAGGTGCAAAGGGGGCAGAGGTGTCCAAGTGATCGTCGTTGTAACAGGGAGTTATTTACTTTGTAATTGCTGAGTATTATTTTAATAAAGTGAGTCTCCAATCCTAGTTGGGATTGGACGTGGATTAGGCCACTAGAGTAGAGGATAGGGGCTGAACCACGTAAAAATCTCGGTGTGATTTTCTTCCCTTTTTGCTCCTGTTTTTAGCTTCTATATTCTGCATTTACGTTAAAAAAAACAACAACAAGTTTTACACTAATACGGACAGGTATTAGCTGTCCGTTTATAGCAAATCAGAATATAACCAATACGGACAGGGTTACACCGTCCGATTATAGGCTGTTTTAGTAAACTTTGAAAATTGGTCGTTGTAGATCACTTCTAAGTATTTACACCTATTCACCCCCCTCTAGGTGTGCTTAATCACAGAATTACAGAAAGAAGACACAACAAGGGATTATCTCCAATTATCTTCATTCTTCAGACCCTAATATCAAGAATTCCAGAAATTAAGGCCCCAAACACTTAACTTTGTCAAACTCTCACCTGAGGATCCTTCCACACCAACAGCTTCTCAAATTTCTGATCATCTCACTGAGTTCTCTCATCTTTTTAGGTAACATGTGGTTGATCGGGGTATGTTAGAAAGATTAATATCCAGCTCAAAGTTTAAGAAATTGGTTATTTGACAAGTAGTATTTGGCAACAATATCCAGTTTAATCTACATAATGCAATGAAAACATTTTCTCAGGCACATACCCTGCATCATATAATTGGGCTGTCAGTCAATTCAAAATTTCCCGCACACTAGTTCCCTGAAATTGCACATTACAATCAGAAGAGAATGAATATATCTTATTCTTTAGTTCAGTCCAGCTATATCCTGGATCCTTTTTTAGAGCCTTCTCTTTCATAAGTTTCCTGATTTGTGCCGTTTCATTCAGCATATTTGATTTCACATAAATATTTGATAGCATAATATGAGTGGAAGTGTCGTCTGAATCAATGTTCAGAATTTTTTCAGCAGCATTTCTTCCTATATCCACATTTTTGTAAGTTTTGCAGCTTGATAAAAGGCATCGCCAAACCATAGTATCTGGCTCTGTGGGGAAATTTCGTATGAAATTGTAAGCTCCTTGAACTAGTCCTTAGAGCAAATATACTAACCATGCAAGCTAAATGATCTGTTCTTGGGGTTATTCCATAGTCTTTAGTCATGGAACTGTAGTACCGCAATCCCTCTTCCAAGAGTCCCACATGCCCACAGGCAGATAATACTTCAATAAATGTGATATCGTTAGGTTTGATCCTATCTTTTGGCATCATATCATAGATCCCTAAAGCTTCTATGCCACATCCATGCTGGGCATATCCCACAAGCATAGTATTCCAACAAACCAAGTTCTTAAATGGAAGATTATCAAAAACATTCCGAGCAATCACCCAACCGTCCACAATTGGCATACATGTCGATGAGAGAACTTCCGACAAAAACATTTGAATCATACCCGGCAATGAGTTTGCTTTCCCCACTCAACAGCTGGTAAATCCCCACAAATGATCAAGCAGGGACGGAGCTAGGCTTTTTTTGAGGGGGCCATGGCCCCCCCAAGATTTTAAAATTTATCAAGTACCAAGGCTTATCCACTTGAATTGTGAGATAATATTATGTACGTGCAGAAAAAAATTGGGGTTTAAAATTGTTGATACGAGGAGTTATCAATTCAATCTATGTTTGTTTATGTGTTATAATTTTTCATTGCGTATTTGCGTTGTTAGATTTACTTTTATTGAGATTTATATGCACTCCCAAGTCTCAAATAATGCTAAGAATTAGGATTGGCGGAGATAATGGACTGTTTCGTAAATACAGTGGGACCTATGGTTAGAAGAAATAATGCCCGAAATTAGGATTAGTGGGAATTATTTTCTAGAATTGGGACTTGGAAATCTCAATAGCATAGCCTTTGGCTGAAAGTTTGATTTTGGCCCCCCGCAGGATCAAATCCTGGCTCCGTCCTTGTGCTCAAGAGGCTAGAGTAAGTGTATAGATTGAGGTCAAACCCTTCAAACAACATGCGGCAGAGAAGATCAATTGCTTCACTATAAGAACCTGATTTTACATGTCCAGCCATTAGCGCATTCCAAGTGACAACATCATGGGCATCCATTTCTTCGAAAGTCTTCAAAGAATCCTCAAGAAGCCCACAATTAGAGTAGAAGTTTAGAACTGCATTGCCCACGAAAGTAAATGACGAGAATCCTAATTTTAAGATTAAAGAGTGTAGTTGCTTCCCAAGTACGATTTCTAATTCATCAGAAAAGGCGCCAAGCACACAGGAAAATGTTTTCTCATTCGGTTTAGAACATGTAGAGAGCAATTTACAGAAGACATTAATGGCTTCTCTTCCTTTCCCTAGTTGAACACAACCCCCTATAAATGCAGTCCAGGCCGAAATATGTTGGTTGTCCAATTCCCAAAAAGGTTGACGGGCAAAGTCCAACTTACAACACTTGGCGTAAAGATTAACCAACCCAGTCATAACAAACTGATCCGTTCTGATTCCACACTTGACAGCATGGGAATGCACTTGCATCACAAATTCCAAATGCTCTAGTGCAGCACAAGCACCCAATACACTGGCACAAAAAAATCATTTATCTTCAACCCTGCCATATGGGACCGTGAGAAAATCTCCAATCCCTCCAAGTTCTCTCCACAATGGCAACAACACGATAGAATTGAAGTCCACAAAATTTGATTTGGTTCCAAGATCAAATCAAACACAACTCTAGCCGATCTCAACAACCCACATTTCCCATAAAAATTCACCAAACAATTATAAACAAAGCTATTCAAACCTTGCTGAAACCGAATAATCCTTCCATGGATTTCTTTACCAGTTCTTGCAGCCTCTAAACTAACACATGCAGATAAAGCACTGACATATGTGTAATGATTCGGATCAAAACCATCACCAACCATTAATCTAAAGCAATACAAACTTTCTTCTGCCAAACCCATTTGTGAATACGAAGAAATCAGATTCGTCCACGAAATAAGATTTCTTTCCCGCATTCCATCGAACACCTTACGACCATCATTGATACGCCCAAATTTAGAATACATTAAGATCAAATGATTGTTTATATAAACATCTGGATGAAACCCAGATGTAATCAGCTTACCATGAACGGCTCTGCCTCGCAGGGCAGACTTTGCACTCACAAAATAGCGTATAAGGTGAGTGAAATCCATTGTCAAAATCGTACCTTTTAAGGTATAATTAGCTGTGGATCTGACTACTATTTGTTCAACGCAATTTGCAATATTGTGTCGAGTACTATATTTACAAAGTAAACTCGTGGTACAGTTTTATATTTTACTCATTCGTAATCCTTCCAAAAAAAATATAGGGTTAAATTCAGATGAACACATGAGGTTTTGCCGGTTTCTCACTTAACCACCTATAGTCCGTAAAGCTACATTTAAACACTCCACCTTTTGAGTTGAAGTGAAAAAGTGCTTTCCGTCTTCACTCCGTTATTTGAGTTGGCTAATGACTTATTTACCCTTCATATATATATTGAAAACGACAGAAGCCATAAGGGTTTTGTTTCATTTCATTTCAGTCTGATATCGAGACTCAAAAGGGGCGAGCAATCGTGGATAAAATCAAGGGCTAGAGAGGCGAGAGCAATAGGGTGCGGATTAGTGTGTTCGTGTTAGATCTGTGGGCAAGGACTGGGTTCCCACCTTCGATTAGGGTCTGTGATACAAGAAGGTGCCGATTAAGGTAAATTTCTCCTTGTCTGATAGATATCATATCTAATTTGTTAATTTTATGAGTTGTTTGTTGTATATGCATGCATGTTTGCCACTGAATTTGGTCCCCTTTTTTGTGGAATTATTTAGTATATTCGGTCCTAATAAATTATACTGAATACTATGGTCCCCCCTTTCTTTATTACTATTATTGTCCCCCAGTGTCTGCCACTGAATTTGGTCCCCTTTTTGTGATACTTGTTTTAATGTTTTGTATATTATTCAACCATTTCTCCTTCATTTGTTTAATGCAGAATGTATGTCAGAATTATTTTTCATTATGGTGGGAAGTTTGTTCAAGATCCAGTACATAAATATGTTGGGGGTAGTGAATAAATAGTAGAGAATGTTGGGTTGGATTACCTTTCTTTGCTTAGTATACATGAATACTACTCTACTTTATGCCCAGTTTCAAATTTGAATATTTATTACCTTATACCGGGATATGAAATTTGGGAGGGTGGGGCATTAGTGATGCAAAATGACAAAGTTGTCATTGATATGATTGATTTCTTAGTTAATACAGAGAGTGAGGAGGTGCATATTTATGAACAAGAAATGAAGGGTCCCTTAAAAGTTGTTAGGCCAGAAGAAGTTAAAAATGAACCCATTAGGTATATTTGTGGTTTGACAACTGATAACATGAACCAAAGTGAAAATGAAAAAGACTTTGGTGTTCAAAGTGAAACAACTGATAACATTAAACAAAGCGGGGCTACTGATAAAGGGAAGCAAAACAAAATAGATACAGGGCAGCAGAAAGAAACAAACAAAGGAAAAGGGAAACAAACTGAAATGCCTAAAAATCAAACAAAACATATAAAGGAAAAAATTAAAAAACAGGCTGATAATGATATTGGGGAAGAAGCAGAGCATCCACCATGGATGGATGAGGATCTAGAGGGGCCTGGGGATGATGATATATTCGAAGAGGGAAAAAAACAGATGAACCAAAGGTGAACATGAATGATGTCTTTGTAGAGGATTGGTGGAGTGATGGTGATGATGGAGAAGGGAAAGATGCATTAAAGAGGAAGTTTGTTCTATCAGATGATGAGGATAATTTAGAAGGGGATGGATGTATGGAGTTTAATGAGGCAACTGATATAGGTAAGATTGAATTTGAGATTGGAATGAAATTTTCAAATCATGAGGTTTTTAGATAAGCATTAGTTGAATTTTCTGTTAAAGGGGGGTTTGACATAAAGTATATTCAAAATGACAAAAAAAGAATAACTGTTAAGTATAAGGGTGAAAACTGTAAATGGAGGATTCATGCATCAGTCAAACAGGGTGAACAAACTTTTAAGATAAAATCTTGGGGGGGGGGACCATACATGTGCTGGACAAGATAAGAATCATCTTATTGATAGTAGATACTTGGCCAAAAAATATATGCATGACTTGAGAGATAATCCTAAGTGGGATTTGCAGGCATGGAAGAAGAAGGCACAAAAAGAATGTAACTCTAGTTTAAGTAAATCATCCCTATATAGAGCTAAAAGAAAGGCTTTACAACATATGCAAGGTGATGTAGGAGAGCAGTATAACAGGCTGATGGATTATGTGAAGACTGTCAAACAGTTCAACCCTGGAACAGTCTTCAAGTTTTGTAGTGAGGGTCTAGATGAAAGACCTGGTTCTCTACCTATTTTTTAGAGGCTTTATATGAGGCTTGCTGCTTCCAAACATGGTTTCGTAGTTGGGTGTAGACCTATTATAGGATTAGATGGGTGTTTTTTAAAGGGGGTTTTTCGAGGGTAGCTACTGAGTGCTATAGGAAGAGATGCTAATGACAACATATTTTCCATTGCAGTTGCTGTTGTTGAAATTGAATGTAAAGATAGTTGGCAGTGGTTTCTTACACAACTTGTAGATGACATAGGTGAAAATGAAATAAGAAGGTATGTTTTCATTTCTGATAGGCAAAAGGGGCTAGTAGAGGTCTTCAATACAATGTTACCCAACAATGAACATAGATTTTGTCTAAAACATTTGTACAACAACTTCAAAATTAAGTTTAGGGGGAAGCTGCTTAGGGATTTGTTCTGGATTGCATCCAGTTGTGGTGACATGTTCTCATTTGAGGCAGCCATGAGTGAGGTGCACAAGGCTGATGCAGAAGCTACAAAGTGGTTAATGGTTGTTGGGCCAAAATTTTGGGCAACGTCTCATTTTTCACCCTACTGTAAGTGTGATGTAGTAGTGAACAACTTGAATGAGTCATGGAATAATTACATCCTAGAGGCAAGGGATAAAGGTATAATAAACATGCTAGAGTGGATAAGAAAGAAATTAATGGTTAGGTTTCAAGTAAAAAAAGAAGGCATAGACAAGTATGAAGGGTCACTTGGGCCCAGAATTCAAAAAAAATTTGGAGATTATTAAGAAAGCTTATAGGGGATGCACTGCTTTGAAGTCTGGGTGTAAGACCCCGAATTTTATGAAATAAAAGTATTCAATTTTTCTTATAATTCAATTCAGTAAATGATTAAATTGATAAAAGGTTAAAGTTAAGGGTGATATATGAAATTTTTTCAAAATACACAAGTGGTTATAAAATATTCATTGTTGTCGGGAAATATTCGTTTGGTCGTGGAATATTCTTTCTGTCGGAGAATATTCGTACGACGGCGTAGCCATTTGTGGGGCCCATAACAGAATAACTGTCAGTTGAAGAAAACGACAAAATTAAGTTTTTATAAATAACGGCGTAATCGTTACCGTTAACACTGTTGGAATACCCGATTGGTAAAATAAAGTAATACGTGTTGTTGCACAGTAGCACACGGTATTACATAGTATTTTTGAATTATTGATTCTTACGTAAGAAGGCACTACTATATAATTGTTATAGTAATTACTGTTTAATATTTTATTGATTCAATAATTGTTGCGTTGATATTTTATATTATTGTAGTTTCAATAATTATCACTGCACAATATTTTTCATTATCAGATCAATAATTCGTATTATTTGAATAATATTATTAGATAGCATTATTGACAATGTCTAGAAAGTTCTATCAAGGAGAGGTTTGGTCACCTAATTGCGCGCCAGCAAAGAAAAATTCTTATTGGAACGCCCCCTCTTTCCTGGGAACGGCCCGGTTCTCATAATTGTGATTCTGTAATATTATTTGTGAATAATTAATTATTGATTTATATGATAATGAAATATTTATTTGATGTGGATATAGATGATGGATTTATTTATGTGGTTATAAATGTAGGAATTAACGTTGAGGTATTTTATCAGTATTTTGTCGGATTGGAGGTATTAAAAACTCAAATCGGTATTTTTAAAGCTTTATTGCGTGAGTTATAATTTTAATCTGACCGTTGGATTGTTGTGATTTTTGGATATGTTATATATATATATATATATATATATATATATATATATATATATATATATTTTGAGTATATGTCCACAAATTTTGAACCGTTAAAAATTAATGCATGATTTGTTACGAATTTTAAAAGGTGTCGAAACGATGTTTAAAATCATCCGTTTACCGATTTCGGATATTTAGGTTTGGAATTTGGAAAAACCCAAAGCTACAAAGTTTTAGAGAATTCAATTTCAGTCATAATTGACATAAAATTCATATTTTTCTGATAACCGGGCTATTTTCTATGAATTATTGAAGTTTCGGAAAATTCGTATTTTTCTGATAACCGGGCTATTTTCTATGAATTGTTGAAGTTTCAGAAAATAAAATAATTTTTATTAATTTATGGGTGGGACCCACTTTTGGTTGGTGGATTACACACATGGGCTGCTGAATTTCTTCCAATATGGCTGCCCACAATTTCAAAGCATGCATAGGAAATGTGTTTAATAATAATATTAATTTATTATTTAGTCTTCTTTGGCGTTCTAATATTTTCCTATAAATAGAGGGTAAAGTTAGAATTGAAAATCACACCAGAAACTGAAGTTTTCTCTCAATTTCTCTCTCTATATTATCGAGTGTATTCTTCTGAGTATTTTGATATCTTGAGTGTTGCTATACAGTGCAAGTTCGTTCAACGTTATTCTAGTCAGAAGTACTGCTCTTTTGAGGTAAGAGATTTTAAGGGTTATTATGTTTTTCAGTTCGTACTTCTTTCGATCTTCAGAAAATTCTGGAAAAATTTGAAATGATATTTTGATGAGTTTAATTAATTGTGTCTAAAAATGGTAATTTTTGAATGTATAGATTAAGAGTTATGAATTTTACGGGAAAAGACTATTTTAAAAGTAATCACTTATAACTCCTTGTGGTTAACTCTAAAATTGATGAATTTTTTAATGGGAGTACATCTATATAATATCAGTGTACTCTGTGAATTTCGGAATTTTTAGATAAAAGTACAATTTGTGATAAATGTCTAAATATTCGGAAGTTTGGCCATATAAAAACTAGTAAATGAATTATAAAAATTCTAGGAAAAATATATGTTCAATATGGGACTATATTCTGCTAAATCCCAAGAAAGAAATATTTTTGGAACTGATTTGATATTTTTCATGAAAATGGACTAGTTAAGAATAAATGAGTTAAATATGTTATGTGAAGGAAGAAAATTGGAAAATAGGATTTTATGGCTTGAGAATCCTATATGAGGTATATGCAGATTTTTGATGAGGGTTTTGGTTATTGGTGATGAAATCTTATGAGTTTGAAATTTTAGGATGATTAAATGCATTATTTAGTAAAGTGTAAACAATTAAAATAAATTGTTTATAAGCTTAAGAAATATTGTTCTTTCAATATCATTATACCGAAATATTGGTATGGATTTTATTGTGGAATTTTTACCTTTTTTATGTCGGGGTTACTATTCACGAGTTACTATTCCTAGGTACTATTCACGACAAAATTGGTTTCTTTTTCTAACCAAATTATAGTTGATTTATGAATATTACTCTTGAGATTAAAACTATATGTTGATCATATTATTTTTATTATCATATATAATATTTTTATAACCCTAATGATGATATTTCTCTTTGACTTGAGTGTAAAGATGGGTAGATTTTTGGTATGATCATGACTATGGGTTCTCTTTGGCCAGTAGTGCAAAGTTGAATTGTTGTCTGGTATGATCATGACCATTGAATTTGTAATTGAATATCTTTAGCTTAAGTACAAAGGTGAAATGATCAACATGGTTATAATTATTGTTTATATAAATTCTGAAATGATTATATATTTCTTTGAGATAATAATATATTTGGCCTGTAGTGCAAATATGAATTGTTGATGAATAATTTGTCCTGTAGTGCAAATATGAACTGTTGATGAATATATTTGGCCTGTAGTGCAAATATGAACTGTTGATGATTATCTTTGGCCCGTAGTGCAAAGATGACATGTTGTTGAATATCTTTGGCCAGTAGTGCAAAGATGAACATGTGTTGAGATAAACATGACCAACTGGTGATACAAATGAATATCTTTGGCCGTAGTGCAAAGATGAAATTATTAGTATGATTATGAACATGAAATGTGATTTGGTGTAACCATGATCTTTGATGTTTCAGGTAAAGATAGGTGATGAAAATTATCTTCGTCCTGGATGAGAAGAGAAATTTAGAACTACAATTATGATTATGAGTTATTCATATGATTGTGGACCAGAATTGTTGATTGATGTTACATGGATAAAACATTGTTGGTGGATTTTTAACATGGAGAAGATAATAGACTTTATAGTCTATTTGACTCTTCTAATGGATTTCTCGTTCCGCTGCAACTATATTTGAAAATTTTATCATCTACCATATGTTCTAAATATCTGATTTATTATTGATGAAGGCTATTGATAATTTAATTATCTTTAGTCATGATATTCTTTACTGAGCTAGTTGTGCTCACCCTTTTGCTTTATAATTCCTTTTTAGGTAATAAGAGTGAAGCTGAGTCGAGCGGGGGTAACAGGGAATAGAACGGTGGTCTCTAACTGTGGGGTTCTCCCTAAATAGTATAGACAAGTGTGTTGTATACATCTTTTAGTAGTTATATTTGGTGAATCATATAGGGAGAGACGAACCCAACGTTGGAAGGGTGTTTTGCCACTTTCATACAAGATGTCTAATGACATACAACCTCGTGTCATCATAAGACAGGGTTGTGCTCATCCACTTGCTGAGTATATTTACGAGCACTACCTATATAATCTTGGTGTTTGTTTGAAGTATAATTCTCAATTTGAGACAGTGGAGATAATGATAAATCAAGAGAAGACTCACCATTGGGAAGAATATGATAGTAATCTTCTCGTTTTTCTTTGGGGTATATTGGGTCAACCAAGGATAATTCTGTGGCCATATGATATCTATCATAACCTAGTAGCATGGCCTCCCATGTACGAAGGTTTCCTTGAGCACTTCCCAAATATTTTAGTTTCTAAAACAGTTTTTGACTATACCTTTATTTAAGGTGTTACTGTGAGGTGTTGTCTACGGTTGGGACATGTGTCACATTTGGTATATATTTGTATCCAAACTCACAATATATGTGTTGTTGTATTTTGCACGATAATTGTTGTAATAAAGTTGTAGTTGTTTTCTGTACCATGTATTTGGCGACTCAGAATGGGTTGGATTGAATGGACCTATTTTGGGGTCGTTACACTGGGTGTGGAGAATTTGAAGTAGAAGTTGATGACAGAACATGGGTTGTGAATTTGAATGAGTGGACTTGTGGTTGTAAAATGTGGCAGCTTAGTGGGATTCCTTGCAGACATGCTGTATCTGTAATATGGGCAAATAGGGAGCAACTAGAGGCCTATTGCCATCAGTGCTATAACAAGGATGTTTACTTGAACACATATAACCACATTATAATGGGTTCACTCTAATTTTGCAAAGATTCAACCTCCAATCTATCATAAGCCCACTGGCAGACCAAGGAAACTTAGAAGAAAGGCTCTAGATGAGCCAAAAAACCAACATAAAGCAACAAGAAAAGGTGGCAATGTCACATGTGCAAGATGTTTAACACTAGGGCATAACAGCAGAGCATGTACATTGCCTTTTCATCCTAAATCAAGAATGAACAAGGTATAAGCATTTATGTTTTCATTTCATACTATCAATTATATTTTTTAACACATGGTTTATAACACTTTAACACGTTTTCATTTTTAGACAACTAATAAACAACATTAGTCAACTGTACAGTCAACTAAAGGGACTGCACAATTAGACATTCCTACCAGACCACATCAGTCCACTGGAGGGACTCCAACTAATGTGCAGTATATTCTTGTTAAGGTATAATATAATAGATTATTAGGTTTAATTGGAATGCATTTGGATAACTGGAATGGTTGTGTGTGATAACCGGAATGATTACCTTTTCAGCCAAATCCCAGGCCACCAAAGATGCAGACTACAACACAGTCAAGTCAAGGGTCTGCTACTGCTAATGCTATAACAACTTCAAGCTCTCAACCTAATCTCACACCAAGTTTGTCTACTATGTGGAGTAATCAGCCTGCTTCAAGCTCACAGCCTATGAGGAAGAACATAAAGAAGGGAGCCATAAAGAGCAAGATAGGCAAATCACCAAAGAAGGGAGGACTGGGGGGGATTAAGGCTTTAGTATATTGAATGGGTAGTTTTTGGATCATGAATGATGTCTTGTAACTGTTTTTGACTATGTTGATTGTGTAGACTTTGTCTACTATAGTTTTTGGACAATGTTTTATAGTTGGTATAATTAATAGTAGGTAGTGTTGCATTTTAGAATGGGCAAAGCATGTACCTTGTTTAACAGCTTGCAATATTTCAATATGAAAATAGTTTATAATTAACAGTTGCAACATTTCAATAGTTGCAATTAGAAAAAGTATGTCTTATAATTAATCAGCTCGCAATATTTCACAGTTGAATATGTTTTACATTTTGGAATTGACAATGTTTTATAGTTGGTATAATGTTGTATCTGTCCAGTTGAGTATGTGCTACATTTAATGTTGAATGAAATCTAACATAAATCCAACAAGTTATGTTCAAAGAAGATATATACAACAAAATTTGCAATCCATCCTTTTTATAGATAAAGAACTAATTCCAGCAATCCATAACATAAAGTCTAACGCAGACAAAAGCTAGCTACCATTGGTCTCCTAAAATACATTCATTTATATTGTACATTCATTTTTTACTAATAAAATACATCATAACTATTCCGAAATACAACACAATTCCAACAACAATTATCATCTTAATATTACTTTCAACAACTATCATCCTACTTGGTATGTCTTTTTGCTCACACGAACAGTTGCATTTTGTTCCACTCACTAATGTCCCCATTCTGTCATTGTCTTCATTGGGGCCACTGACTATTCCACTTGAGCTTTTTGTAGAAGGCAAGCACCATGCCCAAAACTCACACTCATCGCATACAAAATATAACCTCCCCTTCGATGGTTTGTTCGAGTCAACAATTCTTACACTTACTTTTTTTCCACATTTACATGGCCTAGGTATGTAGCGCAAGTCACCATTCATCCTTCCTACATCATTGCATGACGAAGACATGACTCTTGTTCACATAAACAACACGAAGATTAATATCAAAGAGTAGATAACACCACATATGATAAACAAGTTAAGCCCAAGCTTTACTTTGGTCTAATATATAGTTTTCAGTCAACATAGTTCTTTTAGAACTTTTATCAAACAACTGATAGGCATAGTTTTAGGTTAATAATTTCATAGCCATTGTTTACAATAACAACCCATAACAACATCCTTATTACTCCACAGCCCAACCTATCTCCTTGTGCTTAATTTTTATATATAACATGAGCATACCAGTGAACTAAGTCTACTGAACGTCATTTTCTTAACAAGGATGGAATGAAAAAGGAATGGAAGGGGATTGGAAAATTTACCTTTAGAAATTGCAAATGGTTGTTGCAAAATTCAATTTTGTAGAAGATGGAGCTTTAGTAGCTGAGAAATTTCGTGGAAGATGGAGTTTTGTAAAAACGGCTTTTATAGCTTTAGTCAAGAAGTAGCTTTCAATTTCGTAGAAGATGGAGCTGAAATAGCTGAGAAATTGGGTAGATCTGCTCTCTTAACGGAGAGACGAAGAAGAAGACCTATTTTAGACATTTAACCTTTGTTTCTAATCGTTACAGGCCCCTCCTCACGCGTTTTAGGTGACTGACGTACACGCACAGTTAATTTGGATGGAAAATGTGACTTTTTCACTTCAACTCAAAAGGTGGAGTGTTTAAATGTAGTTTTACGGACTATAGGTGGTTAAGTGGGAAACCGACAAAACCCAGGTGGTCATCTGAACTTAACCCAAAAATATATAAGTGGAAAATATCCTTCTAGGGCCAAAAATTGAAAAGGGTAGGGAAACAATATTGGGGGATAACATGCTTGGCTACTTAAAAAAGAAAATGTATTGCTTTGACAAAGTAAACATATGTAAATGAGCTTTTATAGAGTGAGGTTTGTACTGCTGGCCATGATGAAATTTACTAAAACTTGTCGTTCTCTCAAATCTCAATTATCTCTAGTCCTTTCTCAAACAATTTTGCAATTAGAAGTTGATGGAAGGTGTGCAAATTTAGTCTATATATTTAGGTGTTAGAGCATCTCCAGCAGATGGACTATTTGCTAGACTATATTTAGTCCATATGACATCAGCAGATGTTCTTTAATCTTCAATCCTTCCAGTAGATGGACTATCACGTGGACTATTCCGTGAACTATAATATAAAATGATTAAAATAATCAATGAATTCAAAAAAACTCCAACGGCCATATTCCAACGACTATATTTTAATAACATCCATAAATATAAGGCACATCTAGTCTCTCATATTTACTTATCTCAACTTCAATCTTTCAGTCAAATAAGTTATTTTAAATATGTCTCGTCAATTCGAATTAGCTATGTTGCACATAGATGAAGAAGATGATGAAGCATATATACAATTTTTAGTCATGACGGCTATTGAAGAAGAACAACAAAATGTCAATAGGCATACATCACGTCATCATGGTTCTGTGCAAGGTCGTATTACCATTGATCGTAGTAGACATGAAGGTCATAATTAATTTTTTGTGATTATTTTGTTGAACATCCTACATACCCCTTGTATCTATTTCGGAGAAGGTTTCGAATGCGGCGCCCACTTTTCCTCCGAATTCAAAGAGCAGCTAAAGCGTATGATTCATACTTCGTCCAAAAAATGAATGTTGCATGACAACTTGGTTTATCTTCTCTACAAAAGATAACTACCTCAATGTGAATGCTTGCATATGGTGTTTCAGCGGATTTCGTTGATGATTATGTGTAGATCGGTGAAAGCACAGCTATATTGAGTCTTAAAAGGTTTGTAAAAGCAGTCATTTCAATTTTTGGTGATGAATATTTAGGATTCCCCAATAGTGATGACATCGTTAGATTGCTATCAAAAGTTGAAGAGCGTGGTTTTCCTGGGATGTTGGGGAGCATTAACTGCATGCATTGGAAATGGAAGAATTGCCCGGTTACGTGTGTTGGTCGATTTCGCAACCGATAAACACGCGCAAATATACGCGGTCAACAAGTAATATATATAATGATAAGAGAGTTGTCAAACCCACGAGTAATTTTCTCTAATAATTAACCAAGTACTAACTTTATATCGTCTCAATCTTATTTAAATAGTTGAATAAAATGATAAATTATTATTACAATTAATCTAAATAACAGAAATACAAAACATAGATAGATAGATAAAGAGCTAAGAACACAATATCCACACACAAGCATTTTGTCAAACACTTGGCGTGCATCACTTTGTTCAAATCTCTTATGTGACGCCCTCAAAATAGGTATGCATCACCCATTTTGAGTCACCAAATACATGGTACAGAATATAAATACAAACTTAAATATACAACATGAGCTGTGAGTTTTAATACAAATATTATCTTCTAGACAATATCCACACTCAGATAAAGTCCTCATTACATTTATTATCACACTATTTCACAGAATAGTGAAGACTACTAATGCAAACATCTGGATCGTCACTCTGTTCCCCGACTAGTCCCAGCTATATTCTCATTTCCTGAAGAGAACAATGAAAGCAAAGGGGTGAGATCAACTAGCCCAGTAAAAAATATTATGACTAAGATAATGAAAAATAAATTATCGTTAGCCTTCAACAGTGTTAAACTGATAACATATAATAAACATCAAGTTTAACTGCAGCGGAACAAGAAATCCATTAAAAGAGTCAAGTAGAGCATGATATCTACTATCTTCTATGATTTAAAAGGTTTATCATCAATTTTATTGCTAAGACTCAGCTTAATAAATAATCCAAATCACTGAATTATCCATGCACTACGGGCCAAGGATATTCATTATTATCACAATTGGTCATGTTCATCTCAACAACTATCCATCAATCCACTACGGGCCAATGAGGACAGTTACCACATCATTTGTAACATTACAGGTCATGATTATACCGAATGATTCCTGGTCATAACCATACCAATCAACAGTCCATCTATGAACTACGGGCCAAAGATGACTTTCAGAACAATATAAACATGAGGATGATGATAATGATATAAGAATTCAATAAAGTTTAAATTGTCAACATGATACTGCTTTGTGGAGTAAAATTCAAGAATAATATCGTATCAAAAATGATTTGGACATAAAAGAAATCAATTTATGTCATGAATAGTACCCCGATATGAAAAGGTTAAAACTTATCAAGACTGCTCAGAATAATATTTTAATGAAAAGATACTGGATGAAGCGCAATTATCAAAGAATTTCTGATCATTTCAAGAATTATAGAAACAATACTTACCATAGTAAGTTTAGAGTTAGGAATCTGAAATGACAAATATACGAAACTGTAAATAGATTTTCAACTATCATGCGGTAGTCCGCGTAGACAGATCCTTTCCATAATTTAATAATAAATGAATACGAAGGGTTATTCACCAGGCATGCGGTAGTCCGCGTAGACAGGTTATTCCCACAGAATAATAAAGGATGAAATAACAACAGGATTTCACCATGCATGCGGTAGTCCACGTAGACAGGTTATTCCAACAGAATGATAAAGAATGGAATAACAACCCTCAAGAGTATTGAAAGAAATAACTCTCTTCATGAATACGAAAGAAATAATACCCCTTACCTTAGTAAGAGATTGGATACTACAATAGTGTAGTAACAGAATACTCTTCTTCTTTCTCTCTTATTCTCTCTATACTTTCTCTCTCATTCTCTCTACACTTTCTCTCTATAGCTTGACTGAATTGGTGAAAAATAATGAAGAATTAGGCTTCTATTTATAGAATATTTCTAGCTTAGCCCTTGTAATGCGAAAAGGCAAGCGGCTTGATGACTGGTGATGTGAAAAGAAAAGTGGTTTGACGCCTGTAATGTGAAACGACAAGTGGTTCGATGCCTGTAATGTGAAACAATAATTTGTTTGACACTTGTAATATGAAACGACAATTGTTTCGACGCCTGTAATATGAAACGACAATTGGTTCGACGTTTGTAATATGAAACAGAAAGTGGTTTGACGTCTGGTAAAGGCAATTACTATTGGCGAAAGTGACTCTTAGATGATGACATAT